>JAODLD010000124.1:1381761-1409473 GCA_026781065.1 Mormyrops boulengeri
GTTCTCCCCAAACGAGCTTGATGGGCCGAATGGCCTCCTCTCGTTTGTAAATTTCTTATGTTCTTATGTTCTTACATATCGCTGTATGGTATCTAAGATTTCAAAAGAAGCAGCGAGACATCAACTGATATATCCAAATTGAGGGCAAAATATATTAAACCGTGCAGCTTAATTCGTCCATTAATGTCTTTTAAAATACTCCACGTTTTATTGTTGTTATTAGTGTAACTGGATCTCTTAAAGAATGGCGCATTTCAGCTGTGGCTGTCCTGTTGCACATTCTATTTATTTAGTTTGCCATGAACCATTTAGTGTGATATACGTCAATTATTATGACATCTGATGGTGCGCTAAGCTATGGACGTTAAATTGCCTTTGTGGACGGGTGGGGGGTGGCGGATGATGCGAAAGTGAACTCAGCTGTGGCTTTCATGCGACTGCTGGCTCTGCTGTGGACTCAGAGCTGCATCAGACTTCTTTCTGCCTTTAGCTACCAGCTGATGAAGCCAAATTAATTTTTAGAACTTCTTTTGAATTCATTTGAAAATAAACTGAGTGAACATAAAAGGATTTGTCTGACTGATCTAAGCCCCAACAGCACGAGTTCCTCCATAGCACCGGCTTAAAATGATATTATAAATGTTACGTAGGAGCTGCACTCTGTTAATATAGATTCTATTTTAGTTTTATTATTATTATTGCTTATCTTAAATAACATTAATGATTATCATTAAAGTTAGCTGTTGGAAAATTACATTAAATAATCATTTTTATTACAGTAATAATCATGTTATAGTTGAGTTTTAACTTTGATTGTATGAACTGCACTTGTCTGTGTAAAGGCTCGCTCTTGTCCTTTTCACTGTGTAATGAACGCTGTGTATTTGGCACCCTGAGATTCCAGTCATTGTCATGCAGTTCATTGTACTGGGGCTACCTGTATGGACTGGAACCAGCTACTTCGGAACCTCTGATTGTACAGAGGAGTGAGATGAAATCATCATCCCTTCAGCTTCACACAGAGTTTAATGTGGGAGTTGTGCACATGAGCCTTAAAACATTTTAGGTTTTGAGATTAAGAAATTCGTAAATTTATGATCTATTTCTCAGAGATATTTTGCCCCTGACGGCATATCGTACAAAACAAAACAAAAGCAGAGGCTGGTTCATCCATGTGTTTAGAGTAAAAGAGTATTAGAACTTAAGAGAATTGTGTAAAGTCAGGTGATATATGCCTTGCTTTGGTGTATGATGCATAATTACGAGCCTGACCTGTGATCCCCTGGCATTTGGGGGATATGAAGGAAAATATTGGATGTCTTGATGTGGTTTGCAAGGTCATGGATCTTATGTTAAGGCTTCCCAGGAAATTGATTATTTTGTTCTTAATATTTAATCTGCTGTAAATTACAGGTGCATTTCCGGAATATTCCGGTATGTGTAGATTTAATTTTGTGCTGAGTGAGAAATATGATCGGAGACTCACACCATTAGTACGAGACACATTATTGCCTCTTAATTTCCCCAGCATAGAAATGCACCTCTCGGTTCTCAAGGGGGAATTAAACTAGTACATAAATTTCTCAAATACCAATGGAAACGGAGTGTCAGGAGTGTGACGTGAGCCACTTTCAGATTAACACCAACTTCCTGTCGTGTAGGTGCAGGGTTCCTTTGTCCATGTGCTGCAGAACCTGGCGATGATCGGTATTTATGACATTCCAGAAGTTTACTGCCATTTTAGTAATTCATCTTTTTTTTCTTACTATACTCTGCATTAGTGATAGAAAATGTAATTTTAGTACAAGTTATACTATACTCACTTAATATGTATAATGAGTAAAACTTTTATGACCACCCCCCATGTAAAGCGAATAATGTTGATTATCTCGTAAAAACAATGTGTGCCAAGGTCTGGAATTTATTAGATGATAATCTAAGATTGTCATAGTCGACATGTTGAATGCTGACGAAATGGGCAGGGATAAAGATCTGAGTGACTTGGACAAGGGCCAGATCATTATGGCCAGACGACTGGGTCACAGTGACGACTTGTCAGTCCAGTGTATCCCATAGGTACTCTGCACGTACCTGGCCATCCACGTCATGCAACAGAAAATGGAATTTATTAGGCCGGGAGACCTTCTTCTAAGGTTCAGTCATGCCACTTACACGCTTTTGATGGTGGACAGTGGTTAGGACACGGGGTAGCCTTCGTTAAACCCTGCATCGACGAGTCCTGGCTGACCAATACCTTGTTCGCTGCTTGTGGTTTTCTCCCCCTTTGGACTGTTCTCGGTGGGTACCCGACCCCCCCCAAGCCTTGTTGTTTCGGAGATGCTCTGGCCCAGTTGTCTGGCCATAATGATTTGGCCCTTGTCATAGTGACTCAGATCTTTACCCTAATGAGATACTAATATATCCCAGACTTTGATATGCACTGTTTTTATGAAATAGTCAGCATTGTTCACCTTGTATGGGGGTGGTTGTAATGTTTTGGCTCATCGGTGTGTATATAAATTTTATAAGCTGTGTATCCAAGGTGCATTTGATTTGGGTCCTGAAATGCCTCAGCAGCATGTCCCACGCGGATGCAGCATCACCATAATGACACATCCCACCCCACCCACTCTGCCTGTCTTGGACCTGCTTTCTAGTCTCTTACCTTCCTGAGCCAAGAAAACAATTTGTCATTTGAGTGCTCTCCTCTTTCTCTCTTTCTCTCTCTCTCTCTCTCTCTCTCTCTCTCCCTCTCCCTCTCAGTGTCCCAAGTGGCCCAGCAACAGCTGTGGAAATAACAGCGAAAAACAGTTTTGTCAGGCTCCAGAGGCCCTTTCAAACGCTGTCCAATTAACGAGGCTCTACACCCGGGTCAGCCCCCCAAGCCAGCCAATGAGGGCTTCGCGCTTGGCCTAGCTGCGTAATGAAGACGTTATAGACTATCATGCTGCAGATTCTTTCCACGATGAGTGTGATCTTCTCAAATGTAGCTATTGATGGATAGTACCACTGCGCCAGCTGGGTGGAAAAGCTTTATCACAAAATCCCAGCAAAGGGTGCCATTTTCTCAGAGATGTTCACTGCACGGACTGTTCGGAAGATATTGGAATAAGTAATGCATATTGCAAGACCCCCATCCCTTTTCTAATGGCCTATCGTGGTCCAGGACATGAGGATGGTGTCTGGATCTGTCCCATGTGAAAGGTTGGCACTCCACACCTCCCACAGGATAAGCACATTGCTCAGTTTATTTATTCTGCGTAGCCTGACTGTATGTCTTTGGGTTATAGGAGGAAACTGACACAACACAGGGAGAGCGTAGGTGACAGTGGTGGTTCTAGACTATTTCAACTGGGGGAGCCAGACTGGGCCAGTTGTTCTCTTAGGGAGATCAGATGCATTTGACCTTAATGTCGTCCAAGTATTACTTACACTAGATTGCCAGCATTAAGAAGCAAAAGACAGTTTTGAGAACCGCTGAGTTATTTATGCAATGCTTTGCAGTCACTTTTTACAGTTTTTATAAATATGTAACTCACTCTGATTTCTTGTTTAGACTGTTGTGCTACCATTTTTTCTGTCGTTAACGTCACTCTTCACCAACTGAAGCGACTCCACCACCCTGCGCACCCGCGTTAAGAGTCCATCACGAAAATGTGCTTACGGTTGTGTTTCGCCGTTTCCCAGCATGCAAAATTTTAGCCCACATATATAAACCCCCCAACTCTTTAGGTGATGAGCCGACCATGCTGCTCACTGCACCACCACGCCACCCTCTTATGGAACATACCTAAAACTGAACAAACAACATCGGCAAATGTTATTTTCAGTCACCAACAATTTATTAGACCAATTTTATTGTTTAGGTGTTTCTTCAGTGCGACTTCCCCCAAGGTATGAAATTTATTACGCTTTCAGGTGACAAGGTACCCTTATGAGATGCTGGAAGGCATGAAGCCCTCTGTCACAGGCCTCCGGAGTGCCACCAAGCCTGTAAGCCATCCAGGTTTGTCAACAGTCTGGAGGTGTCTGTAGGTGCCCTTTGGAGGAGCTGCTAATGATTCACTGCACGTCTTGGGGGGTGGGAAGAGCCTGCTTAGTTTGCACTAAAATCTTTCACAATGTGAAAGACGTGCTTTAGAAGCATTAATAACAGGAAGAAGGAACAGAAAAGAAAAACCTTTATAAGGTTTTCTACTTTTTATTATTTTTTACGAAATGGCATAAATAAAATTGACCTGTTTTGCGTACAGATAGTGTTTTGGCAACCAGTTAATATTTTTCCACTTGGTGGGTATGCTCAATTAATTTTTATTCTGACATGTTGATGGATTATCCTTCACTAAAGAGCCTTCATTTTGACAGTTGGGTTTATTAGAAAGTCTTAGGCATAATTAAAGATGTTTGAAAAGAATTAAGAGATTACATAATACATAGGGTACAGACAGAGACACATCAACATTAGAGGCACATCTACTGTTTTTTGATGGTGTACATGTTGTTCACTGGGATGGTTGGTGGGTTGGGGTGGCAGTGGTTAAAATTGTCTGTGGAGGGATTTTTGGGTCCCTTTTTTCCAGAGGCCCCTGGGCTTCAGCCGGGGTAAGCCCGTGCATTAAAATACCTTTGGGTCCAGAGGAATAGATTTTCTAATGCATTTTAATTTTCTTTATTTACAATTTTGAAGTAACTGAGTGGACTGTTTGAAACTCAGGAAATCCCCCATTTGTGAGATTGATGGTAACTGACAGTATTGGTCTGGGGCAGTGTCTTACGGCCATCACTGTGATCAGGACGTCTGTGAAAAGGGCAGAGAGCCGTGATTTGGGGGCACGTGGATTCCCGTGAGCATGGATCATAGTTCATACTTCATACATCTTGTCAGACTTTAAAATGTCAGAGCTACATAAGTCGTGTTTGCTGCTGTCTCAGGTACGATGAAGCATTTTACAATGGAGACTCTCTGGGAACAAGCTGGATTTTTTTTTTAAGGAAAGTTGTAAACATTCAAAGCCAGCCTTCTGGGCTGTGTTTCCTTAGCATTCCCGGTCAAAGCCAGCCTTCTAGGCTGTGTTTCGTTAGCATTCCTGGTCTCAGCTGGTGTTCTGGGCTGTGTTTCCTTAGCGTTCCTGGTCTCGGCTGGTGTTCTGGGCTGTGTTTCCTTAGCGTTCCTGGTCAAAACCAGCCTTCTAGGCTGTGTTTCCTTAGCATTCCTGGTCTCAGCCGGTCTTCTGGGCTGTTTCCTTATCATTCCTGGTCTCGGTCGGTCTTCTGGGCTGGGTTTCCTTAGCATTCCTGGTCTCGGTCAGTCTTCTGGGCTGTGTTTCATTAGTGTTCCCGGTCAAAGCCAGCCTTCTGGGCCGCGGCTCCAGCTGTGTTGCATGTGGTGCCTTGTAGATTAGTCACAGCGCCCTGGCGACAGTGCCGGCCTTTGTGGTCCTGCTTGTGTGTTTCCTTGCAGTATCCGTCCCCCTCTGTTCCCATCCCAGTGATCCTGCTTTTCAAAGAAAGAGAAAGGGGGGGTGTCACTGCAGTTGTCGGTCAAGAGCCTGTCTGTCTGCCACTGCTAAATCTGCCCTTTCCTCTGCCAGCTTCATAAGGCATCTGTTGTTCGTTTTCTTTGTGGGGGAACAAAGCATATTGTCTTTCACCATCTTCATCACATCACCATCTGCAACACCCTCATCATTACTGCTACTGTCTTCATCACCCTCATCATTACCGCTACCATCTTCGTCACCCTCATCTTCATCGCTCACATCTTCATCACCTTCATTACCACCACCGCCACCTTCATCATCCTCATCACCATCTTCATCATCCTCATCCTCCTCATCACCATCTTCATCATGTCATCACCATACCCCAGAAGTCTCGGTGCATTTCCGCCAAGACAATTGAGTAAAAGTTAGCCACTTTGTTTTATTATACTGTAGCAGGATTTCACAGGTTACATAGACATTGCAGATTTGCTGGCATGCTTTTTTTTTTACGTGGAACATTAGTACATATTTAATGATCATTAAGCAAAAAGGTGACTGTAGACTGCATGTGTAATGTTGTGGAATTTGTTTATATATGACTGACACTCACATGTAACCCTCTTGCTTTGAGTACTGCCAAGTCATTTGGTCTTGCTATTTGAGCATCAAACCAATGCAAACATGTTCGGTGAGGACGCACCTCTAGCATGTCAACAGGTGACACAGTTCACAGTTGAGTTCAACTGTGTTGAATTCAAAACATCCGAGTGCTTAATTTTGCCGGCAAGAGGTTTTTCAGTGGATCTGAGACACTTGTCATTCCTTCCGTGGGGAGTACAATGGTAGGGAGTGTGTCAGCTCCACATGGGCAATTCCGGAAGCTTCTGTTGACAGGTGGCAAACGCCTGAGGTCGAGATGGGACCGGCTGGCCCTTTGCATGTCATCTTATCGGAACAGTTGGACGGGTGACAGCCAGCTCAGGGATATGTTCTTCAGATCCACATCTCGCGGGGAGAGCAGAGGTAGCGGATCACTGGCCCTGTCCAAGGCAGCTGAAAGGTCTCAGAGAAGCACGGCAGAGTGACCTTGCAGAGTGCAGAGCAGAGACCAAGAGCAGGGAGGTCTCCATGGAGCAGCTGGCTTTCAAAGCAGACGATTAATATCAGGGAAAATATTTTGTTCCTCGGGCAGCATCGGCTTGTTGTGCCTGTGATTGGAAGGTCACCGGACCAAATCCCAGAGTTGGCAGAGTGATGTCACCCTTGAGCAAGGCCCTTAACCCCCAGATGCCCCAGGCACTGTCTGACCCTGCCTCCTAAACAAAAAAATATAAAAATAAAAAAAGAATGAGTTGCTTGGGATAAAATAAATATAATACAAAATTGCAGTTAAAATGTATTGCCTTCATACAAATAATTACTTTTTCCTGGATGGGTGAATTAATGGCAGTTAGGTTAAGGGTATGTCAATAGAAGGATAGCTTAGTTACCCATTGTGATCTGGTGATGTAACACAAGATGTAAGATAATGTGGGAGTTTTAAAAAAAATTTCAGGCTCATACTCTCATTGCCATGGGTCTTAAACTATCTGTGAATCACACTAACAGCTGAAGTTGAGTCAGATCAACCTCAGTCCTTGACCTACCTTGTAAAGATCTTTAGTACTCAGTAACAGACCCGTCTGTTTCAAGAGAGGCAGCCCCTTCACTCAGATATGCATAATGTGTTAATATTTCTGTTTGTAGAATATTGAATGAATGAGATTCCCCCTTTTCCCTATTTTTTATTTTGAATTTTTTGAACTGTGTTTCATTTCGTTTTTCAGTGTAAGTGAAAGTACCTCTGGAGAAGGAAGTGATGAGCTTGGTGGATTAACCGATCCGTCTGATTTTCATAGCATTCTAGATATAATCCAACACCTGTCGTCAGGGTCAGCAGGTCTTATCAAAACTAGGGCTCAGTTGATGAGATTCTGTCTTTATGACATCATTAGCCATGATCTGTCTAGAGTGCGTATTATTCTACAGTGTCATTAATAGGTGAACTGTCCATTATGAAGTTACATTCCCCAGAGTAAATACACCATCTGGATTATTTCCCTGGAATGTGTTGTCTTTGGGTCACGAGTTCATCTACCCATCAGCTGAAATTGTGCTGAGAATTTAGTCAACAGCTCACTATGACTCCTGTTCCACCTGGGGTTAAATTCCTCGCATTTAATCTTCCACTCGACCGTACAAATGTGTGTCAGGGTTAATCAGAAATTTTTCCTGTCCCCGAGAGGTATTTCAAAATTTCTTAAGCAGCATCGTGACTTCATTCCTCCCCACATGAGTTATTCTGTAATATGCGATCCGGGGTAGTGTGCGGCTCAGCCAGTCATGATGTCGTTCCTTTGGTCAGAAGGTCATTAGTTCGTGGTCAGAAGGTCATTACTGCGTGCACTCTCCCCTTGAGTGAGACCCAGGGACTGTCTGACCCTACTCTCTGATCCTTGTATGTTTCTTTGGAAAAAACATCTGGTAAATAAGTGAATGAAAAACAAACCATAATAACCGAACGGTGAATCAAAGCCAGGAGATAGTAATGAACACACAGCTTGTCTGACCTTACTTTCTCAAAAATGTAACTTTTAGTCTGCTAACAAATCTAAATATAAAATGTAACCCAAATGTATTACACTGTAATCAGTTGAGACTGGATC
The DNA here is from genome assembly GCA_026781065.1 of Mormyrops boulengeri. Taxonomy (NCBI): domain Eukaryota; kingdom Metazoa; phylum Chordata; class Actinopteri; order Osteoglossiformes; family Mormyridae; genus Mormyrops; species Mormyrops boulengeri. The sequence continues at coordinate 1,389,950 of JAODLD010000124.1, forward strand.
AAAAATGTTCTGCAATTTGGGGTAGTGATGTAAACCCTCTAGAAAAAGATCTTGTTGTCGGCTAACCCTCATCATCTCTGTGGAGATTCTTTACCTGGGTCCTGAGTCGCAGTTGTCTTACATCGGTCAGTTTGTCATGTGCGACACCAGCGTGACTGAAAGCAGCCTCTGATTATGTCGGTGGGAAAGCATGCTCGGAATGCAGTTAGCCAGACGGGAGTTGTCAGGTACGGGACATGACTTCTAAGGAAACGGAAGAGAACCAGAATTTTCTGGGCTCCTGGACTACTGTCTCGAATGACGAGAGGTAAACTTATTTGCATAAAAGTAAAGCTGTTGTCAGGACGAAAGCAACAGGCTACATTTTAAATGTGAATGTGCAAAAGGCTGAATGCCCTCAGAATTTTCATTGCTGTCACCATTTTACACTGTGAATTAATAATGTCCTTATTATGAAAATCTTGCATCATAAAGAGAGCATTACACATCAGCGTGAAAACTTTGTATGAGTAATCTTTTTCCAGCACTTGACGCGACTCATGTTGTGCAAAGCCAGAGGAATCCACTGACTCGCTGTTAATTACCAACTAGCGTGTTAAATGAGGAACAGCCGTACATGGACGACAGCAAATAATTGCTTCATCCTTGACCTTGAATTGCAAGGTTCAAATTCAGGGAGGAAGCGTACTTCTGGCTTTGAGCACAGTGAATTACATCTACGCTCAGTAAAAATTCACTTATTGAATTCTAAAAATATTGCCAAAAACGAGTGATTTATTGCAGTGGTCTCCAACCTTTTCATAGCGTGAGCTACTTTTGCAAAGGAGATGCTTTGGAGAGCTGCCAGAAGTCGTGTCTGTGTATGCCAGTCGGGGTGGGGGATGGGGGTGTCAGAGTCAGCAATGAATGTCTTGGTGAATTGTGAATGTCCGGTACAGGATTAAACATTACCATGTGAGAGAATTACAGTGAAGTATCATTACATATATAAATTTAAATAAATATTTCGACCTCTGAGATTTTCTTGGTTTGGATGTGGTTTCCTTTCCGTGCAGACCGTCAACGGATTGACGATGCACCTTTGTAAAGCAGGACTTGAGGAGGCATCTGAAGCTTCCATCAGCCCTGTTGGATTTCTGCAGTAATTCCCTCTTTAGCTAACCCATTCCCAACCCCTATGATATAATGAAAATGTCAGGTTTGAACAAGCTAACTGACACAAGGTCTCGCTGATTTCAGCATTTCTTACTTTTTTAATATCCCAGTTTTCACCCAAGATTATTGTCTTTACTTTGGTGCTTTTACCTAGCAGCTCACAGTAGCTTTTGCATTGACAAACAGAAGTGTTGCAGGTGGGAGAGCCGGATGCAGGCTGAGAACAGGTGAGCGACAATCCTGGCAGATTTTTCTATTTTTTTTCTTTTACTTACCCTTCGTGAAACAGGTCAGTTTATTCTGCATCAGTAGACGTGCTCATAGTTGAAAGCAAAGCATAAAATGATGGTAAAATAACAATTAAACTGCACTGTTAAAAGTCATAACAGTCCCATGTTGGCTGATAATGTCAACTCACTCAACCAGCAGAATCTACCAGCTTGTAGTTTGATGAATCTAGTCCATAATTTTGTCATCAAGGAAGCAGGGTTGGAGCGAACTTATGGTGTCATCTCTGGACCCAATACTGAATAAAATTGAGTGCAAAAGCAATGTGTTAAATGCAGAGAAGTTATTGAGGTTAACAATTATTTTACAAGAAGACGGAAATCGATGGTGAACTGAACCTGATTTTATGTGGCCTATAATTCAAAATTTATATTTTGAACTTTTTTTTCAAATGGATTAAAATGATACTGTTAATCTAAGAGATGACAACAAGCCATACATAAATGTAATTAAAGAATATGATGTTATATAATATATATTTTAAATATGTATCAAAATTGTACACATTTACAGGTCTGTTTAAGATGTTAATGTGCTCAAGGGGCTTATGTTGTCATTTAAATGTTACCATATTAGTTCATGATAATTTGGACTGCACTTTTTAAAAACAAAAAATAGGTCTTTGGGTGACCAGGATGTTGTGCTAATGTTGGACTGTAATCTGTAGTGTCATACAGGAACAAACACTGCTAACGTGAAACAATTCATCAACTGGCCCACATTATCATACATTTTATTTCTGGTGTCAAGTGGTAGTAGAAGAATAAATGTGATTTATTTCTTGTAAAGGTAAACATCTGGACTCTAGAAGACTTCTGGAGCTGAGGAGGGAGTGATTAGTAGCAATATAAGTGTGTGGAAAAGTTCATGGTCAGAAAGGGACAGTGTGACCCCCCAACTGAAAGGTCATCGTGTACTGCTGAAAACAGAACTGAACTTGTAAACAGGGTTTCAAAGGTTTAAACAGTAGGTTGGTCAGAATGGTCTCCAGTTATATTCCACACAACTGAATCTGGAAGAGGCACATCTTTAATGAGGATGCAGAGCGGGACTGGAAGACTCCCGGTTGTTAACATAGCCGTCATCATACTGATGGATCATTTCGTCATCCTTGATCATGCACGCATTCCTCTTGTGCAATTCAAGGTTTGCAAGTTGACTTGTGGACATGCAAAATTGTTGCAGACTCAGGCATTTTTTCTAGTCATACAGCTGAAAACTAATGGTCAGTGAGACCCAAAATACATAATAAAAAGTATGAAGAATGTGCATCTTAATTATATTTATTAACAGAATATTATCAATGGGAAAAATATGGGAAAAAATCCATATAGAAAAAAAAATGTGAAGGAATTGCAAACCACAAAGCAAACTAAAAAAAAATCAGATGTTCAGAAAATATTGCTGAATAAAATATAGAATCTCTAATCATCTGGTTAGACAAGGCCCAAATAAACAAATAAATACACAAATAAATAAATAAATAATATATAAATAATGTTTCTTCAGTGGACCTGCTTTACGAAAAGTATATTAGAATTGATCAAAGCTAAGTTTTTGGTAACACCTTTCTGCTGTCCTGAAGGGCATGTGTACACTGGACAAGTGATAAGCTGGTCTTCAAAGAAAAAGAAATACACAAACAAAAACAGACAAAATGCTGCAGTGTACTCAAGCCCAAAAAGTTACATAGCCAAAGACAAATATGTAATTTAGTTCTATTCATTTATTTCTTTTCGAGGAACCATGGTGTTTCTGTACAGGGGGCAACATTGGTCCGTGTACGTACGATCATTCCATACAACATGGGCTGTGTACGTACGATCATTCCATACAACATGGGCTGTGTACTGAGTGCTGAACCTAACTTCAGATTGTAACAAAAAGATTATAGTATTAAAAAGTAACATATTATACAGAATACAATTTACACATATAAAGCTATTGCAAAGAACGAAAGAATAAAAAATACAAAGTAACACTTTGAATAATGTAATATTTCACATGATGTTAAACAATGCAAACATATTATAATTTTATGGCAATAAACTTCTAAAACCAGAAAAAAAGTTTCTCTTATCTACATATACATTTTAAATAAATGGTGCGGTAATAATCCCCAGAATGCATTAAGGGCCAATAGATGTGTGGCAACACTTTGTAGTTGAGCCATATATTCAAAGCATCAGACATATTCAAAACCATATTGTATTTTGAAAAAAATCATGAAATGATAAAAACGACAGACAAAAAAAATCACAGATGAAAACTGAGTTCATTACGTGATGCCAATTAGAATTACGAGTGAGTTAAAAAAAATTCAATTATGATTTGCAGCCTTAACGTAAATTTACTGAAAGTTTGCATGATACATTCATTGATATTCAAGAGGATCATCAAGCTAAACAAAGCAATTTAACGTCTTGCGATTAATTGGCTTGTGTACCATTGGGTTGTCGCTAATTTGCAGTTACGTACACTATACACATGCTCTTCCATACGTTACTCTCCTGTTCAGTAAGTTTTATTTTTTACCTTCAGTGATCATAAAAATTGCATAGAAGCTCGACAATTAGTGTTGATGTTTGATGTGACGGAGAACACACTAAGCCTTATTGCACATTTGTGTCTAATGCTCTTCTCTTTATTTCTTAAATATATATACGTTTTGCTCTTCTTCAGTATTCTGTGAAAATGCATTTTACACCTGCACATGCCCTATATTTTGCTGCTCCTTACGGTTTTTTTTGCATTAACATAAATCAAAATATTGTCAATAATTATGGTTATTATACAGCTACGGATATAACCTCTATGTGGTCATTGTGAAGCTAAATTAACTAATTTTGCTGGCTGGATGTCACGTCACATCAAATAAAGGAAATCTTTTGCTTGATGAAGTTCTTGAATATATGGCCCAGTGTCATAATGCAATTATTTTTAATTTTCACAGAACTGAAAACAAAGGCACCATTGATAATTTCTCCATTGAAATACTGTGACCTTCGCTACATACGAGTGTATGGCACTTTCTTCCATGACACGAACACATTTTGCACACATTTTTTTTTTAATTTATAAAAGACTTTATTCACTACTACTTCGCTAAAATAAAAGTTTTATTATTTTTAAATTATTTCCCTCAAATACTTAATTTATATAAAATAAAGGTTTTGTGGTGACTCTGATCTTTATTTTGGACCTAAGTTTTTTTTTTTCTTTTTTTTCGGTAAATATTATTATTTTCACTTTATACAGCAATGGGATCTTGATTCACTATTACACTCGATAACCTGGCTTGCAGATCCTCTTGGGCAGACAGCCGGAGTGCCGGGTTAGTCCTGCTGCTGTCGCTAGGCCTACAGGAAGAGGCCGACTCGAGGCTGACAGCCAGCGGGTTCTGTATGCTGAGGAAGGGCGTGTCCTCACCAACTCGCTCGTCTTCAGTTTCACTCTCCGAGCTGCTGCTCTCAGAGCTGCTGTCACTTTTGGACTCTGGCTTGTGGGCCGCGTGGCCATTGACCTTGGCTCTTGAGGCTCTGCGGCCGCCGGCGAGCTTCTTCGAAGCCTGAGGCACGGTTGTCTCGTATTCTGGTGTCGTCTCGTAATCGTCGTCCTCCACTGTCCTCTGGGGGCTGGGCGGAGTGCTGTTAGCCTCGAGACCGTGGTTGTAGTGGGCAGAACTGCGCTGATATTGGTTGCCATTGGAGTAGGCGTGGTCCTGACGCTGTTTGTCCCGTAACCGAGGGGGCGTGGTGAACAGCAGGGGACGGTCCTCTTCCCCCTGAGGGCTGACAGCGACTGAGGGGACTGACATAGCCAGACTGGACAGGGGTGCAGACACTTCAGAGGGGGGAGATTTTGGGGATGCTGGGCACGGCAGCTCCACTGGAGATATATGAGTTGGCGTTGTCATGGCTGAAACATACCTTTAATAGGCATTCAAAACAGAAATAGGAAATGAATCACTCTGTAGAGAAGCTCTTTTTATACATGCTAAATATGTAACATGCAACATACAGTAATCTGCATCCAACATTTTCAAAGTAATATCTGCTCTGCATATATAAGAAAATATTAATATTACAAATTAGCCATGTCCAGGATAAGACGTTGGAAGACAGACGGACGCATGGTTCATCGGCATAATGTCAAAGTCCACAGTACCTAACATATGATCCTCTGAACAAAAGGCAGCATTTAATGAAAATAATTTAGCAGAGCAGTAACTGCATTAAAATCATTTTAGTGAGACCAGATGAATCAACTGTCTTGCTTTCTATCAAGTTGCTACTAGCAAATTTCATTGGATATAAATGCTAAATAAATACTTTAAGTATATTATTCTTATGAGTTTGAAATGAAACAATTTAAATGAAGGAAAAGCTATATGACACATTGCCTTTGTGAACCACTTTTACCACTTTAGCACTGATGACCAGATTCTTTAAAATTTCGGTCATTTCCGTATAATGCTGTCATTCTGGTAAAAAATGCACACCACCGAAGTTAGCCAGAGTAGTGTCCCCATAGAGGTGGCCACTGGGGTCGTACCTCTCACTGTATGGAGAGTCCTTATAGGAGTCGGGAGTCTCTCTGGGGTTATTTAGATAGGCCACGTTCAGGTCACGGGCACAGCCGGTCGCGTTCAGCCGTCCTCTGCGGCTTCCAGGGGTGATGTGCCGGCTGTTCTCAATGGAGGAGGCCACTGGGCCGGACCGGCTGTCTGAGAGGACGCCTTCGCCACGCCCATTGCTCCAGCTGCCGGGGAAGATGGGTGCATCTGTTCAATGAGATCTGAGCACACAGACAGTCACACACATCACACTCTTGCTGCCCAGCACCATGTAGTGGCCCACGAGGGGTGAGCTTGGGCCCATATTACGCCGTGTAGAGAGGCACACGAGGGGTGAGCTTGGGCCCATATTACGCCGTGTAGAGAGGCACACGAGGGGTGACCTCGGCCCATATTATTGTTTTTTTCTATTATAATCCTACCCCTGTAATAATTCATGTTTAGTACCCCGTAATTGCTTTCTCATTCTGATCTAGTTCTCTGTTGTTACCTACCTTAAAGACTCAAATTTTGTACTTAAAATGAAATTCAACAGACCAAAGGAGCAGCATCATCATATCACAGGCTTTCCCAAATCGAGAGCAAATGGAAGCGCAAGCAGCCCTTTCAGACAGTCACCTCTGGCTGCAGCTGTGAGTCACAGCAGTGGAGTTCTGTGCTGAGGAGGTGTACTGGCTCGCAGAAAAGGACGTCTCCGTCTCCTTCTCGATGGTATGTTCTGCTGGAATGATGTTTTTTGAGGCATATTGCTAAAGAAAGAAAGACAGGAAAGAGTTTGTGGCAAAGTGACGTTAATGTTTGAATGCATTTTAAATAATGTCAAAGCAGAGTGTGAAGCATTTCCTCTTAGCAGAAGAATCAAGCAATCAGTGCTGCATCTCTGTTCCTGGAGATCCTTACCTGAGACGGTAACAATCATTGGTCGTAATTTAGCATGTCAAGCTGTACCCATGTGTAGTATAAATATGTTGCTAACATTCAAAATAATTAGATAATTATTAGTATTTTATTCAATTTCAAAACTTTGATCAGAATGAATACATTCTACAATTAAATAAAAAAAATTACGAGTTCACTTCAAACACCACCAAATAAATATATGTGTAACATTTTACACTTATAATTCAGCTTTTAGTTTAAGCCCTTAATTAGATTCTCCTTAATGAATGTATCACTTAACAACTTAATTGTACCCATTTTGCATAATGTAGCTTAATAAACCAGTTATTATGCAGTTCATTTCAGAGAAGATGAAAGGCACTTGAAGGTGCACGTGGCTGATTGAGGAGGCGTGAGCACCGCCCTGCAGTGTGGGAGGGCTCTTACGCTCGCCAGCTGAATGCTCTCTGGTGCCTGGCTGGGCATCTGTGGGCCGTTGGCTATGCCAGGCATGGCGCTCCGTTCATTCCGCACACTCTGCCTCAGCCGATCCTGCAGCTTCTTCCTTTGCTTTCTGGACGGGAGGAGAAAGGCGACGTCGCGAGAGTCAATTCAGCTGTTTGGCAAAGCAGGTAAAACCCTTGGCTGAATGGAAAGCCCAGCAATTACTGTTAATAGAGACAAAATGCACAGCAGGCATAGTAACAAAAATAAGAGGGAGATGACAAACATGGAAAAGTGAATTACTTTGTTTTGCAGTAGGCGACGACACACATGATGCCGACTACAAGAAGAGCGATGCAGATTCCCGTTATGGTTAACACACGCTTCTGGTACAGCTCCTCTGCTTCTGGAAGGCAACACAGCGTATTCAAAACACCCCATTGTGCTTTACGGTGAGCAGGCAGGCCTGCTGCAACAAAACGTTCATCAAAATATTAGCATCGCTTGACACAAACGAATCAGTCCACATTGGCAGCATTTCGAGCAGTGCAGTGTTGCATGGCATTTAATTAAAACTCTTGTTAGCCGATCAGTAAATAAAATCGATAGAACCAGTGTTTCTGTTTTGGTGACACCCATTTGCTGAGGTGCTTTAAGTTTACAGGTGGTCCCAATAGTCATGATGCAGTCAAGTTAGTAACGTAGAACGCACACAATGAAGTGCATCATTGTGTAGCTACTGCGAACACTACTGCTCCAAAGAAATCACATTATGAACATACAATCGCTAAAAATCATCATTCAGCAAGTACACATAGTAGAGAGATTAAAACACACAGTATGACACATTGCATAGTAATGGATTTGTTCACAAGAGTATTGTAATTGATATAGAATTATCATTTTTATTAGTTTTAATAAATAGCTTTTTAAGCTCTCACTCACATGTCCCTGTACAACCCCCACCACACACATACTTCATATATTCCTATCATTGTGGGGACTCTCCATTCATTTCTGTGGGCATAACCCTAACTAAGTACGATAATCCTAACCTTTAGCCAGCCCTGGTCTTAATCTTAACTATCCAAACAAGACTTTGGTTATTTTAGTTTTTGATTGTATTCACAAATTTTTATAAAACTGAGGTTTATACTGTGGGGACCTGAAAAATGCCCCCAAAACCTAAAAAGTTACAGGTTTTACTACATTGTGGGGAATTTTGGTCCCCACAATGTGGTAAATACAAACCCACACACACGCACACGCACACACACACATACATGCATGCATGCATGCATGCATACATATATACATGCAAGTCTCATGCACCTTGTGAACAAATCACATTTTAAAGAAATAATTCATAAAAAATTGACCAAGCATGTACAGGCACAGGGCCCATCTACAAAGGACGACGGTGGCGACATCTGTCGGGGGCCGATAATGGAAACATGTAAGGGAAGACATGGAAAATGATGGAGACCGGGAATCACTCAGCTCAGACGGTGATTGAGAGAAGTGAAAGATGGGAGGAGAGAGGAGGAGATGAATGGAGGAGCTGGGGGGGATGGGGCTTTGCGACTGACACAGCATGCGGGGGGAGGGAAGCAAAGCAGAAGCAGACTGAAGGGATCTTTCCATACAGCATAACCACTAAGACTTCATGGAGATTCAGAAAGTGCATTTTGTTGAACACAGCATTATTACTGTAAATACAGGATATGTAGGGCTCTATCGCTATCTATGTATATTTTATGACCTCATATTGGCTTCGATCTGGATGTGAACACATGTGATTGCAAGCTACTGCTTTTATGGTGCTCGTCTGGTCTTCTGGCCATAAATAATTGAAGAAGTCATTCACAGTCCTCATTAAAGCCGGCATTATGTTTATAGATGATGTACTGGATCTACAGAGGTGCGTCACATTGACACCGGGACACGGATGTCAGGTGTTTCCACTGCTGGCCACATGTGAGATGGAACACGTTATGGCTGTATGATCCCTTCATTTGCACAAAGAAACTGACTGGAGTTGAAAGACAGGCTGAAGCTTCCAGGAAGCCTAGATCTGCAAACTAGGAAGAATGAGCAGTCCATACCCATAAATTCAATCCCAAGATGCTCTGCCAACACAGAAAGTTGACAACACAGAAAGAAAAAGGAGTTGAAGAGTTCATGAACACAGTCACTTACACATGTATACACAATCTAATCAGTTTCCTCTGAATGTGCTGTGGGAAATACCCCTACAAATAGAAGTAACTACATTTCAAAATGATAAATATTACACATGATTTTCAACTATACATTTTAGAGGATTTCTAACACAATCCTTGTCAAATAATACCCATTGAAAAGGTGATGTTCTTCTATCAGGAAACACTAGCAATTCAAATACAGCAATTTTGCTGTATTCAATCATATGAATCATGTAAATACTGCAAAAGAACTTAAAATACTGCAGCATGCACATGCAAACTGTTTGCATCTATCAGACTAACTTCGAAACATCAGGCAGATTTAGTGTCCATGTTATTACAATAAGATAGGTCTCCATTGCATTGAATGTCATGCTGTGACGAATCGTGCATGGAAGCTCTCCACGCTAACCGCAGTTGTTAAAATACGCTACACGTTGCAGCTTAGCACCCAAACACACATGCTGATTATTTCCAGTAGGAGAAAAATCAAGTGAGTTTCTCCATTTGTTAATTAATACCATAGTGCAAACCAGCTGGCAGTGATGATTCTCTCAGGCTGTTTACTGTGAGAGCTACTGCTCACAGTATAGTTCACTCCAGGACACTGATCTATATACAGCAGTTTTTTTTTTGTTGTGAAATGAAAGGTTACTATGTATACGGTTTAAAATTAGCTGAATAATAATAAAAAGTTTTAAATACTTGTGATACTTTGATGGCAGGGGTGTCCCTTGGATTCAGGGACACATATACCATATATTAATTCAACAAGAAAAGAAATTTCATCAAATGTAGGTATTTAACTAATCAGAACTTCCTTATGGGAAAGTACTGACTGCACACCTGCGTTTTTCCTTACTTTTTTCTGAACTGATGGAACACACAGCGAAAATACAATATTTTTCTACTTTGTTATGCACTGGAAGAATTCAAATTACAAAACCAAAATTCCCTAAATTTGACATCCAAGATCTCACTCATACTGATCCTGCCAACCGAATAATCATTAAATCTCCGGGTGGCCAAGAGTTCTACGAGTGTGAAAAACATACTAGATGTTCAAATTCTCCAAGAGTATATCTCAAACACAAATCAGTTGTTGCAAAAAGTTACGGCCAAATGAACAGAAAAAAAAAAAAAAAAAAAACTTCCACCAGACCACAAAAATGATTGGAATGAATGTCAATGGTAGCTGACAGCACAGTGGAAATTTCCTTTCCAGTTGGGTTTACTATATTGATTTTGGCTGGCAAAGAGAACACGCCAACTCTTAAAAAAAAAAAAAATAGAACATGCTTCTCCAGTTTAGGTGACTGCAGAAAAACATCTAATTGAATTTTGAGAGTATCTCTCGACGACAGAAGGCGATCAGCTTTTGCCCTCTTCTCTTCCTTAAAAGGCAGGCAAATCGGTACTATTCAAATTAGTCCTGCACAGATCAAAACTAATGGGAACAAATCAATCGAATTGGCTGTGTCAAGCACTGCATGTAATGAATAATAATGACTGAAAGAGTGTTAACTGGTTTTGTAATCACTTTCAGTAAATGTCAAAATCCCGTCTGACTGTGAAGCTTGTCTTTTTGTGCCCTATTGTTTAGCTAACAGGTACCAACAACCCAGCTGAGGAAGACGTTTTTCTGAGTTGTCCCTCAGTCCATGCTAACGCCTACTATTTTCTCCTGCAAGCTGGCACTTTGTCAAATGACAGACTTATAATCTGCGGCAGCTTGCAGAAACAGGCCATTGAAGGAGCTGATGCTTTGAACAGACTTCTGTGACATTAACGCCGACTGCTGGCTACCCCATGAGCCCTGAGGCATGTGACAGCCCCTGTCTGCGAGGCATTCCCGCCGCAGCGAGAAAGACAGGCCAGGTCAGCACATCCCGGCTGCCGCTAACGAGCCCACCTTGGTGTTCCCTGCGACCTGGGCCTCATTCTCAAAGCATGCAAGCTGTCCTACTTTGGCAGAAATGCATCATGGGAAATAAGGAGCATCTCTGCTTGCCCTTTACCGTGAATAACATTCCTCTGTATCGGCAAGGACGCTTCTATGCTATTTCTCAGTCTACATCCCGGAATCCCGGTTCTCCATCCTGCAGAAGGGTCTCTTTTCCTACTGATGGCCCGGTTCCATCTCCACAGCCCCGTGGTTCAGGAGGGCTGAGAGTAACAGATTCCCAATGGCCTGTGCTGCAGCATAGGCTAAAAATACACCTGGCCCTGGTGTTTATCCTTTCAGGTCTTTTCCTTGTCTCATACATTAGCCCTGAAATAAATATTAACTGGAATGCTGTATCGAGATAAATCGTGATGGGCTACAAACAGTTGATTACGATTAAGCCATTTAATCTGTTGCTCTGTTAGTCATCTTTCACCAATCAAACGAGGAGAGAAATAAATATTACACAGATAATGGTAATTCATTTTATGTTAAATGTTAAGCCAAAGGTTAATAGTACATATTGGGTTTATAGAGTCCAGCAGTGCAGTCGTCCTGTCTTACTGTCCACTGTCGTGTTCTGACAGTTTGCTTCTCCACAAAATAGAAATTGTAAAGTCAACTCGGTACACCTAAATATCTGATAGTGACTCAGTATTTAGCAGGCTGTATTAACAGGCTACCACTAGATGATAAGAATCTTCCCAAATTCAAACAGTCCCTGGAGGCTACTGTAAGTTTATGGAGCTGGCTGGTAACTGGAACTTAAACACGAAAGCAAAAAGTCTGAACATGCAAGGAACAAGTATGGGAAAGACACACAACACAATAAACATAGACACATAAAACCTCATCTGCCTGCAATCTGAGGAGAAAATGAAGGAACAGGAAGTAGTGTTGATTGAGCATGCTCCAGTCCAAGCAGAGACAGGAAGAGGTGACAGACGTACTGTAAAAGCTGGCCATTACGTAGTTTTGGCAGCGATCACCAGCAAATTCATTTGGGCACCTGAGAGGGAAACAAAAAAGTCACAGAGAGAAGAGAAGGGAAGAGAAGAAAGAAAAGAGTGAGTTTACACCAGAGTCCATCATATACCCACGTGCATCGCTGGTGTCAGGCTGTCAAGGAACAAGAATGTCTTACAAACATCACGTTCTCATGTTTGTTAAAACATACTTACTTGAAATAAGTGCCAATCAGTGTCTAAACAGCCCTGTTAGCGTGTCAACTTCCGCTGTTATTTGGAATTATAATGGATTAGGATGGAGCAGGCCACAACGCAGCAGCAAATTGTTGAGTCGGAATCTTTAAACCGACCCTTATGATTATTTAGACAACGGAACACAGGGGATGTGAGAGGTGTGATGCCCAATGAAAATGGCCGCTTTTGCCGATACATCTTTTGGACTCCTCCTTGGTTTCACGCAAACGCACTCCCACACACATACACACACACACGCACGCACAGAAGCGAGTCCACAGGTGTGTACGGGTGAATCAGCTGTCTGGGTCAGAATGAACCCTTGGGAGGAGACAGTGATTGGAACTTCGAAAGAGGGATTAAACACCAGAGATGACACGTGCGGTTTGGTTCAGTAAATGCACATACGTTTTTGGTTCATGACTTTCATGGGCACAATGTCTTGACATCGATTCCCACTGAATCCTGGTAAGCACCTAAGGGGCAAAAATGGAATAAATACACAGTACTGACAACACAAATCATGCAAAACACCTTCTCAGCACAGTGATCAGAAAATGGCCCTTATTGTATATTTGCACGTTCTGCTTCAATTTCTTCATGACTTGACTGAAAATAGCACAACCCACTTCCGACCTAAATTCAGCAAACAGGTTAAAGCAAGGCTTAGTAAAAACTACAAACTTGTTTGCTGAAAACAGGTGATAAAGTCTCACTGAAATACAGTATAGGGGGTGGTGATTACCCTCTCATGCATGCGCGGCATAAGATTTCAAAAAGCCCAATTATCACAGTGATAATTTGTCTTCGACTTCCTGGCTGTTTGTCTGGTTGATTCACTAATTATGGCCATTTCCACGTAATAAGAGACACTGCCGTATGTTATAGTGAGTCCCTCCAATCCAGCTTTACATATAGCTGTACACAATGGCCAAGCAGATATGTTACATGGATTTCTGCCAGGAATTTTTATTTGTCATTTGGTCGGTATAATTCCTTGCTGAAGCACTAAAATCCATTGTCACCCGTGAGGTTAATGACCTTTTTTCAGGTCACGGTGGAAACACTGCAAAAAAATGGTGCATTGCTGCAGAGTCATTCATTTTTCATTTATAAGGCTACCTCAGTCAGACAGAGTGCCGAAGAAGTGAGGATATTCCTGTTTATGGTCCACTTAGTCACCCATTAGATAGTCTCCACCACTGTGGCAGACTGTCAACCATGCAGATGCGATGAATTATCCTGACATTCAGAACCTATCACTGCCTGAAGCCCATACAACCATTTCAGGATTACACAAGACTTTCCATAATAAGGAAGGAATTAAAAATAGTCTGGAATGAAGGTCTTAGGCCAAGATTGAGTTGTTCCAATGCTTGTCTTTCATCAGGCTATCAGGTGGCAGATGACAGCAGGGTGGGGTGAAGCCATCCTTAAGTGGATATCTTGGCATGAGAGATGTTGTCCCTGTACCCTCACAGATGTAGGGCTAGCTGGATGCTGCTAGCTGAGCCCCAGACAGAGAAGAGTGGAACATCACTTCAGTTGGAATGTCTATCACCCTTCTCTCAGTCCCAACTGTTTACTCACCATTCCACTACGTACATTCACGTACAAACGGACCCTGGCCTGATTTGCTGCCTTAGTAAGGAAGTGTTACATACCTGTACAGTATACATACCTGTATACTGTGTACTTCATTTGGGACTACAGGGCTTGGTTAATCATATCACCGATTAATCATCTTTAATACTCATGCAAGATATGTGTTAATTAACATATTTCCATTAACATTGTTCTGAAAGACTACATTTAGATCCAGGGATACTGGAATGATCTCTATTTGTATGAACGTTATATTTATAATCACTGAAATACCATTAAGCTTCCGATAAGCTAAAAGATGGCCATTTCCTATGTGCAGCTGGGGTACCGATTACCCTTCCTGTCTCTGTTAGAGGAACTGGATCAAAGAACCTTAGGAAACCTCAGAAATCCCTGTTCTTAGGAGGATATGGGGCAGACAGGCCATTTTTGCAGGCTTAGATAGTTCTGATAACCCATCACGGCAAGATCTATAGACACAGGCAAAGGAGAATGAGGCCTTTGGAGACAGCAGGATTTTTTCTGCTTAGTCACTGAAGTATCGAAGGTGAAACGTGATTCCTCGCTGGACGGTAAGCAGCCCCCCTTTTATGCGTCCGGTGGACGGCTGCCAGGTCCAATCCGTATCCGTGCCAGGTGCTTAAAGCAAGGGGCACCAAGGACCCGCAGCCCTCTCCTGTGCTTGTATTGGAGGTCTCCCAAATCTCAAAAACTGAGCGATCAGCCGGACGGCACTGCAGCTGCTGCTGAAGGGAGGCGGAAAGCTTTAAAAGCTGCACTTTAGTCACTGAGTTACACAGTCTACCGACCCGTACATCATGATTTTTCCATTTCCTATGTGATGTACTGTTCTTATCACACTGTCCTTGCTCAAAGATCGCAACTGATGGAAGGAAAACAGCTGTTTTCACAAGTAAATGGGTACAGGAACTGAGTAATAATGATAATAAAGATACACTTATTTAACATTCATACAGGCACATGGGAATCTATCAGTTTTACATCTCTCTTCTAGCTCTCGTCTGAGACACATGGAAGCTTGGGGTTAGAGAGCAGGGTCAACCATTTATCTGGCACCCTTGGAGCAATTTTCAGGGTTACGATTTGCTAAAGGGCCCATCAAGGATATTACTCTGCCAGGTACAGGATTCAAGCCAGCGACCTTCCATACACAGACACAGGTTCCTAACCCACAATGCCACGTACTACCCCACGTATACAAACACACTTGCAAACAATTCAAGATTTTTTCATCTTTGCTATAACACAAAATGTAATGTTTAATATTCCTTCTTCTAACTCCACCCTAAATGTTACCAAAAGAAAATTGTATAAATTGCAACCGAGCAAAAAAATTGCTGACATTTGCTACTTGATACCTGATCACTGACTGCATTATGGCACACAGTGCCGGGCAGGGAGAGCGAGCTCTGTTCCCTTCAGCCGCACAGCAGCCTCTCTGAGCGCTGGGAAAGCACATTAAAGCCTCCCTGTGCCATCTGCCATCACGGCAGCTACACATTCTCTAAGGTTTAACAATAAGCCCCAGGTTGTCATATTAAAAAGGTGCTAGAATAAGGAAAGTTTTAGCAGAATGGGGGTGGTGACTGTCGAGTGAGATCCTGGTGCTGGGTGTTACAGACGGCCCGTGAGTGGTAGAGCGTCAGGCTTTGGGTCGGCACCCTGGCAGATGCCACACGTGTGCGTGGGGGCCGGACCATTACTACAGCAGTGCCCTCTGAGCCTCAGTGCGTAAACATTAACCTGGTGGGTCTGGAACGGCTCGGCATCAAAGTACGGGGGGCCCTTGCCCATGTGACTGAGGTTTCGCATTCGCTCCTTTATTCTTCCTGCCGGCATTTCGCAGTGTAATAATTTACCATAAACCCTCAGCTGACACCTATACTTTAAACAGAGTGCCTGTACCTCTG
Organism: Mormyrops boulengeri; assembly: GCA_026781065.1. Classification (NCBI taxonomy): domain Eukaryota; kingdom Metazoa; phylum Chordata; class Actinopteri; order Osteoglossiformes; family Mormyridae; genus Mormyrops; species Mormyrops boulengeri. Next base: position 1,406,179 of record JAODLD010000124.1, read on the forward strand.
CCCTGTTTTTCCACCTGAAAAGTGAAATGATATAGGCAGCCATACAATTGAAATAACATCCTTGTATTAAAAGAGATTAATTCTAAGCTCTTAAAAGTTACAAATAAATAAATAAAAAGGCACAAATTTGAAGTGGAGGGGAAACATTAAACACCACTGTGGGCACTGAATATGATATAAATGTTAGTACTCAGACGACCAATACTGATTACTAACTATGCTACAGTTTAGCCTAAAGGCAGCTGAGCATCAGTCAGTATTCTGATCATCCTGGCAACACCTCCCAGCCACGCAGCCCGTGCCGGAGGGAGATGGTCAACATGTCCTACCTGCACAGGAGTTTGTTGGTGCCGGGAGTGACTTCGATAGTGAAACACGTTCCTCCATTCACACAGTAGTTCTTCTGACTCTCGGGGCAACGTGTCTCATGGCTTGAGGTCCTCACGGGAGGTGTGGTGCTGGTGACTGCTGCAAGAGAGGGTGGGGGGGAGATCATCATCTTCATTATCATCATCATCATCATGCTTCTCCTCATCGTCATCCTTTTGGCTGGACCATTCCAGCACTCCCAGACGCCCATGTCTGGTTTGGCCACAAGGTTACCCTTTCCGATGTGGGGATAAGCTGCATGGAAGCTGCACCTATTGCCCGTACTGGATAAGAGAACATTACTCTGAAAGCCCGGACCGCTGAGGTCTGCTACTCACTCTCCAAATGCAAAAATAATAATTATAATAATAAATAAATAATCAGCAAAAGCGAGGCACCTTAGAAAATTATCACCACTATGACTCTTGCCATAACCAAAGATATTCATCTTCATCAAAAAGGTTGTACTATTAGCAATCAGCTATACAAATCCTAAGTAATTGCTTTAGTCAGTTTCAGCGGAAACGTAGCACAGTAAATTAAGAAACTTGTACAGCTAGGCACGGCAGAGAACGCTAACAATACTACTTCAAATGAAGCGATACATAAAGTAATTCATTACAGTAATTCATACAATAAGTACCAAGACATCCATCCATACTACATTTTCCGTACCCGCAAGCCCCATGAAGGGTCGTGGGGGTCCGGTGTCTATCCCGGAAGCTACGGGCGCTGCGTACGGAATAACCCAGGACAGTGTGCCAACCCATCGCTCGGCAAGTAGCAAGACACAAAACATTTAAGTAATTAACACTAAAAAGCTTAACTGCTCTTCAAATACTTTTGTCAGATTAAAACACATTTCTGTATATCCCACTAAAGAGCTTCATGGCTTGGAGGCTCACCTCTGAAGTTTCTGTCAGTTCTGGACACGTGGAGACGCATTTCCCCTCTCCTGCACCGCGAAATGGAGATGAGATTCCCTACAGGATCAATAGCCTGAGCTGCGAGCGCTCTGCGTGTCTCTCTAAAGTCCGCCTTGCTGCTACCTGTTTGCCCTTACTGCAGGGGACAGCTCAAACAATTTAAATAAGCACTTTTCCCGATGCCTCTGCCTCAGCTACACGTCACAGTGCTGGCATTGGGAGATCTTACGCATCACAGAAATGCAGCTGTGGCAGAAAGCACGTCAGAACTTGGACGGGCTTCTGTTGCTTTAGGGCAAAACGAATAGGCAGGGAGCAATCAGAGCGCCTGCCAGGGGAGGGGAAAACAAAACAAAAAAAGCAAACAGCATTTGCAATAAACAAGTGGGATCGCTTGACGTGAGACACGCATCATCCTCCCCTTTTATATTGGTGTCTCTCCGATTAGGGGCCCAGAATGAGCATCGGGGGAGGAAAAGGGGGAAACAAAATGCAATAAAAGTGACAGGCGTCCCAAAAGCCATGCTGCGGACTTCTCAAGTGTCGCAAGACCAGGCGTGTGATTGCACATACAAATTGCGCCATTAACAGCCTGCTTTGCAGGAGCTGACATTTCTAAAAACTTTCCCGTGGTCACATAGATGTTTATGGCCTCTCTTTTCCATTCAGTTGAAAATGAAACGTGACTTGGATACCAATCCTTAAAAATGAGAAGACATGAGGCCTGTGGGCTCCTTAACCCTACCTTCCCATTGACAGGAAAATTGAGTTAACATATAAATCTGAAGTTAAGTTATGATTTCATAGGTCACAGATCCAATCATGTATGAAACATTTCTGGCTAAATATGATTTCATCTGCGTGCTCTAAACCATCTTTCACAAACACGACGGCCATTGTTTGACCATGTAATTGATATCTTTGTTTCTCAAAATTTAATTATTTGCTTTTCTTCAGTTATGGAACTCAAAACACAAGGTATAACTCAGGGGATGATGACATCCTTGAGGATCAAAAACAACAAAATAACGTTGTATCAAAGCGAATAAATGTCAACCAAACGGTACCATCAACTTATGTGATCAACCATTCACATTGACTGCAGCAGCAAAAACACAAACTTTGGTTTAAAATAAAGGCCCACTTTACTCATCCTTGTAAAACTCATCCATTGCAAGCTGATCTTAAATCAAATTCCACCTCCAGTCCTGTGCTGCACTGCGTGGAGAAGCTCATGACAGGGACAGGGAGAGCCAAATAAGAGATCCCCTTTCAGAAGCGAGCATGGTGTTCTGATGGGAGAACTTGCCCTTTTCAGATTGATCCTGGCCATTGCAGCAGCCCTCCATGGTTCATTCTGTGCTCTTAAACAGCACGGAAAGACAGAGGCAGCTTCCCAATCTGGTGGTTCTCACTTCATTTAAAGAACCATGTAAACAGTTGCACTAAATGTCACAGCAATACACCATAATTTTTTTATGTTTATTACATCTGCTTAATGAAATATAATACATGAAACCGATTTTTTTTAAGTTCTTACGATAATACAACCATAAACCCCAACCCAATTGTATAGTAATCCACAGATTACCACCAGAGGACCCCTTTAAGAAAAAAGAAAAAAAAGGGCCTGATTTGTAAAGTGAAACTACAACGGGACCGCAGAGCAGCCCCTTTTGCCGGTGTGGGTTTCAGTTTCAATGCAGCAGACCAGAGATTTACGTTCCTGAACGTCCGACAGTAGGAGGCGCCGAGGATTGATCCGCTTCCATTATTTTTTTTTTTTGCTTGCGCAAAAAGAAACCCAAAACTTGGACGCAGAGACGTGGTACAATGCGGCAATCAGGCAGTGCCCCCCCCCCCCTCTGCTGCGGGGGGCGGGGCCGCGCGGGGGGGGGGGGGGGGGGGGGGGGGGGGGGGGGCGGTGGGGGGGGGGGGGCGGGGGGGGGGGGGGGGGGGGGGGGGGGGGGGGGGGGGGGGGGGGGGGGGGGGGGGGGGGG
>JAODLD010000124.1:1414579-1430343 GCA_026781065.1 Mormyrops boulengeri
CCCCCCCCCCCCCCCCCCCCCCCCCAGAAGGAGGGTGGCGGAGTCTAAGGATGTGTGACAACCAAGTAAATCAAACGCTGGGAATTTATAGTGACAGGTGGTCCAGTCTACAAATGGCTGCGTGTCAGGAGATACATGAGTTACACTACATCTGAGTTTTAGTGGGCAGAATGTCAGACATATTGAACAAGTTAGAATATTAGACAGACTGCACAATTCATGACAAACTAACAACATGGCAATGGGCAAAATATTTAACAGTTTACCATATAGTTTACCATATAGTTCCTTTACTTTATACTGCACTCTATATGTCCTGCCCCTTGACCAAGGAGAGCAGTGTGGTATTGGTTACGCTATGATCTGTGACCCTTGGGTCCTCATAATCCCTGCCCTCCAGACCGATTTAAGGAGGAAATATTGATTGGACGCATTGTTCTGAAAGTCCGATACCTGACGGGAAAACTGGACTACTTAGGGTGATAGTGCCCAGCCCTGTCGTCACAATCAATAGTTCAGCATCTCCCCCCACTGCCACTCTAAATACAGGCATGGAAAAAAAGGATTTTAGCCTACGGAAGCTGAATGGAATATTTAAGAAGCAGAGGCCGTTACTCTTTGCCTTTCTTGATCTTACTCACAGCCAGGGTATGCTTGCAATGCATGAGTAATTCAAGGTTTCCAAAGAAATGAGAAGCCAATTAGCTATTATACTACACAAAGAACAAACAATGCATACAATTTTTTTTTCCCGTCAATAATTTGCAGACTTCCATCAAACAAATATTTGCCCTTACTGGCTACTAGTTGATTAATATCAAGGATGGACGCACTTTGAGAGAGAACACACAAGTAGAGATGGATTTTAGAGCAGTTCTGCAGCAGGTATTCATTCCACTGCGGGTGGATCAGCAGGCTTTTTATAGCTATGTCTGAAGTATAATCCAATTATTCTCTTCTTCTATTATAGAAAGGCAAACTGATTCAATGGCTGAACTATACAAACTGACATGCTAAGAAATGTCAATAACATAGACTATGACTAATATTTTTATTAGAAAGAATCAAACTATTATTTTTCTATTATCATGCTATAACAGATTCATATTTATTTTCACAGCCAACTAGGCTATTGTATTATGATTGACAATCACAGCGACTGTTTATTTTCAAATTGTAACTGGTAATGCAGAAAGGACAGTAGTATGTGTCATGCATGGAAACACACAGGGAAAACCAGTAACATGAGTCATGAGTCCAACCTTTTTCTTGCCTTCAAGTTGTTAAGACATGCTATTACTCTTACTCATTTTTCTTAAAGCGATACACCCTTGACATTTCAGCATCATTTTAACAAAGTTATTATACAATGCATCTTAAAAAAGCATTATCTATCATTTTGCAATTCACATTTATGCCCAGTTAATATAATTACAGGAATACAGCTTATAACAATAGCTACTATTGTAAGTACCATAAAACACTGATCTTTTAGGATATCATTCTGCTCTGACAGTTTAACAGGCATGTTACTTTTGGTCAAACACTGTAAAGATGGAACTCAGGAGCCAGAAACATACTATAACAAACAGTGTCTCATGCAACACAAAACAAATTGTAACTACATTAACTAAAAAACTGCAAAAAAAAGCCTTGAGTGTTCTCAAATGGCCTGGTTGCTAAAAAGCAATTTTCACGACTGCTGCGTTGTTACACATGAAATCAGGAGCCAACAGTGCATTCAATCAGCCTTAGTATCCATCACAACCAATCAGGATTTACTTCCTGTAAGCGCTTCCATTAATGCCTCAGTTAATCTCACTGATTGACCCTCCTACTTCAGTGTCATCTATCAAAAAGAAGGAAGTGCATTCCTGCCATTTTTTCTATGTATGATCTATAAAATAAGCAACCCCATCTCCACAATACATCTAGTTTTCCAATTAATCATCCACCAAATTCAGAGACAACATACCATGCTAAAAGTGTATAAGAAACTACAGAGACCAGAAAGAAATTATCACTACACACACACACACACACAGTCGTATAATCATATCTAATTGGGGATCGCTCATTCATTTCTATGGGAAAAATGCTAATGCTAACTATGACAACCTTAACCCCTACCCAGCCCTAACCATAACCATAAGTAACCAAACAAAATACAAGGGTTTTTGCATTTTTAGTTTTTTCATTGCAGTTATTGATTTTTATAAAATAGAGTTTTAGGTAAAAAAAAGCAGGTATTCATCACGTTGTAGGGACATTTGGTCTCCACAGGGTGAGGTATACCTGGACCACACACACACATGCAAATAGAGCACTTTGTGAGGTAACATTGAAGTCAAGGTGAAAAAGCACTTAAAGCAGGTAGGGCTCTTAGCGGCAGTAAGAGACTGAATATAGCATTAATCCATCACATCAATGAGGTTAAAAATAAACTCTTTAAATCTACTGTCATGTAAAGCAATCTAAGCCTTTGATTTTTTCTCCCAACCAGAAATGCAGAATATAACTAAAACAGTATGTATAACAACCCTTTTACAGTAACAGTAGCGGCCTGTCAGTGGTCCATTTATTTAAATTTTAAAGTGTATGGAGTATTAAAACAAAAGATTCTCTTTTAGGGAATATGTAGAAAACAGATCTATCCCCCCCCCCAAGTTATTTGCCAGCTAAACACATTTGACAGCCAAGTCAAGACACAGCACACACCAAAAATGAAAAAGTGAATGAAAAAGCTTACACAGAAATTACATTGTCTAACAACACGATAAATTAGATAATCATTATCACCCAGACAAGAGGGTACATTATCCTCATTTTCATCACAGGTGTTGAGCATGGCCCAGGAATTAAAACAAAGTTTTGTCATCACTGGGGGAAGGAGGAAGCCTTGAAAATACTGAACAGTGCAAAGCCTAAATGATTTTTTTTTAAACAGATTTCAGTGGTACTTTGTGATATACTGCCCAATCTTGACCAAACTCGTTGAAGCACATCTCCATCAGATTTACTTTGACTGCCTCCGAAACAGAGTAAAGAAGCCTCTGTAATTAGACAGTGGATGACTCAGCTGCTCTGGGGGTTTTAGAGGTAGGTGTGGAGATGGGAGGTGGAGATCGAGATTGAGACGCCATGCAGCCCATCAAGTCCCTGACTGCCCCTGCTTTTACAGCCTTACAATAATTACCAATAACATTACCTTATGGAGAAGCTGTCGGTACATACTTATTGATATTTTAATATCTTTTTCTCCCCAGGGAGAACTTTTCAAAGTCTGTAGGGAATTTAATGGTCGATGAGTCCCCACCCTCCCAACCCACTCCTTTGAATGTTTCATGATTCCTCTGAATGTGACGTTCAAAGATGGATGGTAGCCGAGCAGTATATTTTAGTGCTCAGAGTGTGTGACTGAGGCTACCCGAAGTGACCCAGACGTCCTGACTTCACGAGGAGGCTTAATGAAACGCCCCCAATCCATTACGCTGTGGGCAGCAGTCCAGCGCATTTACAAATGACCAAGAGAATGAAACAAAAGTGAAAATGAAGGAATGAGCGTGCGGGGAGGGGCCCTCACTCGTCACGACAGGACTGTGCCGTAAGATGATACAGAAGACGACCACCCCCCAATGCTCTCTGTGGCACTTCTCACACAACCCATTTGTCCCTTAACAATGACATCTGTGGCAATGGGACAAAATAGTCTGGAAGATGGTGATGGGAGGCACCCCCTGTCCCACTGCAGACACTAGGAACAAAATCAAATGAAGAGGGCCGATGTCGGTGAATCCACCCGTAGAATGGCTGCAAGAAAGCAGGTCCTGGGCCTAGTCACATACAGTGGCCCAGCTTCTCCATACTCCTCCATTAATATATTAAAAGAAAGGCTTTTCCAATACACATTGTGTTACCAAACTAGCCAGATTACACGTGATTTGACCACTGTCCTCCTAGGGAATTTGGAGCTTTCCCAGTGTTCTGACCAGCAAACTGCTGTATTTGTCGTACAACAAACAGTATCTTTTTGTAATTGGGCCGCCAATCCGTATTATGAAAAATAAACATTATATTGAACACAAGGCCGATGATAGATTCAATTTAGAGAGCAGCACAGAAAGCAGGTTGGCTCGTCTTCAAATAAACATTGATCCTGCTTATACCCTTAGTAGTCAGCTCACAGTCCAGGGTGAAAAAAAAATACATATAGTAAGAACCATGTAAGAGCATGTAACTTTAAAATCCCACTGTGGACAATCTATGGGCTTATTCCTTCACATGCTTACTGTATCTAGAAACAAAGGGGAAACAGGGTGCTTTAAAACCATTATCCGTGCTCATCTGAGACATCAGTGAATGCGCATGGTGCAGCTTCAGATGTGCAGCACCATCCAGACCACCACGTCACTCCCTCACCACCTGACGGGCTGAGCAGATGTCACTGCAAAGACAGACTGCCCCGCCCCCCCATTTCATTTCTGCTGAGTCACTTAAGAGGGACAAAGGGACAAGCACAGAGACCCATTAGAGTCATTTACTTTGAATAGAAATAAAAGCAGGGACACCATTTCCGTAATTGGCAAGTTAATTGCCAGATGTCACTTAATTTTGCTGCTGTTAAATTAGGGCATGGGGCCTCACGTGGCCTTTTGTGTAATTAATTAACCCCCTGCCCCCTGCCTATAGGACGTGTCTTTTTTTAGCCTTGGACCTCAAGTAACTCAATAGGATTAGATACAGTAGACGGGGTTGGGTCCACCCCACACAAAACAAAAGCTATTTTGTGTATTAGACCAATTACTTTACAAAAGGCCTCATTCAAATGCTTTATATGGCCAAAGTTAAAAACTCAAATACACTGACATAATTTGGCAAGAAAAATTAGAGCTAAAAATCATAGGTTAGTTGGGATATTATTTAGGTGCACTGAATGTATCGTGAGAAAAATAATCATTTCTAATCACAGTGATTCCAATTGCCATCTTCAATCTAAAAGTTATTCCGGAAAAAAGAAAACGAACAGACTTTGGGAGGAAAGGAAAAAAAAAAAAAAAGTACCATGTCTAAGTTTAATTTCGAAAACTATATCAAAATGGAATTCATAAAGGCTTTAGGTTACCTCATTCTTTCAAAGCCTCATGGCTGTTCAGGGGGGAGGAGGTGCAGGGGAGCAGGACACTCCGTCAGGAATATGACAGCAGATTTATTTACCCTTGAAACGTGAGGCAATAGATCACCACCTTTTCATGTGATGTCATGAATAGTAGAGTTCGTAGGAGGCGGCCCAGCCGCCCATCTGTAATGTATCCCTTGGCCCTCCTGGGCAGTGACGTGCATCCTTGCCACCACATCTAATTAGACCGCAACACGGGCGCCGCGGTCGCCATGATGTCCAACATCGGCAGGAATACCAAGGAGACTGGCAGCTGCGGAACCATCTGTACAGAACAAGCTTTAGTGCCCATAAAAAGGCCAGAGGAATCATGGGAGTTTCCAGAGAACTGCACTTTACTGTTCAGTCACCCAGTTCTCGCAAAGTGGTCGTAACAGATAATGTGTAGCTGCGATTCGGCTGTGTTCGCCATTAGATCTTAGAGCTTCGCCTCTGTCGAATGTCCACCGTAGCAGAACATTGTTCTCTACACCCCTGGCGAATGTCCGCCATAGCAGAACGTTGTTCTATACATGTCATCACGGTTAATTATTAGTAGAGGAAAACAGTGAAATATTATTATATTTTAGCGAGCACATCTTACTTATTTCTGCAAACGGCTCTTTCAACTGACTTTCATAAATCAGGGCAGTTAGTGCAAGTGCAAACAGTAACCTGATTAGGACATAATGTGTAATCGCGGGACTATGTCAACAAAATGAACATGCTACCGACACAGGGCACCAACTTAGCTCTGTCACAGCTGCCAACCGTCATCATGCTGGTTGCATTTGATAAAAAACGTCAGGTCAACATGAAGGGTGCTGAGGTAAAGGTAGGATGCAGCACCAGCCAGACATTTACAAGATGTATTCCTTCATTAACTGCTATGCAAGGCACATGGTGTCTTCGCCTCCTTTCTAAATCACAGTATGTCTCTGAAAGATGTGGTACCATGACTCATCACGTGAATAGCAGTCAGGTAACATAACAGCAAAGCGTATCCTAGAATCCAGTAAAACCTGACGATGATAAATTACATGTTAATTATGTATGCCTGTCAGGAGGGGCTGTCAACAAAGACATAAGCAAGACAAGATCCACGCCCCACTAAAATAACTGCAATGAGTCTGGGGACAAGAAATGCAGTTTTATCAATGCTTGAGGCTCATTAAGGCTGTACCTGCAAGCACTGGTTAGTTTTTCACTTGCATCCATTGTTAATTCATTCCATGTCTATCTAGGGGATTGTATGACCATAATATATCTACTTTCCATTCATCAATACTACAGTGTATTATACAAAAATTTATTACATTTTTAGTGTCACAGAAAAACATTAATGAGATCAGCTACACAATTATATTTGCAGGTCTTCATTAAAAAATGTTATGGTTATACCTAGAGTTGTCACGATTACTCGATTATACTGGATTACTCGATTATACTCGATTACTCGATTATGAAAAGGCATCGATTAAAATTTTCCTTCGACTACTCAGCAATATGGTGGAAAGAAGGCAGTGCATAGTGGATGAGGGTCCAAAAAGAGCAAAAGCACTTCACATTAAAAGCGAATGAGAATGCAGTCGTCCGTCAGTATTGCAAAGCAGAACTTAAATATCACCACGGTACGATTGCAGAGCAAATACATCTTAAAAGAAGACATTCAGGTTTGACGGACTCACCCAATAATGCGAGGTTGGCCATTGATATGTCCCATTTAGCCTCTCGAAGTAGCCTAACCTGTCTTTGTCATCGCTTTGACTATTTCATTTTGCTTATTAGGATTCCTGTATGTCCAAATAATCACTGCTGAAATGAAGGTTACCCCGTCGCTAAGCCGCATCATTTTACATAATACGGTACATAGTAAACTAGTAACATTAATTATCTTTTGTTAATGTATTGCGTGTTTTGAGTAGGGTTGAACGAGACTAGAAAAAGTTCACATTGCGATGTTTAGTTGAATTGACAATTAACTATATAACCAAATGTAGCACTTATCTACCTTTAACTTTTCTACCAACAGTCTGTCAAATAACTTGGTGTTGCCCAGTTGTGCCAACAGACACAAAGCAGTGCCAACAAATCACTTGCTCTTGCTCATTTTCCATGTAAAATACAAAATATTTCCATACAGCATAATATGAATGTCTTTTTGAGACCAGTTCTTGTTCGTTTTTCTCCTCTTCACTCATTTTTTGCTTAATTTCTCACAAAGACCCAGTCTATGAATCAGTCTAACAGAAAGGACTAAAATGATATGGTTGTCTCAGAGATCGCATGCAGTGCTCATGCAAAAGCAGCGACGGTAAACTTTATACTGATTTTTAAAACCTATACTAGATAATATTGAAAACGAATCATCATTAATATTGCAAAGCTGACCAAGTTTGGGTTTCTGTGATGAAGTAAAAATGTTTTAGGGCAACTTATTGATAGTTTGAACCCTGGAGAATAGTCCTTGCAATGTGAGGATTGCATGGACAACATCACACAAGCCTAATGGTACAGTGGCGAATTGGGTAGTGATGTCGACAAACACCATCGCTTTGTGTGTGTGTAGTTTGCATGTTCACCCAAATAATCAGTATATTATTTGTTTACTGATATAATCGATAGTGATAGCCCTAGTTATACCCAGGCATAGACATAATTGTTATGCAAGCACGCCTTTGCAGTATACAGGTTAAAAGATTACTGGATAATACCATCACAATGTAACCTATAAACCGTGAATATCAATCTCTTGGTACCAGTTATGTGGAAGTTTTACACCGTAAAGTGAAGTGGTATGAATTACCATTACATAATGGCCATGCTTAAGGTGCTGTTCTTCATACTTTGAAAAGACAACTTTTCTTAAGATGACATGCATGTTCTTTTGATATTAAACTAGTATTACATATGTTCTTGAGATTCTCAGCTTATCGTGCAGATTATGCATATCTTTTTCATGCTTAGAACATTTTGTGGTTTTGTGATGACCGTTTGAGGGTGAGCAGCATTCCAAGAGCAGTGCTCAAACATTTAAAGCACTGTTAAGCAGAGTTTCATGGCAGAGTGTAGAGAGGGGGCTTACTGCTATAACGAAACTAACCCGGGCACCATGGACACTCTGAGGCTTCGTTTAGAAACTTACACCTGGAGACAAATATTTAGCTATTGGTTACTGCAGTTGCTCACAGGTGTGTTGAAAGTGACGCATGTCTTGCGCATTTTTTGTGCTGTCCTCCACGGCCTGCAACTCATTATATACATGTCACATCAAGCCTGCAGCTCCCAGGCTTTCTAGGAAAATATCATCTGCACAAATGTAAACATAGCACAGTCCTGTGCTGGATAAGCAGTTGGAAGATGGAAAGACAAATGTAAACAGCTTTACTTTAAACTTAAACACCATGAGTGTATTATGAGTAGCAAAACTCAAGTAAAACCATTTTTTTCTTCATTTGACTGTATTGAGGGAGAGCCACATAACCTTCTCTGTTAAGGGAGGATTCAATGGGGCATCTCTCTTTCTTGCTCCTTGCAATTAATCTTTGCTGCTTTGTTTGCCACAAATCTACCGTTTCCAGATGATGAAGCTTTGTTGACTCCACATTTCTCCTGGGATTTCACACTGGGCACAAACAGTTTCCCCCCACCAAGGGGTGGTGGTGAGGTGGGGGCTGGCATGTTATCAGGCAAACCACCCTGGAGGCATGGTGCCTTCTGAGCATGCTCCAAACTGACATTCACCCCTACGGAAGCAAACTCATATTAAAAGCATCTTGAGAAAGTCTATAGTACTCAAACTTAGAATTGTATTTATAGTAAATATTACCATTCTGTTCATCATATACACTGACATGCCAGTTTATTAGGTACACCTATTCAATTGCACGTTGAAACAAATATCTACTCAGCCAATCATATGTCTGCAGCACAATGTATAAAATCATTCAGATACAGGTCAGGAGCTTCAGTTAATGTTCACATAAATCACCAGAATACAGAAAAAAGGTGACTTATGTGACTTTGAACATGGTTTGGTTGATTGCGCCAGATGGTCTGGTATGATTATTTCAGAAACTGCTGATCTACTGAGATCTACTGGGATGTTCACGCACAACCATCTGTAGGGTTTACAGCGAATAGTCTGAAAAAGAAAAAACATCCAGCGAGTGGTAGTTCATGCCCTTGGCATTAAGGGCATGAAGGTATGGATCCATCCCTCAGGCTGGTGGTTGTGATGTAATGGTGTGGGGCCTGTGGAGGATATTTTCTTGCCACACTTTGGACCCCTTAGTACCAATTCAGCATCATTTAAATGCCACAGCCTACCAGAGTATTGTTGTTGACTGTGTCTATCCCTTCATGACCACAGTGTACCCAGCTTCTATTGGCTACTTCCAGCAGGATAACACACCATGCTACAAGGCTCATATCATCTCAGACTGGTTTCTTGAACATGACATTGTCATGACAACTGTACTCAGATGGCCTTCATAGTCACCATATCTCAATCCTATAAGGTATCTATGGGATGTGGTACAATGAGAGATTCGTATCATGAATGTGCAGCAACTGTGTGATGCTATCATGTCAACATGGACCAAAAGTCTCTAAGGAAGGTTTCAAGCATATTGGTGCCACAAAGAATTAAGGTAGTTCTGAAGGCGAAGGAGAGGGGGGGGTCCAACCCAGTACTAACAAGGTGTGCCTACAAAAGTGGCCAGTGAGTGTATAATATGAAAATCTTATTTAATGGAAAAGAAATAAGAGGTAAATATAATTAAGTATTCAATCAGTTTTCCCAAACACACCAGAAACAACCAGGGGAAAAACACTGGAAAAATACACACACACACACAAACCAGTAATCAGGTATTATAAGGAAAGTCATTCCGCTGCACAGGAGACATCTTATAGACTTCATGTAGCAAATGATACAATATGAAGAGATTAGCTTAGCAAACTTACGGCCTCTAGATGGGACACGTGGTGTCTTTGTGACCTGCTATCAGAGCTATTTGCTACTCCTAGTCAGCCACCCATGCCTCTTCAGGTCTTCAGGCCAGGGGCAAGCTTGCTATCACTTTCACAGTTTCCTGGTGAGGCAGCTGAACTTCTCTCTGGGTATTGATTTAGACTGAAATTACCAAAGCAAACGACTGCATTCCCATTTAAGGGCTGTGCAATTGATCTTGCATTTAAAAGAAGAAAAAAAAAAAGGTGGGGGGCTTTTAGGTTTACAGCAACCCACAATTCATCTAAGGAACGTACAGTAAATGTGCCCACTACAGTGGCACACACAGCTACACAAAATACCAGGTTACATTTGTGTGTACCAGACTAACTCTGCAGATTGTGTGTGTGGGATGATATTGTGTAAACTGTACATTTAAATACAGTAGACAATGAGTCTGTCTGCAACTGAAGTAAGGTATGGTTATTGTGAACGGCGCCCAGAGTGATGAAGTGAAGGTCATTGCGGTCGTGTGAATAAAACAAATGCTGGACAAAAAAAGCTGCTTATAACAAGTTCTAACTATAATTTTTGTAATACCACACAATCTGCAACTAAAGTCACAGCCTGTTTGAATTACCAAGAGCGACTGTCATAAGGAACTGCTTCAACATTACAATGCGGAATTGTGCTTCAAATTCACACGGTTTTAATTAAAAAAAATGCAAAATTTTACAACCATAGTTTAATTCATTCAACTCCATAAAAAACAGGTTTAATTTAAAAAATCAATTTGATAATATATATATCCAGAGAGACGAAAGAACAGTGTAGCTCTAACTCCATCCGAGGCGATACTACGCACTTAAAGCTGAATAGCACCATAAAACCTGACCTGCACAGAATCGATGTACAGAATCTAACTAACACAGCAGAGCTTTTGTTGGTGGGAGCCCACGTGCAAGCCTTGAGTGAGTGTTCCAAGATACTAACAGGTGAGTAGAATAATGAACACAACTTTGCACTCTCAGGCTGTAATAAAGGGCCTGAGATAGACGTTACTGACATTTCTAATTTCTATGCATTCATATTACAGCACTTGGGTCTGTGCCATGGATACACTTCTGAGAATGTGAGCAATTCTGCAAATGCAGAGAGAAAGCCAGAGCATCTTGGCTCATTTTCTCGTCTGTACATTTCTTTTGCTGCTCCCAAAATTGCAAAAGGGGAGCAGATGGGAACACAATCCTTACTCATAATGACAGGACAGAAAACTGCACCACCCTCCAGTGGCATTTATAGGTTACAGTGTAACAGAGATTGTGATAAATAAATAGTACAGTCAATACAGACTAAATTCCACTGCTCGGATTCACACATGCGATAAGATTTCCAATAATCGACATGTAAAACGGGTCCAAAAACTAAAATCCATAACTCTCAAAATAAAACCAGGGGCAAGTCAGTCCATATAAAGCTTTGTGCAATCCACATTTAAACAGCCTGGAATAGTGTGTGAATCACCCACCATTCTTTCATATCCACAAGCCCTTAAACGTAACTGAGTTAGGGAACGATCTGTGTCAATGAGTCAATCTAAAGCTATATGTCATATTTCATAACCTGAACTGCAGCTACTGAAGGGCAGAAAAAAACACACAGAGTCTATTTTAAAAGTTTGAACTAAAAACAACACACCTGAATCTGGAGACAAATCTCACGATAAACTCAACCTTGTTAATATGTAAATGCAGTTACTTTTGGCACAAACCTCATTCCATACAGCCCCCCGCCCCCACACCCAGGTTTTGCCTGGCAGGAACCAGCAGACATATTAATTATGTGCACTATAGGGTTCAGTGACAAATCTAAGGAGACGGAAACACAGGGACTGACTGATGATAACCGGCTGTAGCCCTAGTTCATTCTATGGCTGTAATTGCTTCCTGTCTGCACCCTGCCCCAAATACTGAAAAACAGAAGTTAAAAATTTCCCTACTAATAAACACTCTGGGGAAAAGGCATCATTATGGATTAATTTATTCAGATTTCTTGTTTTAGATTAATGTATCCTCTGTATTTAATTGTGCCTGCTGTGATTAATTTCTTCTCTGGCAGAAATTCAAGTAACGTTATTCACTTTATATTAATTCTGGGCTGCAGACTGTAAACAGAAAAATTAGCAGTTCTTCTGTTGGCAGTTATTTACAGAGAGGCTGAGGTTCACCTACCGCTTTCATAATTCAAATGCCGCCAAAAAACGTTTATATTTCTCTTAGGATGGCTCCTACATCGCCTAGCAAAACCTTCTGAAGGCAATAAAACTTTATAGTAAAAGTTCTACACCAGGGGAGCAACTTCTACTCTGTATGTGGAATAAAAATATTAATATTACATGGAAATGTCACAAAATATATACATATACATGCAGCTGGAGAACTAGGCAATCTGTATGTCATAAATTCTAGATGACTGTATTATTTGTAGATACACTACCAAATAACCATGAAAATAAGATTTGTTCATTTTTACATTCCTGAATATACTAATATAATGCCTTTACAATGAGACATGAACAGACAATATGTTCATTATACAAACAATATATTGAGTGAATTCAAAAATTACAATTCAAAACCTGATCGGCAATAACATTTAAATTATGAATTGCATAATAATCTTTTACATCAATAATAATGGGAAATAAGCATGTCTGCAATTAAAAAAAAACTTTGAAATTTGCATTTGAGACAAATGCAATCAGCCACTGGTTGCATGAAAATCTATGCAGTTTTTTCAGATGGACGGTGCGTCTGTGCCAACATGAGCTGCAAAAAACTGCAGCTAACATGCCGATTATGGCAGGTGGCCTGCATGAAATGACCAAGCAGCAATATAGTATAAGGGGCTAGTGGACAAAGCAATATATCTAACGGCAAACGTATCAACCACATTGCTAGTTTAATGTTGTATGACAAAGATTAATACGTCCTGACAGGTATAACTAAAGTCAGAGAGAATCTGTAGTAGCTTGTGTTTTATCACAGGATTATAACTTGCAGTTCTATCAATTCATGAAAGTATGTTTAAAAAGTGGCATGAATGGCATGTACAGTGACAGAGAAAAAGCCTGGTCAACGAGAATGTTCAAGTTGGAAGGCAAAGCCATTTTCACCAAGGTTTACTCAAGGCTGAACAAAGCAATTGGAACAAAAGGCATGTGGCTGATATTATTTAAATAAAAGAATCTTAATCTTCAGCAACACAAGCATATACTTATAGAAAACATTTTCATATGAGCTGAGCAGAATTTAGGGTAAACAATGTTCAGTTGCCTAAAAATCTTGTTGCTTTACAATCACAAATTTGAGGTTAGATGAAACAAGTCTCAATCCACCAGTTCCCAAAATGGACACTTTCACAATCATCAATATCGGATGCAAATATAAGCATTAGATACCCTGATACATTAATAATAGGAAAGGCTTCCAAATATAATCCATTAACTACTGCAACTGTACAGCAGCACACTATCACCCCAAAACTGGCCCGATCAAGTCTTTCTAACATACTAAACTAGTACTAGTTCAGGTGGTGTGCAGGCATGCAGTCATGTTGCTCAACCAATTAAAGTCAGGGTGCATAGCATTTGAATGCAAAACTAAGTTAGACTGCATTTAATTAGGCAGAACACCCAACGTCATAGCAGAAACTCCTGACAGAGACAGTGATACATTGTCAATTGTACAGAAACAGCCTCATAAATGTGCAGAATGCATAGGTGACCCATTCCCACCCCTTTCATATTAAACAGCAGAATAACAGGCTCCATCAAGGAGCTTCCTGCAAGCATTTCAATGGCACCTAGTCTGACCTCAGTCAAGACAAAGCAGATGAAAAGAAAAATAAAAGGAACATTTTAAAATTTGTAAAATGACAGAAACAGGAACAGGCATAGGCTGGAGGAGGCTGGCAGGGATCCAGGTGTAATAATTCTCCTCGCTTTCAAAGTCAGGCAGGAAAGCAGTTAGTAGGCAGATAGCATTACTGGGATTGTCTTTCTCTGTGGTTCAGGGATGGAGAAGAATCAATTAGCCTACAGCCTGCTCTGACCTTGAAATGGAGCTTGGCCCAGGCGCAGGAAGTCTCCACGCACCACAACACTGTGTCGTAGGAAGCTGTGCATCAGATATTGATTTTACGGCTTTCCCTATCACAGTGAAGCAAACTGGCAGACCTAGTGTGGTCAAGCACCTCGGCCCTAACTCAGGCAGACAAGGTTATTCATCGCAACAAGCTATGCTCTTTCATTGTGAAAGCTGACAAAATTGAGAGAGAGAGAGAGAGAGAGAGAGAGAGAGAGACAGGGTGAGAGAGGGAGGGAAAATGCTGGGGATAAATGCGGTATTTTATGTGCAATGTTTTTGTTTCTATATCTACGGATTTTAGACAATCACTATTGTCAGTGAGTCAGGAGTTTCTATGACACAAAGCTGTCATTCTTTCACAGCTTAGTCACAGAACCTCACGGTATGGTGGACAAGACATTGCACGTGGGAAAGAGCCAGACACTCCCGCGAAGGACACACAGCGGAGGATGCACAACGGGGAAACACGGCACGCTACGCACATACCATGCTAAGAACAACGGGAGGAAAGGGAACAATCTCAAGGGAGTTGATTGACAGTTGTAAGAACAGGAAGCAAAAAGGTTGGGGGTGTGAAAGTTAGCGTTTTCACAATTACAGAATCTATCTATCTATATATATATATATATATATATAGCCACTATTGCACATTTATTTAAAATTGTCAGCACTACTGAAGTAACCAGGCAAATAAAAACATATTTCTTTGTAGGGTGACAGCAGCATACAGGACACAAAGTACTTACAGAACTTGGGAATGTGAATGGCATTAGATTCCACGTTGGGCTGAAAGCTAGGCGTTACAGTCTCTGTCCTGGCTGGCCTGGTGGTACTGGGAGGTCCGGACACGCTGGGGGATTTGGTGTGCACCGTCAGTGCCGATGTGGGATTGTACACAGTTACTCTGGGCAACGGGGGACTGAAGGGTCCTGTAGTGGGGGTGTTTTTCAAGGGCACCTCGGGCTGTCCTGTGGTTGAAGTTGGGACAGAGCTGTAAGACTGAGGGGATGACTTGGGGAGACCTTCTGCGGGGTCGGCAACAATGAGAGGGTCCGATCCAATGCGTTTCAGGTCCAAGTGTGTGGACGGCTCGTACTCAAAGATCTTGTCCACAAAGACCCACTTGAGGCCAGCTGTGCAGAGGGCCAGACTGAGCAGGCAGGCCAGGATGGGCAGGATGCAGATCTTCTCGGAACGCAAGCAGCCGCGCACCTGCTCCCCCTCCAGGCACACGCAGCAGGTCACCGGTAGGCCCACCGGCCCTGGGGGGCCGCTCCCCTCCCCCTCTTCACCAGCACCTGCTGCAGAGGGCTCCTCCTCAGGGCCCACTCCAGAGTTGGCAGGAGACGCCGAACTGGGAGGGGCCACAAGCCCAGTGGAGGACTCCTCCGCTCCCTCTGACATCCTCACTTGGACGAAGATCTCAGAAAGCTAGGACTCTTAGCTTGGAGTGTGACACGGTAGCGGTGAGTGGGGGCAATAAAGTGCATTTTCCATTATCGGATCA
>JAODLD010000124.1:1430405-1473025 GCA_026781065.1 Mormyrops boulengeri
GCGGCTCGGGAGTACACGGACGTGCAAGCGAGTCTGTCCTTCCTCCGGGACCTTAAGGCATTCCGTCCGTCGTGTAAAAAAACACACAAAAAAGCTGCACGAATGAATACATGAATGATGTAGAAAATAAAAGACGTAAATAGCAGAGCTGACTTCCCGTCTTATCTAGTCCAGCCCGGTGCAAATCCTGAGGTGTAGCAGCCTCCACTCACCTGGAGACTCTGGACTGGGAGCCGGGCGACGCAAACACAGGTTGGCAGGGACGCGGAAGCGGCGGGAGTGGCAGCAGAGGAGGAGGAGACGAAGGAAGAGGAAGGAGCTGCGTCCGCATGAACGACATGCTGCTGTGCTCAGGCAGCGGCCGGGGGATGCTGTACCGTGGGGGAGCAGCAGGTGCCGGTGCTATCAGAGTAACGCACCATCACCCTCTGGCAGAGCAGCACACCGAACGCGGAAGACCCAGAGTCTGGATACTCCCCCTTTTCTCTTCCTTCTCTCTCTCCCTCTCTCTCTCTCGCTCCCTCCCTCCCTCACTCTCTCTCTCTCTCTCTCTCTCTCTCTCTCTCTATGCGTGTCAACTGTGCCCACACTCCTTCCTCCTTTGACTATACAGACAGAGTGAAATGATCTCTACATGATCCAATTAAGAAGAATGGCAACGAATCAAAGGCTCGCAGACAGCCCCACCCCCAGCCCGTCTTAGCAGCATTGATTATGCTAATGTGAGAGGCCGAGGGTAGTGTCCAACCAGTGAAACTGACATATGATGCTTCCCTAGAGAATCACATGGTTGTTTTAATATTACAAGACTGTCCTCTCTCTTTCGCATTTTCTTATAGTTGGGGATGGGGTGTTTACGACAGTGAAAATTAAGATACTTGCAAAGTGATGCACATCTTCTGATTGCAATTATGCTTATGAGATTTACAACTTTACCATCAAATGACTTGCTCTTATTCTCCCTGTTTCACCTTAACTGTAATGACAATCATTTTCTTTTCAGATGGTCCATGGATTCGCCATTCATTGCTGCAAACTGTTCCCGCACTTTTAATACTACACTTGTCGTTACCCTTCTAGGTAGCGCGGACTCTAGGGATTTGTAGGACTGTAAGTCTCCCAGAAGCAACACTGACTATACATTAATATTGGATGAGAGACTTCTTGAGGTGAAGAAGAAAGGAAATGGCCACGTTTTATCAAGAAGTACACAGGTTCACGCTAGTGGGCGTAACGTGAATTTTAAAATGGTGCCAACAGTGATACCAGTTGGATTTAATTAATACCATACAAGCTGCATATTTAATGAGTAATTAGTATGAGCTGACTACTGGAACACCGATATGTCTCATAAGCCTCCCTTACTGGGAGAGGCTTGTGTTCCCACAATAATGACTCTTAGCAATTTCAAAGTGGGATACGGAGCACTACATTTAAAAAATGAAGGTGGGTTATCTGCTTAATACAATGCAAAATAAAATACACTTAGCTATAATCTGTCAACCACATCCACTACTAGTTAACTAAGCCATGCCCACTTTTGGATTTACAACTGAAATTCATTCAAAAGTATTCCCAATATGTCCATAAAGCATTTCCAGTTACAACGCAAATGACTTGAATTATGGTTATGCTTATGACCATGACTCTGCATGCCTTTTTAGCTTTTAAAAATATATGTATATATTTCCATCCATCAATCCGTCCATGCATCATTCAATGCTTATCCAGGAGAGGGTCATGGGGTGGGAGGGTGGGGGGGCACGTCAGCTGAAGTTTATCCCAGGCAGCTAAGGCACAAGGCGAGGGTAAAGATGCCAATCCATCACAGGGTATGCACACACACACACAAACACTCTACAGGATATACAGACATGCCAATTAGCCCAAGCCAGAGGCTATCTACCAAGGCAAGCCGTAAATATGTATAATTTAAAATGCAACACATTTCAACATATTCAACATATGCAACATATTTCAGTAAACACTGTACTGTATTTACTACCCTGTGTATGCATAACAGAAGTGCATGGTAACCAGTTTAAATTTAACACCCTATACACACACACACACATACACCCACACCCACACACAAACACACACATATCTTATTTATGCCAAAATTACATTAATTTTAAAATTGAGGGACAGTTGTTATGGCAGGTAGTTACTTAGATCTCAGACAACTGCTCACGTCATACAGCAATATTCAATATTTTATATAAATACACAGACACACACACTATCGAGTATTTCCTTCTGATCAGCCTTGCAACAACATGAAGGAATCATGAGAATAATATTATTATTATGTGTGGAAAGAGTGACTCTGCTAATAACACAGAGTCAAAATCAACAACAGGCTGGCTGAAACAGCAGCTGCTATGCATTTTAGAATGAGCGAGTTAGAGTCCTGGCCTAAATGAAATGGTTCATCGAAATGCTGCAGCATGATTCCAGCCATTCAAGCCAATCTCAGCTCCTAACTGCAGCATGTGTCTGATCAGCAGCTACAGAAAGTGTGTGCTTGAGGTTATAAAAGAAGGTTAGGGTTAAGAATTCACATATTTTTCCATTCGTGACCTTGACTGTTCCAACCATTTGTATGGCAATGTAAAATGTTCAAATAAGAAACAATGATCATTATTACTTAATGTAGATCAGATATCATTTTTGGAGCCATCCATGCAGAAGTCAAAATTTCACCAGCTTCACAAAAGCTCTTTTCACGAATGTCATTCTGTTAAATAACATTCAACAACAACGTCTATGATGCAAAGGTGTTAAAACCATACTGTTGCAAAGTTAAAATATGAATAATCTACAGAAAACAAAAAAGTGCCTGTCCTTGCAACAAACACACAAGCCTACAATGACAATCATTGATGGACTAGTACCCTGTCCAGGTTGTACTCTGCCTTGTTTCCTGTACTCCTGGGATAGGCTCCAGGCCTCCTTGTGACCCTGTCCAGGATAAGTGGTTGGAAGATGGATGGATGGGAAAACCTTTTAATATAATATCATTAGAATGTGTTTTTGTCCTGGCTGGTTGTATTTAAAATAAGAACGTCTGCTTCAAACAAATAGAAAATGTATGTAGATATAGCAGATGCACACACAAACTCTGCATGATGCAGAATAGATGTCAGTGCTTTAAGAAAAATAACATCAACTTGTATCCATAACACCAGCCTATAATTTATGAGGGAAACTTAAAATGACGATGAATGAAAAAATAGCAAAGCCTTTTCCTGTGGCTGTTACTCGGCTAGCTACATGAGCACAAATTAATTTCCTTATAAATGCAGCCATTTACCGGAAGTCGGATGCATTATTTATGGCAAGGGAGAGAGGCAGGGGGAACTGACCTAGAAAATACTCGATGTGATGCTTGGTGGGGCTGGGTATTGACAGGCAGAAGGTTGCCCGCACATTAAGAAATGAGCGGAAGAAATCTTGCCAAAAACAGAAACGCATAACTTTCATCAACGTACAGAGGGCGAGCCAGGTTTGAATGGAATAAACCACTCCTCCAGGCTGATGCACCAAGCATGGAGGGCTCTTAAAGTGAAACACACCTATCTGCATCCATGAGGGGCTCTTCAAGGGTAGCCATAGCTATGAGTCCATAGGGTTAAAGAAAAGACAACGGGAGTCCTGAATTGGCTGCACTGATTCCACTGAAAGGAGAGACACGGCCGTATAGCGAGGGCCAAAACCCCGTGGCCGCCCTCCTTCCGTCCTTCTCTCCCCAGTCCGCCTGACTGGTGCCTGTGGCGATGGCTCATTCATCACCAGGCCGGGCATCTCTGGGTGCCGCGAGACGCAGACACAATCTGTGGCGTCCCAGCTGTGTGGGTAATAGAGCTCAGGGCAGGAAGGAAGTCATCCAACTGAATGGGGGTGTAAAAGCTGTCGGGAAGGTGTGGGCGGGTGGCTACGATGACCTCCACCATCATTAACCTTCCATCGGCAGTATGGAGAACCCAAAAGAAGTTCAAATCATGGACAGAATCCAGACAGTCCCTGCCTAATGCTGTATCCTACTGATCTAACTGACCCTTTCAGGCAGAAAGAGCCATTATTCTTCAATTACTTTTCTCTTTGCCTGTTGCAATAGGCAAAAAATAATAATGAGTGCAAGTGCAATAATAATGTCCTAAGGTCCCAGTTTATCCAGCACATCTAAAAGATAAAAGCCAAACTCAGCAAAATATTCATAAATGTTGTCCCCAGGAAAGGTACACGGGAAAACTGGGCAGTGGCCTCTGATTTGTGCTGTGATACTGAGATAAGTCTAATTTACCATGTGATAGTGAGCATTACTTCCTCTGCAGCGCTCTGGTTACGACAATTCTAACGCTACAGATAACCATTTGACAGTTAACAGATAAGCTGGAAGTACTTCCTGCTTTCCACTGTTTGTGTACAGTGTAATTGGCAAGGTGCAGAACTACACCTTTCGCTCATTCTCTGACCTGCGAATGAACTGACAAAGGGGGGGCTGGCTGAATATGTAATTGTGAGAGTAACTGGTTGCCAACATGTCCCACTCCCCTCTCTGTATTCAGTTTCCAGTACCTTCCAAGCAGGCTGGGCTTTTCAAGAGGTCTGTGTCATACGGCTGATGCAGCTGGCAGAAAACACGAGAGCGCTTGTGATGGTAAGAGCTGGTGAAGGAGAAGCCCTCCTCTCGCCAGTTAGAACAACTCCATACATCAAAAATGGTTCGGTACTTTAGGCATTAATGACGATCCTAGTAGAAATTGCAACACTCATCAAAAGAGATGCTCTCGTTGCATAAAAAAAAACCCCATAAAAGACCAAATATGCATAGAAGAGTAAGCTCAAGGGCTTTATAAAATACAGTCAAACACTAAATCTAGGACACAGTGATTAATAACTTAAAAACAGATAGGGCTTTCTGCCATTAATTCAATAATCCACTGGTGCAGCCATATTGGTGTCCATTTCACACCAAGCATTAGCAGACTGCGCATCATTAAGCTGCTGATGAGACAATGTCTCTTTCAGGGCTTTACTGTGGTCGCTTTCACACTTTATAAAATTAAAAGGAGGGAAACACAGTCATCTCCAGGAGGACAGAAGCAGCCATATAACTGAAATTATCTCCCGTTATATTTTTAAAACATTGTTATTTGTTCTCCAGTAGAGCACAAGATGTTCAGCCACATGAAGAAAGCAGCTGTGTCACTGCTAAAGTCTGTAGGATCCACAGAAACACATTTGGTCCACACCTCTCACAAAAACGATGCCGGTTGGGAAAGTGCTGCTGCATCACACTTTGTTCCATCCAGTCGAGAGCTTCTGCCATCAGAAAGGGTTGAAGGTTCCAAGACAGAATGTCTTCGGTTTGCCTTGTTAATATTTGAGGGCCAGTTGTTAAGCTGAATACTTTCTGTTCATCCATCCATTCTCCATCCATTACCTCTGGTCTGGGTGGTGGGGGCAGGGGGAGACGTGTAAAACACCCCAAGCAGCAGAGGGCACAGGGCAGGGCTACACCCAAACTGGTATATCAGTCCTTCACATGCTGAGCATCTCACTCAACAGATACCTTGTGCCCTTCACGCAGTTAGATCCAATTTATATTCATTTGGAGAGCATGACACATGGGATATTTCAAAACAATTTTTCCCATTATATACTTTCCTCTCATCTACTTTCCTTTGATTTAAAATGAAAATTATAACCTAAAACGATCTTCTTTTACAGACATACGGATCCTGAATTGCAAGGAGGTGTCATCCAAAAAGTAATGCCAACATCAACTGCTTCCTGGGGCTCAGAGTGCAGTTAGACTGTAGCCACCTTGACACTCTCCAAGGACAAGCACACAAATAGAAGCAGCTTTGTTTTGGGGACATGTGTCAGACCTGTAGTTAGTTCAATTTTTTTGACATTTCTGTCCAAGGACATTTAAAAGAAAAAAAAACCCAGAATGTTTCAGTCTAACATTTACCTGTGATAAACAAGGTCAAAGACTCAAAATTACAAGCCATGAAATCCTTCCGATATGATAAATTTGGTGTTTTTAAATAACTGACCAACAAATGATCTTAAATGAGCCACTTCTATTCTAGGTGCAATTCGGCTCTTAAACCTCCTGACTGCCCTTAAATTCTGATATTCAAGTTTCTTCTTGGGTGTGATTCCCTAAGGGAAAGGTATCAGTGACCTGCAGCCTAGTGGAAACATTCACAACAAAGCTGTTCTGGGCAAAGTTATTCTTATGTGGAGGTCTAGATGCCAAACAAGGACCTGGTTCAAGAAGATCATCGATAAACTAAACAAAATGTCAACTTGGCCAAAGGATGAGACTTTTCTGGTCTTTTGGATTTCTAGCTGTGTATCACTCCATTTCCTCATTTATGACTTTTAAGTGAAAGTCAAGCAAAATCTGAGGTAGTGGACTGAAAATGCACCAGCATTTGCAGCTTAGGCAGCGTCAAGTCACAGTGGACAGCATCTCTTTTGTAGGGATGCATGCCAGTACAAGAGGAACCGAAACAACTGCAGTTGGTGCTTGATGTAACTTGTAACAGTTGGAGGCTGATGCTTGGAAGATTACAGGAGTAAACCTCACCAGCCAAGCCCTTATCTTTACCACAGAGGCCTGTACAATTTCTAGAACCTGCAGCAGTGCTCATTACAGTATCATACCCTTAGAAGTCTACCACCTCAGAAGTCATACAAACAGGGTTTGCCAGAGTCTTAGAACCTTACCCTACCATGATCCAGACCTGTCAATATTCCCTTAGGTAAGTTTTCATCATGATTATGACTTACGCACTTCTGAATGCAGCTGCTCACAAATGAGGTCTTTCCATCTTTCCCTGAGGCAGATATCGGCTTCCAGCTAGCACATTTTGACAGCTTCCACAGTCCTGTCAGTAAAGTGAGTCACAGGTGTACCTGCCAGAGACCAAACCAGCTCCCATATGCAGGATATCTAAACTCTAACCTGCATTTTCCCCATCAGCATTACACATGTGGGAGCACCACATTTTGCAAACGTACATCATGGTACACATTGTCACATTCCCCCACACCCGCACTCAAGGCATATAGAAAAAAAACCAGTGCAGATTTTTTCCCCTGAAATATCACTTTTCTTTTCATTTGCATGAGAAAGGTCTAAATGATTGAGGTGTCACCGATTTTATGTCTCATCATTGCAAAAGTCCTTAAAAGAATGTCACAAAGAAAAAGGTAAGCATAAAAAAATTATAACCAGAGTATTTCAGGCATTCCTATTAGAAGGGCCCCAAGGATCTGTATAACCCTACTGATTTAAAGAAAATATAAATACAGAAATTCCAGTGTATTACCAATACAAATAACAGGCATGGCAACTAAGCCCAACACATAAAAAAAACTCACAAAAAAGCATCACATAAGCCTCTGAAATGGAGAGCTTCCGCACAGATCTTGTAAAAATAAAATAAGAAAAACAACATATGCAGAAAGCCGGTGGGATCTGTAGAGTCAAAGATTTACTCCTCCGGTTGATATTCTGAAGCACTGATGTAGAAAATGGACAAAACACTAGCCAGACGGGCTCATATCAAGGTTCTTTGCAAAGCTGACAATGTGGTCTATTAAATTGAAGCAAGTTCTGTTCCGTTTTGTATTACAGACTGGTGAGAGACATAACATTATTGATGGCAGTCATAACAAAGGATTCTATTAATGAAAACACATTTTCCATGAGAAAAAGTATCACACTTAGTACCACAGAAACGCTTATTATACACAGTGCCTCTTTGGGGGGAAAAAAGAAAGAATACTTGTAAAAATTAGGTAACCTAGAAGCATCCAAAACAAAGATGTGCTGTTTGTTAAAAGGTTAGAAAGAAAAAATATATATACGCTATCGTAAAACATTGTGATCTATTACACTGTTTGACGAGGGAACTGTAGAGCAACATTTTCTTAATTAGTGCATTGAGAAAAAACTACCATGACACAGGGAAAGGCTCACTAGCTGTTGGCCATTCATATTTACAAGCAGCAGTATCTATAACACAGGGTAGTTTTGATACCAGCCCAGTGAACACTTGGCACATGATGTATACTGCATGCAAAAAGCGACAGAAAATGAACCACAAAGCTATAAAATATATACACCAAACAAACACAATGGCAGACAAAGGGCATGAAAACAGCAACTGAGATAGCAAGAGGAGGGGGGTGTTTCCTTATTAGAAGTGAAATGTAAGGCACGTCCTTTGGGACCGTACGACCCAGATTTTCAAAGCCCGTAATGTCCACTTAACTGGACTTTCTCTGGCAGACATAGAGCGGACCACATGGACTACACACATAATCATATAGACAGATAGGAAATTCTTCTATCTGTGGAAATTGTTGATTAATATTTTGGATTATCTGGGGTATGTATCAGATTCCCTTTTCTTGGTTTTCAGATATCCCCAGGTAGATTTCCTCTGCATGTGGGATGAGTTGCATATAAACGTTTGCAGTGTTTAACAATTTCAGTCTGCATTACACTCATTCTTTGTTCCAGTGAATGCTCTTAAATTTTGAGATGACAGAAAGACAAGTTAACAGAGGTGGCAATATGGTTACCACATTAGAGAGACTTGGATGATAATGATTTTAATCAGTCCATCATTTCCCTCTGACCTTGAGGAAGCAGCCAAGGGTGCTTTGTTATTCTTCAGAAGAAAGACCAGTGTTTGCATATGCTGTGTTTGGGACAATGCTAATGGAGCTGACTACAGTGAACCAAGGAACAGTACAGTACTGTTAGCTTCAAAATGCTAACAGATTAAGCTAACGGTACCCGAAACTATTTAATTCTGCCAACTGTATTTGAGCATTCACACCATCCATTTTCCTGCAATGTCAGCTGGCTGGACTTTCATACCAGTGGGCCCATTTTCTGCCTCCTTCGACCCTTCTGGCAAGATTAAAATGCTGTGTTAAGAGAACTCTTAAAATCAATATTCATCAATACTGTAGACGTTAAGAAAGTTCTGCCTTTGTGACAAGAGCAATACAGTCTTGGCCTGCCCTGGGTTTCCAACACAAGGCTGCAGGCCCAGTTCTATGGGGGGGGAGTGGCAGGGTGGGCATGGAGCAGCCAATCAGAAAGGAGGCTCAGCCCAAAACTGGCAAATGCCAACCAATGATTCTTTTTTTTTTTTTATTTAGATTTTGAACTCTTGTGCCTTAACATCACTCCCCACCTCCCCTGGAGAATTCAGTAGCCCATCATACATCTTAGGACTAGATCATCTCAGAGCAGAGAAAGTACATAAGGGAGCAATAAAATGGACACTGCAGTACCGCTTTGCTACCCTTGAACACCACAGTCCTCTTACCATCTGGAGATATTAATTTCATTCTTTATACTCCATAAGAGGACCCCAAATAAATGATACAAAAATCTCTTCCAAAAAAACCTCTGGGACCTTTATTCATAATCAAATCATCTATCATGAAGACAGACAAATTCTTATGCTTTTATAAACTTTAAAAGCTTGTCTGGTAAGGTAGTTCAATTCTGCACATCAAGGTCACCCACAGTCACGATTGTGACCAGTGGGATTCTGGCCACTGACTGCACTGCCCAGCAGGTAATTCCATTACTGCATAGTAAGGAGAAGGTATTCATCTATAGTGCCAAACACATCCACACTAAAGCAGTGGGAGTCCTTTAAAGATGAGGTAACAGGCTCTAAAATTACACCTAGCCTTATGGTTACCATGTAGTCAAGGTGAGTTTAAAATTAAAAAAAGAATTGTACTGTGAAAACAAAGCAGGGACTCATCTTGGCAGTGGAGTTTCATAATTACCTGCTAAAATAGCATCTGTAGCAAGAAATTCAGGAATTGCAAAGCTTGGAGTTTATTTCATGACTGAGGATACTGACACCATGGGAAAATACCAAAGAGAAACCAATTTTGTCACAAACAGGCAAAAATAACATACTGCAATAACAGGCCAAACCTGTGCATATGTGTATTTACATGTTCCTTCATGGCTCTCTTTTCATAATTATAAATCTTGTAATTTTGCTCATTGTCATCACTGAATAACTATGGTGGCTGAAGGGGCAGACCAGCAGTTTTACTTCCTACTTGCTACAGTATAGCCCTAAATACAACTGAACTAAAGATACCAACTTCCTGGCTACTGAACCATTTGACCATAGAAAAATAATTTGTATCCTTCAGAATTTTCTTAGCCATAAGAGCGTCAAAAAAAAAAAATCAACATAAACCACTTTCACAGTAATGAGTAAGTGTGCCCACTGCAAGTTCGGTTTATTTAATTCCTTGCTGTCCTTATGTCTCTGAAAAAGGTGGATGAAACAGCGACTTTGACTTTTGGCAGCATGTCAGGAAAGTACTACTGGCTAATTGAAAAAAGTGATTAAGTATCTAAATGAAACCTCCCCGCATAGCAATCATTCTTGCAATGTTGCAAAATTCCGACAGCATGATGGGGACTGGCCAGGAATATCCCAGGAATCTGCCCATTGACAATATTAATGATCAGAAATTTTACTCTGTCATCTGTCAGTTTATCAACATCTGATTTTGCCAAGACAGGACCAAGAAAGCAAGACAACTGTAACGTAACCCTGCAGCTGAGAAAAATACACATATTCATATAAACTAGTTATTTCACCAACAGGGAAAAACAGCAGGAATGGATTAAATTGACGATAAAAAGGGTGCAACTCAGAGAAGAGGGCCGTCTTTCCCAATCACCAGCACAAAGGGTCACCCTTACCTTTGATGACGGTGAGGTTGGCCGTCGTGCTGGATTTTCCTACGCTGTTCACTGCTTCACACCTGTATGAGCCAGCATGTGCTTCTGTGGTTTTTCTGAAGCGAAGCTCTGAGAAACTCCTGCTGTAGGAGAGCAAGCAAGAGAAACCACAACTTCAATAACGAGAACCCAGTTCATAAAGGAGGTCACTGCTAAACAAAGCCAAATCTACATGTCAATCAAGAGAATCCACAATGATGAAGACACTGTACTTAAAGGATGCTGGTGCTAAAGACTATGCCATATATCAAACAGCCAAGACCATGCCATTATATATTCTCAACAAATAAAAATGAATAAAATTGGAGCAAATGTAGTATACATTTTGGTCTTAAAATATAAAGAATAAATACTGTGAATGTTCATTTATCTATCTTCCAACCACTTATCCAGAGCAGGATTGCAGGGACTGGGCCCAGGCAACAAAGGCCACAGGGTAGGGGAGTACATACATACATTCATACATAAATACTTACATACACAATAGCTTAAAAGCATGCCTTTGAACTGTGGAAGGAAACTTAAATACCTAGAAGATACATATGTGACACAAGAAGAAACTACGCGCGCGCACACACACACACACACACAGCAGAGGCAAAACTCGAACCCCAGAGGTATGAGGCAACAGTGCTGCCCAATGAACCACTCTGTCAGAATGCCCTCATTAGCATGGGCCGTCTTCATTTTTCCATGAAATAGATATCTGAATACAGGGCTCCAGACTGTGATCATTTAGTCGCATTTTGTGACCATTTTTGGAGACGGTGCCACTAAATATTTTAACTAGGTGCTCCAGTGACTTATTTCTCTTAAACCATCATCGTATCTCCTCTGAAACACCAGGAAGGAGTGAGGATTGATGTGCAGGGTTGGTTATTGAGAATAGGTTGCAAATAAGAAACAGCTCAATTTTCATGGGAAATTCAGTCAGACATTTGAATTACAGTTCCACTTATCGATTCCTAGACGCACATTTTTAATCAACTGTATTAGAGTTAATACGCAACAGCTCCACTAACACGTTTGTACTTGAAATTATTTTCACGTTTCTGAACTGAAAACGCATTTTGTAATGGTTTACATTAACTGCACCTTCATAATGGTTTTATATTGCATTCATAAAACGTTCAGTACACCTTCACAATATATTCATTAAGTATTCATAAAACGTTCATAAATATCATGTACCTTAAAATCCTACCATCCCTTAACAGCTTTAATATACATTAATAACAAACCTTACATGATTATACAATTATAATGTTTGTTATTATAGAATGTTTGTTATTAATGTATATTAAAGCTGTTAAGGGATGGTAGGATGTTGAGGTGTACTTGCATGCTGCGTGTGAATGTTCTATGAATGGATTATGAATGCATTATGAAGGTGCACTGAACGTAAAGCGTTACCACGCATTTATTAGCAAAACTACTATTGAGGCTTAGGTGGTATAATGGTAACATAGCATACTGTAGCCTTTCCTTTCGGTGACACTGTATCTTGGTTAACCTCGAAAATACCAGAACAGCATTGCTTTCTAAGAGTCAAAATACTGCATACCTAAATGCAATGTCTATCAAAAATTTAACAAAATATGGAACTACTTCAACACCTTTGTTGTAAAGGTTGAAGCATTTTCACAATTCTTAAAACTGTATTATAAATCGGAATGAAGAATCGATAAAAACCAGATCTGATGAGTAGAATTGTAATCAGATTCGGAAGCTACAAAATCGAATGGATACCCAACCCTATTGCTCTGTGTGTGAGGGAGATAGAGAGTAATTCAGGAGCCCTGAAATACAATGAGAACTTCCATCCCGAGATCTCTAAATTTGTTTCTGTATTAGGTCACGATGCACATGAAATTCACATACAAACCATTGTACTACTTACTTTTTATTTACTTTGATTTTGACGTTTTTGGGTTTATTTTTCCCTGCGAACTCTTTTCCATCTTTGTACCAATTGAATGAGTCAATTTGCTGCTTGGTCCTGGTCTCACACTTCAGCAGTGCTCTTTTGCCCTCCTGCACCTCCATACTCTTGATCTCCTTCAGTTTGGGCTCCACTGCAAAGCAAGAGCAAAAACAGTCAGCCATTGGTGCATGAGAAGTATAAGCAGGGCCAGCTCTCCCTTTTCAGGGGCCCTAGGCAAAACTTTACTTGGGAGCCCCCGCACAAAAAAAAAATCATTTGACTGTTTTTTGGCCAACCAATAGCTAGGGCAGGCCCTGAGCACAAGCATCATTTGGGCTAGCTGTCCCTGGGTGTCTTATTCTAACCTATCAACTAATTATTGGAACAAACTATAAGCCCAAAACTATAGACCATTTAATGATGTTTTGGGATTTCACCCAAAGGATTTGTTGGTCAATACATATCTCTGAAATTATATTAGTGTCTTCAGGATGCCAATGTAAGACATGAGTAACAGAGTAAGTTACATCAGTAGGTTTGCAATTGCATATATTCCTTATTGAAATATCCAAGAAATAAAAATTTGAAACTTTACCAGCAAATATAATCTCACATGCTAGATCTGCAAACCTTCAGACTTCATTAATGTTTACTAGAAAGTAATGTTCACTTAAACCTTATTAGGATTCGATGGCGGAAAGACAAAATGGATGTTAGTATTAACTGAGACTACTTCATGTTAACATACTTAAAGGGGTCACAGTGAGGCCACAAGGCCTCTAAGGGAACATGGATAGTGCAGTGAAATCACAGACCTGTATATACATCTTTCTCTGTAATCTGGTCTTAACTTGTAATACGATGCAGGATAAAATGCATGAGGTGTTTGGTACACAGTCAATTCAAGCACCTCTCTACTGTTGCCAGTCACTATATGTTTTCAGATTTACACTGATAAATGCCAGGTGTATACCATGTCATCCTTTTACAGCCATGACGGGGATACCTTCTGAGAAATGCGTTGTCAGAGGCGATGGGAATTTTTCAGCTCCATTATAATCTAATGGGAGTGTACCATCACATATGAGGTCAGTCATTGACCAAAACGTCATTATGTGGCACATGACTGTAATTTGTATTTTTGAGAAATAACTGTAGTTAAATAATTAATTAAAAAAATAATAGCAAACAAAAGCATGAGGTGTTGGGCTCCAAAGAAACAAGGGGAAGAACCAGGAAAAACATTTAACATCTGAAACCTCAAGGCTGCAAATGGAACAACCTCTGAGCACAGTACTGACAGAGGTTCCTTTCATTAGCGCATCCACCCATGACAGTTGACAATGTTAATGAGAACCCAGCAGAAAATCTCTGTCACGTCATTTCAGAGAAAATGCTGTGAAATGGTGCACTCAGGCTTGGGTCTGATTCATGGTTCTTACAGCAGCTGTTGATGAGAGCAGTGGTTGGGAATTGATGGCAGGGGATATTTAAAAGAAGAAAAAAAAAAACACACACACACACACACACACACACACACACAGGATAGCTACCCATATCAAAAACAGAAAAGAAGGAAACCATCAATCAGTCCATAACATTTTTTCCGGTATGGCTGGAAAATTCAAGACCACGGTAAATGGACAATTAATAATTAACTAATGATATTTAAGTATTCAGATTTCAGTTCCTTGGAATTTGTGGCCATGTACAATGTCAACCATGTGTGTGAAGAATGCATATCATTCCTATTTCACCATCCCAGTATTCTGCAACACTTCAAGGTGACTCCTGATACATAAAATTAAATGGTAAATTAACACACATCTGTACTGCCAGGGTGAGATTGGAAATATCTAAGCAGCTGTAGCAGACATCCTGATCTTAAAAAATACTTAAACAAAGAGCATGCTTTAAGGCGAAGCACGGCATTTAAGTATTCACTTGCCCATGACAGGGTTTATGTGTAGCTACAAAACTAAATATGCTTAGGGGTACGGCCTTTGGGGAACCGAGTACTATGAGGTGCAGTTCCTAAACATATCTAAAAAAAAAATACAAGTTTTAAACAAATCACAGGGCTGCTACATCCTGAACGACGACCCCTGACTGTCCCCCCCTCAAACGAAAACCAGACAGTATAGCAGAAAAATAAATTCCAATGTTCAGCTTATCTGGAACTGGTGAGAATAGCCTTAATTCATTCTTTCATTAGTGGGCAGGTCTTTCCCTGATGTTACTCAATTGCAGCATTTACAGTGCACAAACTGGTTGAGCTTGAAGGAATCGAGTTTTCCCACCAAACCTGAAAAGGTTTTATATTCATACTGTGTGCAGTTTCCTGAAAATGCTCAGTTAGCCACAGCTGTTGCACTCAGTCTAATCCATTATGGGAGAATAGTATGAAAATAAGCTGGGGCTATTTCTCAAAGCAACAGCAAAGAAAAGCATAAAATAGTTGTCCTTCTCAGATCATCATCATCTTCTTAGTTTTTCTTATAACAGATGCGGCTTTACAGTCCAATGAAAGGTGCAGAGTCGTCCATACAGAGAGACTTACAGCAGCCACATAGGTCTTAAGAACACTTGAAGACCAATCTTATGCTCAAGAGCTGACTTTCTAAAAGTTCCATCTTAAGAGAAAATTCATAATGTAGTACCTCTCAATATACTTTACCAAAGGATGAAAGAATCAAAACAATGTTTCAGGATGCATTCACATTAAAGTGTGTTGTGTATGTGCAGAATAAAACCAATACCAGATGTCACAGGAACTGTGAGATACCTTTTCTTCTATACCACTACCATTAAGAGCTGGCCGAGTCAGTCAGTGAGACTCATGGATGAAGACATTCCCAGTCCATAAATTAGACAATATTGCTTAAAGGACAATGATTTTTAAAAGGTTTATATGCCGTATCACAAACAAAACTGCAGCCAAAACAGAAATACTACAAAGAAGTTTGCTTCCAGTTTTTTCCAAGCAAGCAAACACAATGGCAAACTGGGTGAGGCACTGCAGATCCCTCTTCCATAAATGTTTGCTGAAATCCACCATGTTACCATATAAAAATTTAAGCAGCAAGAGGACAACTTAATTTGGGCTGATTCCTTGGGGTGGGGGGAGGCACAGAGGTGATGTTGGGCGCTGGCTACTCCTCCAGCTGTTTCCCCATGTCATGGTGGAGCTCCCTTCAGGGAACTCCTACACGCCTTTTCGGACCTCAAATTAACACGCATCACAGTCCACATTCCCTCACACGCAAGTCTCAGTGACAGAGTTGTTCCATGATCTAATCCTGTACTTCAGACAACAGCAGAGTGACCCAGGCAGCCAGGGATCATCATATCAAGACTTACGGGTCAGGGTCAGAGAATATTCTTTAACAGGAAAAAGTCATGGAACCATGCACCAGCCAACAACCCTACTTATTATTATATTTTTTTATACATTGGCGTTAGCAGTTTAATTCTAGTCACATACATACAGTAAAGTACCATGTTCCACTGCATTGGTGAAGTGTTTGCTGGTTTAGCCCTTGGACTGAGCAGGTAGTGGTATAGCATTAACTTCCATAGGATGTTGACTATCCTCTAGAGGGCAGTCATGAGAGAAGTACAGAATTAAGTTAGAAAGTATGACATCACCAAAATTGTAATTCAAAAGCAGAAGATGATCAGGTAGAAGAAATGCTTAAGGAAACATTTTGAACAACATAAGTATATCTGCAAACTTAATTTTCTGTTAATAGTTTAATGTAAAGACACCAAGCTGTCAACAACATCCTTTTATGGAGAAAAACACTGAATACAGAAATAATATATATTCTGAAAGCAATCATTATCAGCTAAAACTATCATGATACTGCATCTTAAAATTATTAATGCAAGGGAGCAGGTAACTGAAAACTCATAAAATGAGCTATGCAAAACTCCCAATGGAAACATTTCCTGAAATGTTTCCTTGAGTTAAGCAAAGGTGTATGCTTTCATTAGATACCTCCAATGAACATGTGCCAAAAGGTTTAAGAGAAACAGAAAATAGATATACAGATAAAGCAAATATGACTTATGTGGTTATGGGATTTGGCACAGTGGAAGGGGCCGTAGAAATTGGTAAGGGTATTTCATGAACAGTCAAGGATAGCCTCAGTAATTTTTTTGGTTTCCTTTGGTATTATTCTTTACTGTTACAATGCGGTGGAAGCTAAAGATGATCAATGATAAGCAACACTAAATAAATAGATATGCATTCATTATATGATATACACAGTTATCTTATGCATTTTATACACACAGATACACACACAAACATGCACACTATAAGCCTTTATTCTACTGCTAATATTTAATCTCATACAATACTTTTAAGTCTTCATTCACTGGTAGAGAAGACGGACTGCTAACAAAAAATATACATTTTAAAAGAATTATTTATTGCTTGTTTGGAAGTGGTCCCTATTCTGACAGAAAGATTAAAATCTTAACTTGTGACATAAACTGACAAAATGATCTCTGTGATAAATTACAGAGGCATAAACTCTGAACAACAAAGATGTTAGTTCACCACTAAGCATCTACAAGTGATTTTACATCTACTGTCACAGACTAACAAATGTGGCCAAGACAAAAGAATGAAACTGGCACAGGTCAGCAATCCAAAGAGAGATAGCATCTTAATACTGCCACCTTACATGACATTTGCAACACCACATGGCACCAGATACATTCACTGCATACACGCTAGCTGTACTTTTTCAAGAGCTTGTCAAAGATGAAAAACATCTTTAAATCTTTTAAATGTTCACCTTCAAAAACAGATCTTTCCTTAACAAAATAGCCACCTGTCACAAGGTGTCAAGTTCGAACTAAGGTTTTTTCCTGCACTATATTCCTTCGCATAATTATTCAAGAAGTCATTCATTAATCTTCAGCATGTTCAATGACTATACGAAACTAATATTAAGACATTTTTAAATGTCAAATAGATGGGTCGTTTTTGGGGATTAACTTGAAATGACATGCCCTAGAGATTACTAACATCAGTCCACCTGTCTCACAAGGCACTGTTGAGACATTCCCAGCATGTACTTCACACCAAGATCTCAGCCAAGGATGAACATTCCCCTCAAGACAGCCTGGGAAAATCCACATATTCTAACATCTCCAAAAAAACTACTGGCCAACGAACAATAATAATACAATTACGAATAATTTGGGTTTTAAACCGTTAGATGGCCGATCTCGAGATTTCCAGCCACATCTAAAAAATATATTGGGCTATTTAAAGCGCAATTATGAATTACTTTTTAAAAAAAAAAAAAAAAAAGAAAAGAAAGAAAGAAAGAAAAAGTACACTTTAGCAACCACATATTTAGACACATGCGTTAATAATACAGCGAAGGTGTTCATTTAATCACAAAACCGCGAATTATGGGAGTTAAAGTGACTCGTGGAACTGGTGAAGTATCCTAGGAAACTACAGTACGCGTAAAACTTTATTTACCTATAGCTCACAACATTTCCAACACAAATCATAATCCAGGTGACTAAATTAATTAACACGCGGAGAATTTTTTTAAAAAAACAATTAGAATAACCCAGAACAGCCAAATGACAAGCACAGCATGAGGACAGTTCACCTACCCAGTTGTGACTCCCCCGGCGTCCCCGGGGAAGGTTTACTTCTGTCTTTTTTATTCTGGCCTTTATTCCTGCTCTCCTTCTTGTCCTTTCCTGCTTTTTCACCTGGCATGGTTAATTCCCCTTGGTCAATTTGTTAGTGTTTTTTGACGGCAGCACCGAGAGGGCCGTGCGCGTAGGTCGCCTCCAATTCTGCCCTGCCGCTCTAGCCCGTTTAAAACCGCGAGGCGAAGTCGCGCGTGCCAGTGGGCCAACTGTTGAATCGCGGTTTCCAGCCAGGTTAACTCGCGGGGGGGCGGGGGCGGGGCCGGCGCCAAATTTGGTCAAGGAAGCGTACACGCTGGAGGGGTTTCCTTTTTTCCCAATGAGAAGTAATGATGTTGCAGCGCTGCAGTGATACCCGAAGAAAGTTTCCTGCATTTATAGTATACATTTCATTTAGAAGTCATTAAAATCCAGTCATTGTAAACTTCAAAACAAACTAGATTCCCACAGAGCTTCTCTTTTTCTCAAATAAGCACATTTATGTGATTATAGATAATTTTTGTGTGCACCGGCAAATAGTTGGTAGTTATTCACGCAGGTTTGATTTAAACTGATATGAAAACGTTATTTATGTGGTTTGCGTTTGGGTGACTAAAATCATGTTTTGGAATTTAGTTATTTTCCATAAAAAACAATAATTACCCAGTACACATAGGACTATAAACATTCACTCCATTAAATTCTGAAAATTATCATATATACTAAAAGGTATTGTTGATTTTTTTTTTTTGTCATTCGGAACCTCATTCTTGTTATTGTTCATAAAGTGACTGTTCCTTTGATATATTTGGTGGCTGTAAATTATATGATACTGTTCTGGAATTTTTGTCTGACTGGTTTTGACTGGTCCTTGTTTATAGCAGATAAATAGACAATATAAGTAACACACTGTGCTTCAAACTAAACAGCTTAAGGAGTAATAAAAAAGGAATAATAAAGAGGAACAATTAAAAGAATATGACAATTTGGACATTTTGTGAAAAAAAATATGATTAGAATATTGCCCAAATAGTATATGATATCTCTAATACTGAATCATTTGTTTTCTTATTTAGTTTATCAAAACTGTTCAAATTATCATTTCAAAGCATGCATTAACTATCCAAATCTGGGAAAAGACAAATAATTAGCTGTCAATTAAATATCTTCATTACAAAGTTTTGTGATTATTTTGCAACATACATTACAAGTTATTCAAAGCACTGATGATGTTTCAGCTGTGACTGTGTAATGAGCAGACTGATAAAGCCATTTTTAAGTGTATTTAAAAGGTATAAAGTAAAAACTTCACACAATGTGCTTCACAATAGTGCAAAAACCTAAATACATTTTATGTATATGCAGCTGTATCTTACACACGCATTATTTGATATAGTTCGGATTGGTTTCAAAGTTTAAAATCTCTCTCTCTGTCTCTCACTCTCTCTCTCTCGCTTTCATTCTTTCTCACATATATATACACACACACACACACACACAGACACACAGCTGAAGACATACCACATGGTTTCCATGTTATCTCATGTTTTCTTGGCAAGATTATTCATATTGTTACTGTTTGGCATACGGCATTTTTTTCCCCCAAATATTCCTTTAGTTGAAAGCCTTAGCTGAAATACATACAAATACAAATACAAATTGTTGAAACGAATAAAATGATTTCATAGATGATCTATAAAGTGAACATGAATGCCAGATCATTTGATGACTAGTTTTATTATTCTTCGACTAAGTCCTGGAGCCAGCACTCCTTATTAAAATTGAAATGCATTAGCAATTTCTAGAACCTCAATGATGCTTCTTGTGGTTAAAATGTGCATTTCAGAGCTTTTTAATTTTGCTCAAAAAAATGTGGAATCCAACTAATAGGTTTTGTACAGAACAAGAAGTCTACATGTTTTGCAGTCATTGTGCTTCTTGGGGGGTATGTAAGTGTCCAGGATTAGCATCAGTGCCCATGTAGATAAATGTGTATAAATGGGCACATTTCTCCACTAGGTGACCTTTAGCACTTCACATGTTCTGCATGGGCAGTATTCTCCCAGAGGACAGGAGCTGAACTCAGGGTCACTGTGATGAACTGTCAGTGCTTAAGGACACTACACATGCACACAGCCACTCTGCAAGCATTTCAACATTTAAGGCCTTCAATATATTAATTGGAATGACAAGAATTCTAGTCCAACTTAAATTCAGTAGGATTGGGAGGAACATGATACAACTTAAGTTTTAACATCAGTGGTGAGAATCGTCTCAATTATCTTTGACTGTTACCTAGGAGTGGAATCTAAGTGATTTACCAGCCTCAATGAAAGACTTGTGCATTCAAGAGAGGTCACAGTTACATGACAAGACAATGCGTTGAACCCATGACCATTCCCGGTTTCGGATTTGCGTCACATGTTTTCAAGTTGAAATCGTGTGAAACACCATTGGATCACCGGCTGTGACGTCTTTGCTTACCACTGCAAGAAATATATACATCGATAATCAGCCAGCTGTCTTGTCTGTTTGCGGCATCAAATAAACAGCCAGGAGTTACATCTTTCGTCTTGTGCAATGGACTGAGATATTCCCGATCTCTTCGGTTCAGGAATGTTTATACTGCCGTACGTCAGTGCGGACGAACAATTGAGACAATGTAAGCTCAAAGAAACAAAATTTTGATAAAGAATTTTTTTAAAAAAATAATACAATTGTTTCAGCCATTCCCATCTCGACTGGAATTCCTGAGGGATGCCGAAAGCGCCCGCAATCCTATACGCAGCACAAACTGCAAAACGGATATTGTGCAAGTTGTTGAGTCACGTCTTCTGATGTATGCTGGCAACAGGGTTGATACCAGCGAGGGACAAGACTAGGCCTGTCTGCAGCAAATTCCCTGCCTGTATAGATGTAAATGATATGGGGTTATTTGAAGTGGTTTAAAAGTGACTGATAAAAACGATAAGGAAGGGTGAGGCAGCCAGGACAGTACAGTCCATTCTGTGAACCCCACCCAGAGTGCAAATTCATGGTACCAGCTTTCATTTTTTTGCATTCGGATATTAATTACTGAACCATTGGGCTACCAAAATACTTGTTTACATTTGTTGCAATATAAATCTGTATAAAATTGGTTAAAATAAAAATTAACTAACAGTAAAATAAAATAGAAGTAGTTAAAATACCATACTCATGCCATTGACCTCAAAAAAAATTATACAAATCTTTACCAGTCAGAGCTTTCAGGATGAAGGACTTGGGCAGGCATTTTTATGAAAATAAAGGGGTTTTACTGACTTTACTGAATTAAACATACTGAGACTGGAAATAAACTGGACCACGAGGAATCAAAACAAGAGGGCTACCCTGAGGAAGGACACAGGCTGACAGGAGGAGCAACACTAATGAGGAGCACAGCACTGGGAAGCATGTGTATACTAGACTAATGAGGGAACTAACAAGAGGCAGCTGGGACTGATCAACAGGAGGGTGAGGAATAAGAGGTAAGACACGAGTAACAGGCGTGGGTTAGGCTCACGCTAGGGATTAGATAGGAGGGTCGGGTAGGTAGGATGTGACTGAACCATTTTCATAGCACATGTTTGATTAATAGAAATGTCAGAGAAATTTGTGCAAGTTGCTGATAGAGATCATGCAGACAGAAATGACAATTCACAAAAACGTAGTAATCCAGCATAAATCAGAAAAGAAATATCCTTGATGATGGAGGACTGTGGTTTTGTGTAAATCACCCTCTAGGTGCCCAGGTCTTGTCATGATTAATACAATATTAATTTTGGAGATTGTATTGGAATATCCATGTATTTCTGTTGCATGAATCGTAAGATTCTGTTAAAATTAAATGTCCAAATCCATGTCATCAAATTCAATAATCGTTTCCTCTTTACTTTAATTATAATTCCCATTAATTGTGTTTTTAGTACATCTGTAAGAATTTTAACTTGTCCAATTATGTACCTGGCTCAGTGAAATATTCACAAAAATATAAAGAAGAGCTTTTTTATCATGCTGTACTCAGAGGAAAAGTTTA
Organism: Mormyrops boulengeri; assembly: GCA_026781065.1. Lineage (NCBI taxonomy): Eukaryota > Metazoa > Chordata > Actinopteri > Osteoglossiformes > Mormyridae > Mormyrops > Mormyrops boulengeri. Next base: position 1,452,882 of record JAODLD010000124.1, read on the forward strand.
ACACAAAAAAATTAAACCCAGCATTTCCCCCTGGGATCAATTAACTTAATCTTATCTAATCTTATCAGAAATGGCTCTTAGTTTTATAACAATGATAATTTTCTATGTGTGTCTCTTTACATTGTTTGCCTTGTTAGGCAAAATGCACCTCTCATCTGATCACTGAAAATTTATTTATATGGATATATTTTCATGCTATTAAAAATATTTCGGTTGCAAATTTAAATGAATAATATTAAATCCATTCAATATTATTTATTTTTTTCGAAAACACAATTTTATTGTTATTGTTCATAAAGTCAAATACTCATTTGTTATTATCCCATTAACAAATTAATTAGATGAAAACACAGTTACTTAATCATACCCATGAATCACTAAAATGATTGATTGGCATCACTTTGAATGTGGGGGGGAGTTTATTATTGAAAGTTAATCCCTCAGTAATCCATCTGTCTTTCTGTCTTTTTCAGTGTCTGCTTATGTTATACATTCACATGCATACACAAGCTCTCCTACACATCAAGAAAACTGCCAATTATACATTGTAATTAATTATACTTGTCAGCAATTAGTAAGCATTTTGAAAGAGGACAGATATCCTGATTTTTCTCCAGGTATTCTACACTTTTTCCTTGGATATTTCCATCATCCTTATGGTGGTCTGGTAGCTAGCTAGCCTTTTATTTCAGGCAAGTAGGGACAAGCTCCTGGATAAACAGGTAGGGTATGAAACAACTGTCTAAATCTGTCAGTTTCACTCCGTGGGTGTTCAGTGAAACTTGACAAAAGTCAGGCTTTCATCTAGCGTAGCACGCTTCAGTGTGATTGCATCCTTAGGGGCTGCGATTTCCATGGGGTCATGGATCAAGGTACAATAAAACTCTCCTGCGTTAAATGTGTCTAAGCCGAAATTACCAGAAGCAACAGCGCAGCACACCATCATCAGAGGCAAGAGATCAAGAGTCAAAAAGACCACAAAAATGAAGAATAAGAATATCTCATTATTTCAATTAGCCCAGTTGAAAGCCAATAAAACATATCTACATAGATATGGATAACATGAAATACCAAAGGGATTCCCAAAATGTATTTCAGTAAATTCATCTCTATTATTGAACTGAGAAATTTGTCCTTCGAGCAACTTGTCAGAGTGATGTATTATATTCAATACTTGACTTTCATAGGGAGTCAATTCCAGCACCAATTTAAATGTACAAAGACCAATTTAAATGTATACATAGTCGATAGTTGGTAGTCAACCTGAACTTATGCAAAATCTTTGAAACATTTTTTTTTCAGTTGTACTGTTCTAGAAATTGGACTGGAGGTTGAAGCCTTGGAGATTCTTGGAACCTCTTATAATGTTATAAGGTGGATTTAAGGACAAACCTCGGCAGAAGCAGGAAAATTATTTCAATTTTTTTTTTGTTAAAAAGAAAAAGTTTGGCTAATTCATTGAGCATAAGATATTTGTCTGTAGCATATACCAGTGCTAATTTATTCACAATAATTACTATAATTACTCACAATTACCTTGTCCACTACATAAACAAATTGATAAAGTATATTAATGGTGTACATTTTCCCAGTACTGAACACTGACTCTAAAAAAAGAACTTGTTCTTTGCATTGGGGAGAAACATCTGTATAGGTTGTGCCGTGTCCCCTGATGTCTTAAAAACAATGCTTAAATCAGATGTGGAGGTCATGACTGTTATTCACCTACTCTAAGAGACTTTGTACAAACAGTTTATAATAATGAGGTCAAAGCACTTTTATACATTTCAACGTCCCCAAGTGTTTTCTAAGAAATCAGAAATCATAGCATTTTTGGATGTAATCAGTACACTCTTGACGCCCACATGTAAGAATTATCTCCCCTCCTTCAGAAAAACAAAACAAAAACAAAAACCAAAACAAAACAGTCCACATATTAATAATTAAATTAATATACAGACATTTCACACTGAATAGTTTGTAATGGAAGGAAAACATGGTAAAGACTGGTATAGAAAAGGTATAAACTGCAGTAATGAACATCCCTGGCATCCTGTCAGTAAACTTCACTGGAGCGCCTACACTGGAACATTGGAACAGATATCTCAGGTCAGGAGGCTCCTCCCCTAAAGACAAATTGACCAATTAACAGTGGGACTCTGAGGTGCTGTTAGGGGAGGTCCGAAAAGGAAAAAAAAAAAAGATTTTCTCTTTGCTGTCCTCATATACACCCAGGATAGTTTAATTAAACTAAATCCTTACGTAAAATAAGGAATTTTATGACCCCTAGTACCTATGCACTTTGAGGGTAGGCCAGTGGAGATTAATAATGATCTACCATAGTTTTTCTCTCCCCCGGCTATTTTCCACACAATGTTCTCTTACCCAGGTCTCATATAAGCTTCTGTCATTCACAAAATTCTGCGTACCTTTTATGGGTCCAGTGGAGGTGTGTATTTTGGATACCGGGTTTCTAGGAGGAGCCCTTCTGAATTCACTTTCCATTATCTTGTTGAAACTTGAATGGATTATGTTACCATTTCACTCACCCATTCTAATCTTCTCTTCCTTTCCTGTATGTTAGGAATTTGTGCTTTTAATTTAGATTTGAAATAATTTTGCACATTAATGAAGCACACCCCTGAGAAAAAATATATAAAAACATTATTACATTATTCCTTACTAAAACATATTCATATCTACCATGGAAAAAGAGAGTCGTATCTACAAAAGTGTATCTTTGACAAAGGGCATAAGGCTCTATCACTGATATAGGGCATGTTTCTAACATTTCTGAGCGATATTTCTGTTTGACCGATTATTATTAATTTATTAACAATGAAGTATTTCAAATTTGATAAATCAGAGTCAGACTCAGAATTAGATAATTAATCAGATTTTAATTTAAAACTAAAAAGTAAGTCGAGGGCCGACTAAATCCAGTGTTATTTTAAACCAAATTTAGTGAGAATTGTCCCTTTTGTTTTCAAATATGTATTTCAGTTTTAGAAATAATAATAAAATTATATATTTTTTTTTTATTATTACCTAGAATGTCATGGTCTGATATAGAAATATTTGCATTGTAGATAGAAGCATTTAAACAGTGATTTAACTAGAGTGTCCAGCAGGAACTAGCAAAAGACCATATAAAAGCATAGACCAATACTGCCTGGTAATCTCTCCACCAGGTGAAGATAAGTCAGACTCATGCATGGTTCTTCAGTGGCAGCACCAGTTATCTGTATGCATCGGAATCCCTCTCAATCTTGATAAAACATCTCAAGAACCCTCTATTCCAGGAACACCTCAGCTGCCTCATCAGGCCACCGACCTACTCTGTCTTCATCACCTCCCCCTTGGTTATGGTGTCTGGGTAACACAGGGGCAGTGTGTGGCTCATAGGGTGAAGCTTTGGTGTAAAGAGAATTTCCCCACAGGGATCAAGAAAGTATCATTAATAATGATTATTATTGGACACTCTTGTATTTTGTACTCATCGAGTAGGAACCCAGTGCTCATAGTGTTTTGATTTGAATTGCTCTTCTGTTAGGTGCTTTTCTTTTGTCGCAATGCTCTGTATTGCAGTGCATCCGATGCTAAATTGTTACTGGTCACTTATTGGAAGCTCAGCCTAGTCCCACTTGTACCTAAGCTGGTTCTTTGGATGCTCTATGCCTGTGATTTTCAGATATGCCTCACTTGTGTATGTCACCTTGAACAGAACTGTCTTCAAAAATAAATTCATGTTAATGTAAATCAATGGGATTGACCAAATCCTGAAGCTGGGAAAACATGGCAGACTGCATCTTCCCAACAAATGTACACTGGCTGAGAACTCGGCCCCGTCCTCTGCAGAATAATGGTGGTTGGTTCCACCACCAGCAGGTGGCACTGCATAGTATTCTCGTGTGTGCTCATGTAGAGCGTACTTGTATGTAACTTTTTTTCAGGATTACAGTTGTATTTCATGTTTCAGAGGCAGGCTACTTGCATAACCAATCGACAATGAACCCATCTGCAAGTAGCCCCACCCCAAAGTATCGAAATACCAAAAAAGTACTTCATCTGGTTTAGTACTTTTGGTACTGGTACTAAAATCGATGGAAAAGGGAAAGTACCAAATTATTAGTAGCAAATGTACGGTACCTGGAGCAATGGAAAAGCGCCCTAACAAGCTAGACCACTGAGGGGACCTCAGCAACATCATCAAAAAAGAGTTTATTTATCACAACAATTACATAACCACCACACCTGGCTAAGTTATATAGTTATTTCACATACATAATTGTTAACCAGGTAATGTTGGAATACAACCATATATTTGCCTGGCTGATTTAATGATCCGCATTGGAAATATGGAGACACATTTCCACTGGAAATATGTAATTCCAAATGAATATGAAAATGTAAATAGAAAAATGTAATAAAGGTCAATTGAAAGTTTAAATATCACCAGTTTCCCTGCAATCTGTTGCACACTTAATATCCTTCTGAGATCCAGGGGAAAAAAGGTTTTTCAATTTTGATTTTTTTTCTCCATAAATTAAGTTTTGGGATGGTAAAAAGCATGCCCCCAAATATGTGATATCATCTCAAAGCCCTAACTGTCCTCTTTAAGGAACAACATGACCTAAAAGAGTAGCATGTATAGTATGAAAGATACGAGCAAAAATCTAATGCTGGATCTCAGGAGGATATTGTACACAAGCCATTGTGCACAAAATTTTTAGAAATTAAATTAAAAAGTTTGCATTGGCCAATAAAGAATATTGCTTGCAAATAACCGTTATTTTATCGTTCTGTTTCGTTTCACAAATAAGAAGCTGCTTCAAATAAGTAAATATTTTTCACCCATCAAAGTCAAAACTATTACGTTATACTTTGTGTGGGAGTACAAAAACAGTGGGCAAGCTTCACAGGTGTGTTTTATACCCCCTTAAAAGGCCATCCCATCCTAAAGTAAAGCACAAAGACTACTATTAAAGTATCCCATGTAAATATTTTGAAACTCGTGGGGCTAAAACGCTAAACATTGCTCTAATGCTTCGGTGCGTTAAAACATTTAGGTAAATGAAAAGATCGTGGGTCTGAATCATCAAAGCCACCTACTCTTTTGCTCCATTACGATCCAGATGTCTCCGATGATGTGTGTACAACTTGTCACGGAGTGTTTTCCCGATACGTTGTTGAAAGTGAAGTTTGTTTTAGTCTGTTTAATAAACACCGTATATCTCATAGAACAAAACACCAACGACAATAAAGGGCCCCAAGATGCAGTGCCAGTTTTACGCAGAAGAAAGATACATCCATACAGAAAAGAAATTTACCACTGCAGATAAACATTTGTTTAAAAGCCTGTACAAAAAAGTATTTTTCATTAAAAACCTGATTGCACCTCTTTTTCAGTACTGAGTACAACTACAGAAATTGATATATGCTATTAAAACGTTACAAATTTTATCGAGTGAAAGGTCTTAAAGTTAAAATTGAATGATACTGCTATTTCTTTCAAGACATACAATCTAAATGTTTATATTGCTTTAAACCTACTGTACATCCCCCACTTTAGTTTAAAACGTTTTTTTCCTACTTGTTTCCCAGTAATATGCCTGTCTGAGCATATTGAAGGTAAAATAAGCCATGTTTTATCATGAATAGCTCATTTACTTGTTAACGTCTACCTGCAACCAATTCTTTTGAATTACATACTTACATTATTACATCCCTACAAAAATACAGAAGTGATTTATCAGAATGAATGGAACACACACACACACACACACACACACACACACACACACACAAGCATGCACATACACACAGATACATACATGCACACACACTTTATTTCTGACTGTGTGTATGTGTGTGTGTGGGGTGTGTGTCTGTGTGTGTAGGGATTATGTCTATATTACATTGTGGGGACCAAATGTGTTTTTTTGACATTGTGGGTAGCATCTTCTACCTCATCGGTTAAATCAGAGTATTTTCACTTCAAATAGCTCATCCAGCCACTGCATGCTCACTGATGTAACTGGCTATTCTTCAGTCATGGTCCCTCTACAGTACCTGTCATTGCACATGTCTAAGTAGGAACTAAGTCCTCATGGTTTGGCTAGCTTTTCTCATGTGTTTTGTGTAGCTCTTCAGTGCTAACTTGCAATTGTCACTCAGTGATTTTCCACTAGAAATTTGTCATGTGGTGTTAACCCAGGTTTGTTTGTGTGGTTCAAGAACCAAATTTGCGCCAACGGATGTGGAAAATTGACCCAACAGCTCTCAACTCAATTATTCCTGTCTGAATAAGACTTCCTACATGAAGGCCTGTATATAAAACATAAAATTATCGAGATGTTAGCGCACAGAACATAGTGAAAACACTTTGTGTCGCTGTTCACTTTTACAATCAACACTCAGTCATCGTGTGTTTAATTTGCCCTAGCCAACTAGGGAACAGAAAAAAGAGATCATTCACCTCAACGATTTGGTTGACCCCTGAGCAGAGAAATCACAAACGTCATTTTGTGTACACGATAAACATAAACACACGAACACCATGCAAAGACCAATCAAGCCGTTAAAAAGCTACCGCACTACAGATTTAAGCTGATGAAAAATGCATCCAAATACCAAAATAATTATGCTAATTCTGTAATAAAGAAGTCACTTTTCATATTCTTCTCGACATGTTCATATTTGTGAACCAAATATTCATTGGTTATGTTACTATCTTACAAAATGGAAACAGCAGCCTAAAGTGATATCTGTTAAAAATATTTTTGATGATATAAAGCTGAACCAAATTCTTATTATTACTGTGCCTTCAGAAATAAACAAGAAGAGTTGATTACATTACACCACCTGTATACGGCAAAGCTGTGGATGCACGTGTAGAGAGGTGACCTACTGGTGGGTGAAAACAGGATATGTGCTCCAAAATAAACACATTCACCCCACGGACCATGAGCGAACATGCATTTTGTCAAATTTTATATTGTATATAGTAACTAAGCAGTACAGCCATGGGAAGGAAAATATCCTAACAACAAACACATTTTTTAAACTCATCTCTTTCTACAAAGATATAGAAAAAAATACAAAAATGAGGGCTCGTCATTTCTCATTGCAATTATGATTCAAGGTTTTAAATGTCAGATTAGTCATCGTACTCCCTCAGATTAAGGTAACAGCAACCTAGCCTTCTTGATGGCTATGCCATTGTGGTGTGTTTCACAAAGGCTGATACATCCCCAATTAACGTGACATTTTACCCAACTTGAACAAATAATACCATGCTCAATGGTCAGCTTTTAGTAAGTAAAAATGTGGTGGAAGATCACTAACAGATGGTTTCATCGAGCTACAAAGTATCTCTTCAGCCAAATCCATGTTAAATCAGGTCAGCAGTGTGACATCTTTCTCATGGCTCTGACCTGTCCTTGTTTGGGACTTTAACCTTTAGTCCATTGCTCTTAAGTCCCTTTATTTGTTTACGTGTCCAAGTGCAGACTGTAGAGACAGTCTCCTAGAAGAAAAATCTGAATGAACCATGTGCAACTTATTTTAGAAATCAATAAATGTACAATTACGTTGAATAAATGTTCTTGGAAAGTGATGTTCCTTTTCACCCAGCTACTGGCAGTTCCTGGATGGGTTAGTGTTAGGTGGTTCACTTCAGTTTATTGCTTTTTTGTGTAAAACGACTCTGATCCAGAATCTTACGACACTGTGCTCCCCCAGAAACCTCAGAAATCTAACAAATTTTCAGAGCTGTACATTAATTTAGTTTCCAGCTAAAGAATTAAATTAAATCAAAGCGACTGCTGTTATGTTGTAGAGCTACTTTCAAAGCAAGTGTGGACAATACTATTTAATATAAAAACAAAAACAATAGTCATGAACGACAGTGACTTATAATCAGTAGTGCCATTTTGTTTGCATAAAACCTTTTTGATGAAATAAACAGCAAAATGTACAAAAATAAATACATAGTCAAAAAAGTTTTAACTTAAACTCATGGCAATCAGTAACAATAAGACTTAAAGAAATTCGATAAAGAAATGTCCTAAACTTAAAGAAGAGCCACAACAAATGTCTAAGTACGGATTCTTCAAAATGATACTAAGGCTTTGTTGCTTAACTGCTGCCGAGTATTAATTCTTGATGACAAGTTTGAAGAAGTCCATTGTTTACATTTCAGGCACTATCATGCATCACTGGGTGAAGCCACTGCGATTACTTTTATCTGGCGCCCAAATCCCACTGTTTCCTTTAGGTTTAAAACAGTTTTGATAGCACAGCCCAACCCCTAAGCTCATTCTGACTATTGTTAACCAGATTATGTTGGTCATATCATATTACCCAATTGGACTGCTCGATTATGGAAAAAATCATAATCATGATTATTTGGTCAATATTGAGATCACGATTAATTCACATGATTACTCAATGACTTTGGAAATACCATGCATTTGTTGAACATTAAAACAAAAAAACTTGTCTTTTTAACAGTGGATTTACTTGATCTCTAAATATAATTCAACTGAGAAACAAATTAAAAGGGGCTGGTAAGGGGTGCGCTGGATTTATAACACAAGACTTCGCAAAACAAAATGCGGCACAATAATCGTTTTACCTCGATTACTTTGTTTTAATAATCATTGGAAGCCAAAATTGTAATTGAAATTAAATTTTGATCAATTGCCCAGCCCTATTATCGAACCAAATTTCATCCCAACCACTATAGAAAAATAATTATGGAATATAGTGTCTTTTTAACACAACCAACTATTCAAAGTAATTTTAAAAATGCAAATCGCCTTTGGGTCTTTCTCATTTAAAAAAATATTGTGAAAATAGCCACCAAGCAAATCAGCCCACTGCACTGGAAGTCCAGCAGGGTATTATGAACAGCAGCATCCAGAGTAGAAATAGGAGCCAGGAACATCAGGTCAGCGCAAGAAAAAAAACACAGTGCAGAGAGGAGTCTGCGGAAACAGAGGAGTGCGGAGGCCACTGCTACAGCCGCCCATAAATCTGTGGTGCAATGACTAGAGGGGAAACAATTCATTTCCTCCCGGAGTATTTACTGTTGTGTATTTGGTCCCACATTGACTGCAACCTCAAAACAATATGATTTTTAAACTTTTTACTTCTGAAGAAATTCTTTGCAATGTATGACGCACGTTGGCCTGCGTGATGCAGCGGACTTCCTATCTCAGGTCTCTTGCACAGGGACTGAATATGGCAGAATGGATTCAAATATAGACAGACTGCAAGAACCATGTTCACGATGAGGTTAAAGATAGACAGGCAGGTAGATAGATAGATAGATAGATAGATAGATAGATAGTGATTCATGGATAGTCAATAGCTAATTTATAATATATATAATTTAACATATTTTTACAGTATCATCAATTGTGAAAAGTATTATAGCTTTCTCAGTATTATTGCTTGCATGGACAAGAACAAATAAATCGCTGCCGTGTCTTAGTAGGACAACTGAAAAATCCATCTTGGGTTTGTGAGTGAGGGTGCAGAGTAACTGCGTCAGAAACGACAGTCCTGGATGAGCGCTTGGGCTGCTGGGACAGCTGCCAAAAAGCACAGCTGTGGATTATTTAGTTACGAGGGGCAGCAGGCAGGTAAACGGGCCTCACTCACAGACACGAAGCCTCCCTACAGACAGGCTACAGGCTCATCTTCGCAGCAGTCCGGCCAGAAGCTGCTTGCCAACAGTGTGCAGCGCCCTCTGCTGTCAGATAGCACAAAATCATCTCACTGCACTGGGGAGGGGGTTTATCGATATACAAATTAAAAAAATTAATCAATACTTGCAATTTAAATTCCACACAGTACAATGCATAATAAAATACCAATAACATATGAGGCTGAACGGAACTGAACATAGTTTAATAAATATTGAGTTAATCCAAGATTATGTACACTGATAGTAGTGAAGGAAAAATAAAATTTCAAAACCCATGCCATTAGGAACCATCATGTAATTGTAACTCCTCTCCTGACAATCATCTACTGCTTAAACCAACCTCTTCTTGGTTACTTTATTCATCCAAATTGTGTTAAACAACATAGTGATTGACAGTAGGGGGAAATCTTAGTAATTCTCTGCTAGGCAGACGTAAGAGATAATGAGTTATGTGCAGTGTTGTCATGCCTTAAATAATGCATTTGACCAGCAAGTCATCAGAAGTAAGACCACAGTACACCTGATCAGCGACCTCACCGGCATTCCGAAGGAGGCAAGAAAAGCAGATCTAATTGAGCTTAATGTCATTATTGCGGTCCGTACATTTCCTCAGTGATTTCCTGCGCACAACACAGCTGTGCCCATTCCTGAGCCTTTCTGCGTCAGAGCTTCCTCCAGAATAAGAGTGTCAGTCTTACTTAATCACTCCCCACATTATTCACTCTTGGCCTATGAGAACACAAAAATGCCTAAATAACTGGACCTAAAGACTCGTTTGTGTTGATAGCATTTGCATGGACAGGAACCAACTATGATGGAGAAGTTTCTCGACGCCCGACTGAACACCAGCCATTACATATTCCTTGTTTTTAGTTCAAGTTGCTACAAACAGCAGGTTTGAGAACAAGCAAAACCGGGGGCAGTGTGTGGCTAAGTGAGTCAAGCTACTCCGATGGTGATCAGAAGGTTGTCAGTTCAAATCCTCTTATCTACTATGCTTGTCCATTTATATGTCAACGCATCCATCGTCTCTGCCTTCCCACATGTCCAGATAGTGCCTGGGGCGGGCACCATCTCAGCTGGAGTCCTGGTTCAGTCCCATGGAGGGGTGACATTGTGAATGGAACCTACAAACTGTATTACCGTGGGTGCAGCCTTCAGTACCACCCTACACCGGCCTGTGTGGAGAACAGACTTTTCGATGGACTTTGGCCACCCTACACAGGCCAACATGAATAACGGTCTCATTGATAGACTTTGTCTTGATCCTTAATCGAGGCTTATACCTAGCTTTTAGTAAGCAACTCCACTCTTTTCTTTTCTCAGTAATGTTAGTCTGCCCAGGGGGGTTGGGCAGCCAGTTGACCTTGGACCCCCAGAGGTTTTTTTTCTCCTTACTTGGGAGATTTTGGTTCTGCTCCTCTTTTGTCATCAGATTTTCTTTATTTAATTTCTTTCCTTGCTTTTTCCCTTTCGGTATCACTCTCTCTAATGATGTTTAATGTATCGCAACACATCCATGTAAAGCGTGTTTTGGGATGACTCTGTTGTGAAAGACACTATATAAAATAAATTGAAATTGAATTGAATCCTATGACTTGCCATCACTGAGCTTCTGAGCAAGGCCCTTAACCCCCCTTCCCTCCCCCAATTGCTGACCCTGCTTTCTCAAAATGTACATCACATTGTATAGAAGTGTCTGGTCAGGGTAGACGGTGTTGCACCTGGAGTGTTAGGTGGGGTTAAGGGAAATTCGTAGATGTTTCACATGGTACCTTCTATACCAAACAGGGGCTTCGACAGTACCTCAAAAGAACATTAGCCAGGAATAAGCATGCAAAGCATTTAGGCACTTTGCATGAAGATGCTTTCCATTAAAGAGTGCCAGTTCCCCCCTACACATTGTGCATAAGGTACTCCTAAGGGGCATTAAGGAAGGGAACGCTTTGCTGATAAAAAAAACCTTTTTCCACTGAAGTGAACATGTGCCGGTTTAACCCCGAGGGTTGCACTAGAGCAGAACTTCTCCATCTCACGCTCCTTTTTTGCTTATCGCAGCAGCGAGACGACACCCTCCACCTCCAGCTCTTAGTCATAGATGCCACATACAGAAACGGGGCCAGCCCCTAAAGATGGAGCTCTTCCAAGAATTGCAGGGAAAAAAAAAGGAGAAAGTGAATCACTTTGGAGACACGCCAGTCTCCAGCCAGGACTCGCGTTCATCTACAGGGCAGCCCTGTCGAAATCCAGCCCACAGAAATCTGGGACACGCTCCTGAAGGATCAAAAGGCATCACGCTGAGATGGCCCGTCATGTCTGAATTCGTAAACGCAGGATGCAAACTTTACGGCTCTGCACCCCACCCCCAAAGAGGAGGGGTATATCCGGGCCACTCTTTACGTAAAATGCAAACATAACCACTTTTCACAACATAGTTTGCATGGAAATAAGTTCCTGCTTGTCATAGCAACTGTTCATTTCCAATATGTAAATCTGAGCATGTATCTCCTCCTTCCCGATGTTTCACTCCCAGGGACATTTTAGCCAGCAAGGACTTAACTATACTTCATAATCTTACAGAGCAACTGTAACCAGATAGAGACAAATTACAGCCTAGTCATGCATGCATCAAGGTCGCAGGGGGCTTGGAGCCTGTCCATCCTAGGCAACACAGGACACAAGGCAGGGATACACCCTGGATGGGATGCCAGTCCATTATAAGTCACATAAGTACTCACACAGAGTATGGGCAATTTAGAAACACCAACTGCATGTCTGTGGACTTTGGGAAGAAACTTCTGCGACAGAGAGAGAACATACAAGCTCTACACAGACACAGGGTATTACCCACTGAGCCACTACGCTGCCCCACTACAAGTTATTTAGTTGCAAAACAGACAATGCACAAATGACAAGTTTCTATGAAAGCACTTTTCTGCTAGTGTTAAATATACTGAAATGCCATACTTAGCACCTTAGCTCAGCTTTGCTGCCTTCATCCCCACTTCTCCATGCTGTGTTACAATGTCCACCACAATCCAACAGATCTACCCAGATAATAATCATAGGTATGATCACTCTGTCAGGCTACAGGCTATAGAGGATATTAACTCTTTTCAGCGCATTTATCTTCAGATTTTCCGGTTTGGTTAAATTTCCTGAAAACATGTTACTGGTAACTTAAGATAAAGTTTAAATCCAGTTATATTTGAGAGGTTCAAGGTATCATAACAAGTCTGTAATTAAATGTAATTTTTACTTCAGCGGGGCAGTGCGTGGCTCAGTGGATTAGAGTGGCTTGCCTATGATCAGAAGGCTATCAGTTCAAATCCTGCAGATGGTACAGTGATTTCACTGTTGGGCCTGTCAGCATGGCCATTAACCCCAATTACTCCAGGCACCAGCTGGCCATACCTTCTCAGAAAATATATGCCTCTTTGAATAAAAGCACCCGATAAACAAATTTTATGTTAATGTCATGCTATATGCAAAAAATATTCAGCTTCCTTAATGACGTCCACTTCATTGCACAGCGTTAGAACCGCCCATTGTCCATATCCGGACACCTGGGTTGGAATGCCAGGTCTCTGCAGATCACGCAAATGCATGTCGTTAAACTATGGGAGGAAATCAGAGTACCACAGGGAATCTCACACAATGGGGGGGGGGAGGGAGAAAATCGAACCCACAACCCTGGAGGTGTAAGGCTATTATAGATTTAATGATACTGTACAGTTATTGACAATTCACAGGGGGATTAACAGCAGTGTAAGACGATGGGGCTGAGCATGGATAAGACAGCGTGAGGTAAATTTAGGTGACTAGAGCATTAATTCACCTCATTACTAAATAAATACCACTGAGTTTTGTCTTCTGTTGGCTCCATGACATGCTTCTGCAGCCCTTTTCTGTGACCTGACAGCTGTTTTTTTTTTTCTTGTTTTGCCCTGACACCAAAATGCCTTCTTTAAACCCACCTCTTACAAAAAGTTACCATGGTATTATCATCCAAACTTGTACTTTGTGTTTTTCTATTCTGTGCATGGTACATTTATGGTATGATCATATACATATGGTATATGTTCCAAGTATTTGAATAGTACTTTATTTTGTATGGTACTTTGTTCTGTTATATCTCATGGTATTTATTTCCAACCTGCTTTGGTACTTGGTATTTAGTACTCATGGTACCGCCAAGGATCACATATAATATAGTTACCTTACAAAAAAGTTACTGTATTGTAAATATTAGACTGCAGTCATTTCAGTTGTTCTGTGTTGGAATCTGGGAATTTCATTGGAGCAACTTACAGAAATCAGTAATTATGGTGTCGCATTTTATTTTTGCCTATCCAAATAAAGAAAATTTATAATATGAACAGTTTTATTTCTGTTTTTTGATGGTGTGTTTTGATAAAAATGTTTCCTTCAGTTGTGCCATTTAAACACTTATATTGGTAAGTGGCTAATTGGTTTAATGCATGGGGCTATTAAACCGTTAAAGTGTTTTTTTTTTTTTACTAAGCCAAAACAGATACATCTCACGCATGCATAGGTGCTCCTGTCTCCAACAGAAGTCCCTATTCCTCCCACCTGTGTTACGCTGATGTGCTTGGTATCCCACCTACAGTAATTCTTATGAGTTCTCTGCAATTTGTTCTGGAAATTTCTCCAGAGCAGAGGTGGGTGCCTCTGACATTTCAGAACACCTGCCAGTGGACTGCAAATCAGTGAATATTTACATCTTAGCTCATTTCATTTTAAAATATTGTTCAATAACAAACAATCTGCTTTGTGTTTAAAGTCTGCAAGCGTGTTTATTTTTGTTTCCTTTAGTTTGCACACACATATCAGTCATGTTGCTCATCTATATGAATAAATAAGAATTTATTTATGCAGCAGGTGGTTGCAATCATGCCTTTCAAACTGTGCCTAACACTCCAGGCAGCACTCTGCTCTTGGGTATGTGTTGATGGTCTTTTCTGAAACTACCTAAAGAAATTCTGACTAAAATCCATTACAGGAAACGGCCAATAATTCCGGAAGGTACATGATTAGTATTCTGCATTCAGTTATCTTAAGAAATATCTCGGGGTTGCATTCTGTTACATTAGCTATTTGCATTAGTTTTCATATTTTACTACTCTTCTTATGAAATGAACGTGAGCTAGATAGTTAGCAGCCAGATACCATGTGCTACTAAAATGTTATTAAAGGGCCCCTATTATGCTTTTGTTTGTTATATAGCTTTATTTGCATGCTAACTGTCTATAAGTCTTAAGGAAGAAAGTACACGCCAAAGGGAATAACTCTCACCACAGAAACCACTCTTCTTTTACCTGCCTGAAATGCCTTGTTGGAATTCCAGCCCTTATTTCGTGACATGGTATGGCCACCTCGTAACACAATCCTTACTGGCTGCCTACCGGCATGGATCTGTCCGCAGGCTGCAAGACACGGGCAATAGGCGGAATGTGTAGGACAGCGTTGACCAATCAGAGCACACTGGGATCATCAGGCGTGGGGCTCTAACAGATTGTTTCAGACGGAGTTATAGGTGGAGTGAAAAGAAATGTACCGTATGCGAAAGATAATGTGTTTTTGGAACACTAAAGCATGTAAATCTATGGTGGGGGGGTGACAGAACACCCAGGGCTGTCCCTGACTGAATGTACTAATGTTCTTTAACATTTTTGTAATAATATTCCCTCCGCACTCATACAAATTAGAATGTAAATGAAAATTCCTATCTTATTCTAAGGCAATTTTGCATAAAGCTCTTCTCACTGCATAATTACATCTGCGGCGTTGACAAAGAGAAGCATTCCAATGTACCCCTACCTGTACTGCAAATGGCAAATAAAGCGTGTTTGTTTGTAATTAAAACAGACATCCCACCTATTCCGGAAGTTCCAAGAGTCTCAGCTGTGAATGACAATAACACACGTCTACAGACTCTCACCGCCGCTCTCGGGCCCCTTCTGGTTGGGTTGACGTGTTTGCAGAGAACAAAGGTTCAAGGTACTTTCAAGGTTCAAGGTACTTTATTGTCATCAGCAGCTGTGTACACCTACATAGTGTGATGAGACAACGTTTCTCCATGGACCGGGGTGCAACCATACATTGATGTATAACAAAAGTACAACATGCACATGGACAAGAACAACACTAAACATTGAACAGTGCAACAATATGCCATATAGGGCCATGGGGTGATGGGGTATTTCTGTAAGTGAATATAAATATATAATGAAATGACTGGCATAGTGTGACAGAGAGCAACTTAGCGGTGTGCTGGCTATCAAATTATTGCGCATAAGGAGGTTATATCAGCACTGGTTCAGAGATTATAAGTGCAAGTGCCATTTAGAGTATAATGATAAAAAAGTTATTGTGAGGTATACAGTCATATTCACGAATGTTTAGAATTAAGAATTCGCATGGCTTGTGGTATGAAGCTGTTACTCATTCTGGTGGAACCAGCATGAATACTTCGATACCTTTTGCCAGACGTCCATGTAATGGCTGGAATTGGTCTTCTATGATGTTGCTAGCTCCGCGAAGGTAGTGGTCATGGTAAACGTCCCTCGGGAGGGAGGTAGCGGCCCCCCAATGACTTTCTCTGCTGCCCTCACTATCCACTGCAGTGTGTTGCAGTCTGAAACGAATTAGACGCCCTGAACCTTGAAATGTGGCAAGGCTGCAGAGTCGCGGATTGTTCTGCACACGCATGAACCCAATGGGCCCTGAGAGTGGTGGCGCCTGCAGCCAGACACTACTCAGTGAATGATGCACGATGCCCGGGAATCCAGGAGTATATGGCGAATGAACAGGAGACTTTGTCGTGGCGGCTCTCGGCGTGGCTTTCTCGCAGAGGTGCTTCCAACGAGATCTCAAAATAAAGGTCACTGTGGCCCATTTCTCTCGCCGTGCTTCCTCCTTCATATTTGTAGGCTATTCTAATGAATTTCATTATATATATTATAAATAATCTAATGAAAATCACGAGACATACCTGAGGCTTCTGAAATTTCCAGATTTCCTCTACGCCTCCTTCCGCAATTACCACTATGATTCCCGCCACTTGCATCATTATTACCATGGGACACCAGTTCACATAGGCCTACTGCTACCACCTACAGTATGGAGTAACATACAATGTCCCACACACCTCAAGCCACCCCCGTAGAGCCACGATGAGTGAGACTCTTTTCTCCCGCCAAACCCTTCTCTGGCATTTTATTTACGATATTTTAAAAATCACCAATATTATGGTATTATGGATAACAGGGAAGGAAGTTTCGGAATACCATAGCATATGGTATTACCGCAATATTACCGTAATATCGCCCAAACTAAGCCAGCCCCCACCCTAGTTGCCCCCCAGTTGTCTACCTGAAAAAAAGTTAAAACAAGACATAACATCTTTTAATGGCCTTCTGAAAATGGACAAAACAAATGTGATATAATTTAACTCCATGCCTTGCAATAACTGCATGGTTTTGAAAACTTTATCTTTAAAAAGTGACTCCTGGGAGAAATGACACATCACCATTACATTTAACGGGCTAGATCCACCGCTGACTGGAAGTCTGAAGGTCCGGCACAGGAGCACTCGCATGCATGCGAAATTATACTACTTAAACCAAGAGTAGATGAAAGGATGTGAAAAAAGCCCTTTGAAGCAGAATCTTGTTAGGGCAAGTTTTAAAACACAAAGGATATTATTCGTTCTGAGTCAGACCTCAAAGTGCTTTTCATCGCAATGTTAATCTAAATTGATTATCTGTCAGAAAAGTATATGTCTCTATTGTGATCCTTCAGCATTATGTTGGAAACAGAAAGAAATGTTCTAAGATATCATTACACACAAGTACATTTCATGAAGACTAATTTGCAATTTTGTGGAACAAAGTAACAAGTGTGCATCAGGGGCACCAAGTCCAAGTAATATTTTCCACAGCGCATTCAGTATCTGAAGTATATTCTACATGTTCCGAATCCCAAACCTAAATAGTGATCTTTACCTCCTTACATTGACATATTCTTTTTCTCACGAAGCTGGTACTGAAAATACTAATACTCCTTTCTAAGCTGTTAAATACCATGAAGTGCTTATCTATAATATTACATATTCATATTTGCGCCTTGTTACATACCGCCATAACGTTGGATATAGGCTACTTGAAATGGTTTGTGTTTCTGGCTTGTTCCATGTCCGTTCACTTGTCAAATCAAGTTATTTCTCACAACTTCCACCTACACTTTCGCAGGATGCGTAACACACCTACAACACGTGGGGGGAAAGGCGTCCAGACTAATCATTGTAAAAGACTGATACGAACGCAACTGTGTGGCAGCGGCGCAATCTAATGTTAGGATTAATCTGGATAGCAATAGATTAAAATTTTTAAGGCCTGTTTTGCTGGGCAGTGCCAGAGAAGAAATGAATAACCTGTAATTCATGTGATCGATATGCCAGTGACAAGCAAAAATCGAATTATTCGCAAAAGGGTAATTCAAGCTACTATTAATATCACTGCGGAGATTAGGACATATTGCAATGCTTGAACATGGATTAACGTTAAATTAATTTTGGCTGAATATTCGTGAGTGAATGTAAAACAATGTTTAATATCTAAAAGTCATAATAAAATTATTGAAAAATAGACGAAAGTGCTTCTTTATTTCGCAAGCCACGTTTTTCTGCGGTGTGGTTTTAAATTACTTTCAACTTGAAATATTAAAAATAAAGCAGCCTGAAAGCACCAGTCCTGGACAACAGCACGCCCCGCTGCTGCCGCCCCCCGAAGACTCGGCTGCAGATCGCCAGCTGTGCTGATTTCCACAGCCGCATCTGCAGGGGCTCTGACACACAGCCTGGAAAACAGGTGTGCCCCCCCCCTGCCCCCCGCCCACCGTTTCCACTTCACAATCACCTCCTCTGCACTGACCTCCACGCACCCCCATGCATATATTGTCCCCCGTGCTTATCTCGCCAGAAAGGAAAACTATCAATGTTATTTCTGGTTTTGGAAAGTAAGGACCAAAATCCACCCTTTTTAACTAACAGCCCAGGTTCAGCCACTGAGGCCTGCAGGGGGAGCCGGTCTCCGTTCAGCTTAAACTGCAGGTATCACGTTCGTTATTGTTAATATTTCGCAGGGGCTCTTTTTGCTGCAGAATTTCCTGACGAGTTCCTCTCACCTACAGCGTTGCCGCGGTCCACTCGGCTGTGCACCTTCTAAGCAAGACTCGTTAGCTGAACTGCTCCAGTAAAATACCTTAAATATTTCAAATGAGAAAAGTCTGCAGGTTACTTTTTAAAATGGGTAAAAGTCTGCAAGTTACTTTTGGACAAGAGATCGGCTGTGTAAGCAGATAAAAAAAAATGTCGAGCCATCAGGCTTTGTGCTGTTCTGGACGGATTGAAACGAGGGAAGTTCTAACTGAACCGGATCATTTTTGAGGAAGAAATCCTGAACTGAGGCTGAAAAGGAACAAACTTACGCCACTTGCACGTGAATGGAAATGCCATAGATAACATAACGGGGTTCGAATTAAGAGAGCTCGGGATAGGTTTTACTATTGAATACAACATCGCCATCTGGAGGATGGTCAAGCACATATTGCACTTCACATTTCAATTTCCACATAAGTAAACGTCCTCCCAAAGTCTGCAACAGTAAACCGCAGCTGGTTTCCTTGTAATCCTTGTAATCATACCGCTTCTCGTACTTTCTGGCGGGTAACTATTTAGTACAAAAGAGCAAATATTTACATTTTGAAGAGGTTTTGGTATTTCTGCACCTTTTGATATCACGTTTATTTAAAACAAACTAAACAAAATATTAATTTTGCGGTACTTCACAACATGTCCCGTTAGTATTTGTGGTAGATGAACGTTAAATATGCATTTTGTCCGGCGGTGCCAGCAAAGTTTCTTTCATTAACGCACAGAGATACGGGTCAGCTTGTGATAGAGACACACACGCCACCCAGGTGGTCATCTTAAAGCAGAGAGACTGGCCCGCACTTGAAGGGCGGGGGGGGGTGTTGGCTTTGGCAGGAGACCACCCCACGGACAATGGGGGCCTGTGTTAAGGAGGGGGTTACCTCAGCTGTCACCGTCAGTTTAATTCAGCTGCCCACTGCAAGCACTGGCTTTAAGTTTGGGGGAGGAACCCCCCTGCTGGTGGAGAGTGGGGGGGGTGTGGCAAGTAAGGCTCTGCTTTTATGGACGGCTGGAATGGGCTGAACACATTTTTTACATTACAATTTGTTTATTTAGCAGGTGATTTTATCCAGAGTGAAACACATTGAGAAAGGAGGGTCAGTCAGTCCTTGGTGTCAGTTAAGGGGGGGGGGGGGGGGTTAAGGGACTTGCTCAAGGGTGAAAACACTGCTGAAATTAACATTTGAGCTGGAA
>JAODLD010000124.1:1504094-1518036 GCA_026781065.1 Mormyrops boulengeri
TAACATATATTACAATCACATCCTTCAATCACCCCCTCGAACTGTGTAATGTAAAATACAGAATGCAGAACAAACACCCAAGCAATTCTAAAAGTTCATTCCATTGACCGAAATATTATTTTAAATGTCATCTGTGTTTCTTCTAACATATTTACACACAAACTGACTGATTTTATAGTATACCAGGGTACCGTATGGGACTTCAATTGAAACATACACAATGTTTACATGAAAAACCATGTGGACAGTTTTACAGAACAATAAGCAAAAAATGAAAGCAAGAGTCTGCAGTGTATTAAAAAAAATCATGTCAAAATCAGTCCTTCGATAGTGGGATAAATATATTATTCACCACTTAGCCTAAATGAGGTAACCAGAGTTTTATGTTTAATTATATATGAGGCGGACATATGATGCTGTATTCCGCTTTCTACTTTAGGAAAATTACTTTTAAGGCAATATTTTAGTTACACCACACAAGCATATTTTGCCTGCGCTGTAATATAATCATAGCTCCTTTTGGGAATATCAGTGATGTCTGTGGACAGACTGACATTAACATGCACCATAAAAATTTACATGTATGCTCTAGGTGCACTTTGAAAGCCTAGTAATGTACTTTGAAGGCAGTATATCTCAGAAACAGGAGTTTCCTTTTCGAGAAGGCAGTCATTCAGTCCCTCGCAAGGATACGACACTAAAACTACACTAAACTCAAATGATTACCTGACCACAGTGCCACATTTCAAGACCGAGACATCAGCCTGACATTGAACTTATAAGGAATGATTAGCTTAATTATACGACCCATTAACCACTGATAGATATGTAAAGTTGCAGTAGTTAAACTTTTGTGACCTTTCTTGAGGTCTGCGGCTTCCAATTTTATACAAGTCAGGCAAAGTACGACAGCGAGTAACAGCTCACAGTACAGCTAATGGCTCAAGCCAATGGTGCTCTGGCCAGACGCCCACCCCCTGCTCTGCTCGCGGGCAGCCAACAGACTCGGGGCCTCGGCTGCCGTCTTTACTTGTGTGCAGCAGGTGACACTTAACGGTCCAGGCAGCTGTCTGTCAACAGTCCAACCAGCTTGAAATTCCAAAGCAAAACACAGACTGGAGAGCAGCAAACAAACCCTGGATATTTATCTCGCAGCTTAGCTGTGGTAATTTAATGGCTGGCATTCCATGGCGTGGCATAACCCGCTATTAACTGTGCCTGTCTCGGTAAGGGTTTGTTCTATCGATTATGGCTTCAGCATCAAATACAAACAAAAAGGGACTTTATTGATGAAAGCTTTTTTTTTCTTTCTTTTCTTTAAATAAATGTGAACTGCTTCCGTAGGCGGTGAAATCACCAGACTGTTTACAAGCACGCGCTCAGAAAGGTGCAGGATGTACTGCGCCCGATTTATATGCCATCCCGACTCCATCCGTCAAATTCTGGAGGAAATCGGAAGATAGCTGGTGAATGTTACTGCTTTGCTCTGGAAAAAAAAGAGTTACTGTAAAAACACATTCTGTCAAGATAGCAGATATGTATAAAATACTGAACAGCTGTTTCCTTGCTGTACAATTAAACAGGATGGGCTTCCCTTGAGCTTCCGAGGATCACACCAGCACATTAATATATACGGTGGACTGGAGTGAGAGTTAACGAACCGTAAAGGACGGTGGAATAGCAATGAAACGACAGCCCAAAAGCACAAAATGCACAGCATACAGGCTTGTAACTGTCCTTCATATTAGTGATCTTACCCCACAACTGCCCCCAGATGATGCAGAATAGTGATATTTATTGATTCTCATGGGGAAATTCTTTTTGCCTACCTTATCTTGCTCTATATGAGAGACAGACACATATAAAGCTTATGGCCAGCCAGCATGTGGGCCCAACAGTGGCACCGGTCTGCTGACCCCAGCATTTGTAACAGTGACCTGGACACAGGCACAGCAGTCTAACCCATGGAGCCACACACCACTCCCAATATCAGCCCTGAAGCAGACCACCATGTTTCTAGAGCATGGACCTCATCCTGGACAGGTACGAAAAGGATGAAAGCTCAGCATTAGCAAGCAAGTTGGCCCCTTGACAGCTGCATACATGCGATATATTATCCGCATCACTTGTACGTCGCTTTTGAGAGAAGCTAAATTCGCTAAAGAGAAGAATCTTTCAGTCATCACTGCCTTGTTCTTACGAAGGTCCCTCGCCTGTAACCCTCGTCGGTGATGATGTAATCACAACCGGTGGGGCGGCGTGCGGTTCAGTGGGTTAGGACTGTATGCCCATAATTGGAGGATTACCGAGCAAGGCCCTTAACCACCAATTGTTCCCATGAAACTGTATGCTATGCTGTGACCCCCAAAAGACAAAAAGGCAGTTTCATCATGGGAATCAGTAAAGTATCACCATACCATATAACTGAGGACCCTCATCTGCAAAACCCGTCAAAAAAGGGATGCTGGGCTGTTGAGGATGGGACAGAGTATAAAATGCAGAGAGGAGGGGATACAAGAGGCAGGTAGGGTATGCCGGACGGCCTCGTTAATCTGCAAGCTGTCTGCTTTTTTCGGAAAAACAATTCATCTTTTATTCTGGTTTTGTGGTAAAAGTGCATCTTTCTCCACACATTCGCTCCCAGCACAATGCAGTCAAATTATCGGGCCGGCAAGATGACATTCACAGAGATGTGGAAATGAAGGCCAGTGGCATTATGACGACTGACGCCACTTCACAGAAATCGCTGGTAAACCAAAACAGGAAAGCAAAGTCACACAGTTCAAAAAAAAACAACTAAAAACTCAATTTTGACAGTGTTAATTCTCACCTCATCCTTAGCAATGTTCTCTCATGTGGATTTCTTAACTGCAATCTTAAATTTCTCAGCAGTCATGAAAAAAATCTGCACACGCCTACTCAAGCATCGAGGGCCTGGATAGATCCAGTGTAAATGTCCATATGTGGTTATCAGGAGCTGCTGGACTGACTTTTCTGTGCTCGACAAAGAGCGGCGAGTCACATGTAGGTCAGGTGTGAACCCTGAATGCTCCAACAGTGCAGCTGACACAGTGAAACAGCATCAGCAGTTAGCAAAAGCACACGGACGGAAGTATATCACCTCTCCTGTGAATCTGCAGACTTCCCCAACCAAGGCTCCTAAAAGTCATTTTAGGAAAGAATTCTTAAAAAAGTACTTTTTTTCTTTCTTTTTTTCTGAAGGGTAAAGGGGCCACTGAGTTATTAGGCACACTTTGCTAAGCCAGATTGGACTGACTTTTGCCTCCATAACCACTTCAAGGGTAGATGAGTGTTCAGAAATCCTTCTGCACGCCAGAGTCTGGCCATTCTCCACTAATCTCTCTAACAAAGTGTTTTTGACCACAAAAATGTCACTGCCTAAATGTATCTTGTTCACGTAGCTTGTGAAAATCCCCAGAGGAAGGCCGCTCCTAAGATCCTGGAAGCGCCAACGCTTGGTCCTGACAGTCACAGCGCGCTCACAGCGCCTCAGAACAGGCACCTGAGCCACAGTAATGCTCAGCCGAACTCCAGGGCCCGTCTGCATTTGTGGGCTTGGAGCTGCAGCCCGTTTGCATCGGCAAGGAGGTGCAGCTGATAAACTGCCTCCAGAGTGTGTGTGTGCACATTTGTGTGGCTAAGAAAGTGTTAAGAATATAGAAAAGGATATAATATAGAATATTGGTCATAACAGTTAACCAGGCCTCTACTTATACCCGCAACATTCTCCCTGTCAACCCTCAAATCCTGATGTTTATTTATCTCACAGAGGGAAAACCTACTTCGTTTTCAAAATATAGCCACAAGGAATACAAAAATATTTATTAAAATGTACTTCCAAATTCCAAAAATGCTTGCTTCACTAGCAGTATAATTTGACAGAAATCTGGCTTGGAAAACAGTCAGTTATCAAAAACTACTATTAACAGTAATGCAAATGTTTTGTTGATTTATGTATTTTAACGGAAATATTAAAACATATATACAAACTTTCATTAGTGCTACATTTTCCCCCCATTGCATACCCATGAAAGAAAAGGTGTGTTTAGGCACAGAGAGCTGGGATAGCAGCTATGGCTGCAAACCCCATTAATTGGCATACTGCTCCATATTCAGGCAGAAGTGATTCTTTACTTATTTTCAAACCAGATGGGGAGTGTTGTGGTGGGCCGGACATTCACATGAAAAGCCCCTTTTTCTTTTTAGACTGCTTCACGCCAGCGGCGGAGGAAACACATGCCCTCTGTGAGCACCAGTCTGGCAGCTTCCTCTTCGAGGGCTGACTCGCGGTCTGTGAAAATAAATCATACACGAAAAACAAAATTTAAATATCTTCATTGCCTTTGCTAAACAAACAACTGCTAAAAACAGTGTATAAATATTGCAATTACGTTTTTAGCAGAAATCAGCTGTGGGGTAAATTAGTTATTTTTTCCCCACTCAGTTGTGTTACAATAAAACATAATGAATTTCATAAGAATGACAGTAACCCCTTTGACCCCGTGATAGACCCATTTAGCGGGAAGTCAGGCAGGTCATGTCCCGGCACAGGGTTCGAGGAGTCAGGCAGCAAGGCTGAAGCACTCAGCCAGCTCCTGCCTGACACCGCATTTAAAGATCGCAGCTGGGAGATTCACACATCTTCAGTGTGTTTATGCAGAAAGCAGTCTGCTCTGGACAGATGCTGTAAACGACGAGCATAGAGAGGTTTAAAAATAAGTATCGGAAAAAAATGTCTAAAAGTAATATATACATGGTAATCAAGGCCAGGGATTCTGATTATTATTATGTGCCATCAAGTCAATGTCAATTCCTGGTGACCATACAGAGTTAACGTCTCCATGATGTTCCACCTTCTGGATTCTCAATGGTATGTTAAATGTCGCAGGTATTCTTGCAAAAAATCCAAGACAAATATGAAGCACTACAGCTTATTCATTACCAATAATGTGTAAAGCTTTACATTAACTGCACTTTGATAATGCATTCATTATGCATTCATAAAACGTTCAGTACACCTTCATAATGTATTCATTAATTATTCATAAAAAATGCATAAACATCATGTATGTACACCTTAAAATCCTAACATCCCTTAACAGCTTTAATATACATTAATAATAAACATTATATGATTATACAATTATAAAGTTTGTTATTAATGTATATTACAGCTGTTAAGGGATGTTAGGATGTTAAGGTGTACTTGCATGCTGCTTATGAATGTTCTATGAATGCATTATGAAGGTGCACTTAATATAAAGGGTTACTCAATAATGAGTTTTAGTTTTTTCTTTTCATTTTTTCAAAAGACCTCTGATGTAAGCTGGCCGTGAAAAATCCGCCCTGTCAAAGGCAGCAAATGGAAGTGAAACCCTCATGCTTATCAAAAACTATGACATTTCATTGCTTTCCTAAACTTTGGCAATTTACAGATTTTAGACATTGTAAAAGAAAAAACACGAAACTGGGTTCTTATACCAGGCTCCACCACCGGTAAACGTGGACACTAGCAGCATCGTTCTGCTCTTGAGTTTTGTCCGTCTGCCAAGCCACTTGTTCACAAACATTCATACATTCCGCCACCACATTGAATGTACAAGCAAACCTGCAATGTCAGCTCCTCCCTCATGTCTCTCCCACCCATTCGAGTCCAACGTCCACGCGTCAGGATCACACATCTTGTTGTGGCAAACCCCAAGCTTTGCCAGTTCGTTAACAATTAAAGACCTTAAAAATTCCTTAAGATAAACCTTAATTCCATTAATAAGTCATCTTCACTGGTCTCTTTACCGGAGGCTTTGACCTAAGGGATTTTACCGGAGTCATCTTGGGGTCATCAATACCCAAGTCCAATCCTTATACAAATAAACATCAACACAGGAAACTCTGGTCGCCTTCATTGGATCACCCTCCAGATAAGCCATTTATCTAGACCACTAAATTTCATTTCCTGGGCATGAGTGATTGGAGCGGCAAGAAGACCAACCTATCTGGTGCTAATTCTTTTCTGACCTCATCTTTTGACTGAGCGATTGTGAAAGTGATTGCTGTGGTTATCAGTTAAATTAGTTAAGAAACTAATGCACCTATATTGATCTACAGCTCCCAGCAAACAGGAAGTTGAGGAATAATATGTGCAGAAGTATAGCATGACGAAGCCTGATTTAAGCAGCTTTATTATAGAGTTCCTCAGCGTTACGCCAGTTTGTAAAATGGAGCTTATTGGTTCGATGGGACTAACATCACATTATGGGGAGGAGAACGGAAGACGATGTGGCGTCAAACTCAAACGATCCTCTGAGAACATAATATCCTTTTGTATAGTATAGCTTTTAAGAACTTGGAAGATTGACTAAAAAGAAGCAATAAACCAAGATGACGACTCGGGATATGCAATGATCAATTTTTCATTGTGATCAATAAATTTTTCTGTACATTCAAATTAAGCTACACTGTGAAAAATGATAGATTTTGAGCTCCAACTTCAAAGCAATGAAGCATATTTATGAAGTTTTGAACAAAATACAGCAATTACTAAATAACAGCATAACTGTATGTTTATAGTAATTTTAGTTTCTCCTAACAAATCCGATGCATAAAGCAGTACGGTTTCAAGTTTCAGACTCAGAATTCAGAACAATTAAGTATAGCACTTAAGACAATGTATCTTTGATGTTGAATATTTGCTATAGATTACAACTGCAACATATATATTTTTTATCACTCATAGCAGGAGGTTATGAACATTATAAATCCATTAGGCGAAAACCCGCAGAAATATGACGATGCAGTAAAATATCGTTTCCAGACTACCTGCACGGCTGCAGCTCTAGCTGCTCCATCCCGTCGGTTATTCTTAGCTCATTGCTTATTAAAGAAATAAAATCCATAATGGGAGGGGGGGCAGCCATTGAGAAATACAGCAGGTATGGGGGGGAGATGGGGCAATGCGTCACGGAGAAATTCTCATGCACATGCCGCATGCAAATCATCTATTACCGCTTCCAAAAATGACATGCATAATTCATGTGGAGCTTTACATGATCTGAAATTACAGACTAGACCCAGAAACTGACTTTTCTGAATGGGGCAACATGAGAAAATGACCCCATGCAAAGTGAATCGTTATATGTTCCTCTGAGGAGGTGGGAGTCACGACCTCTGGCTAAGTCTAATCCTGTTTGGAGATCGATCACCGCGTGGCGCTCTGCCTAACGAGATAAGTGCTGTGGTCCAGCCGGGGGGCTAGCTTGCATCTGACCCCCGTTCATCCTGACACATGCTTCGGCCTGACAGCTGGCCCCCCAAACAAACAGAACCATGTGCAAGACTTTTGTGCTTGCCATGCACAACACATTTCCAGTAAAGAATTTTAAAGCATCTCAGACACGCGCCAGCTGTGTCCTTCACAAACGACCACAGATTTTTGGTCTCTCCACTATGAAATCTGGGCAAGATCCAGCCAGTTCTTCACTGTTCCATCCTCCAAAAAGTGGAGGACGACTGTCCCCTCCATCCGGCCGGCCACACTGACACCAGTTCAGGTTTCCTTATACCAGTCAAAGGCTGAAGCTGATAATAACAAAGCCCAGAGAACATTCTTTACTCGCCCTCTAAACTCTGTCCTCAAATGCCTTGGGTGTTTCAGGCAGTTTCCCCCAAGCTTCACACCAACCATGTCAATTCCAGACTCCGCCTAACATTCAGACCCTGCCTAATCTACAGACCCTGCCCCACATCAAGACCACAAACCCACATCCAGACTCCGCCCCACATCAAAACCCCGTTCCCACATCCAGTCCCTGCCTCATTTATAGACCCTGCCTCGCCTCCAGACCCCGCCCCACAACTAGACCCCACCTCAGCTCCAGCCTTCCACCCACTTCCTGAGCCTGACATCCTACATTCCCTCCCCCAACCCCCTGGCCCTTTGACCCGTCCGCTTCTCCAGGTCATCGGGTGACCCCCTCCTGTTCATTTGCTCCATTGTTAAAATCCATCCGTCTATGCCTTCCTTCCAGCGCCGCTCGATGTAAAAGCAGGACCCTTCAGCATGTAGCATCTAAACTCTACCCTCATGTATTACTTAATGCTTTTGGTCAGACCTTGATAACAGCAACTCTAACAGTGAAGTCTACAGTCTGCTGTGATGAACCAACGTCTCTCTCCCCCTGATCTGTCAGTGCTAGCAGAAGTCGGATGCATTAGTCATCCAGGAAGGTAGTCAGGCTAAAATTAGGATAGCTGGTACAGTATGTCCTAAAGTAACTGTGTTCAGATCAGTTATGGTAAAACCAGGGAAGATCAGTGGAAGGTCATGTGATCATTATGTTCCCAAGCCCCTGTTAGGAATTTAATGTGAACGCAGTTAAAAGCATTTAACAACAAAAAAAAACATACACTGTTAGCACTGACATTACGATTCTTTCAATGAAGTATTATTTTCAGAGTTTTTCTACAGTTTCTGGGGACATGCCAGAGAGTACAAAATCTCCATAGATATTTGTGCTAATACATAATAATCAAAGTGATTACTTGAAGATTTATAAAGCGTTTTCTTGTATCACTATGCTTTATCCAACCTCCTTGTCACACATCTTCCCTGTATGTACTATAAGCACTATATACTGTTACTTATTGAAATACATAGTTATTCACTGGGCCGTAACGCAGTTCATTTGTTGTACACATACCACTGACGGAGACTTGTCGGGATGCCGCTGACGGTCTCGCTCCAGTCGTGGCTGCTGCCTCGCCGCTTCCTCGAACCCCGTGGAGCGTATCGCAGGTTTCATCGCTGTACCGGAAGGTTCTTCACCAGCTTTGCGGTCCAGTTCCTGAAAGACGGAAAAAAGGGCCACATTCAGATTGTCTTACACTGAGGAACCGCAGCTTTGTTTCGATTCAAGATCTGATCGTCAGCCCTTCAATATACAAGCATACATAAGGGATGAAATATCATCTCACTGAGCCCTATATGATGTGACATTTACTACACAAACTATATACTACGCCATGCTAACGCTTACTCACTGACTATACTTTACATACTTCATTTACACAGTGACTAGATGATATGAGAAATGAAAATCTGCGTTCTTAGGTTCAGTACACGCGTGCTGTGTAGCTCAGCGAGTTAAGACCCTATGCCTGTATTTAGATCATTGGCTTAAATCCCAGGGTCGGCAGAGTAGGTTCACAATTGGGCCCCTGAGCTCGGAGCTTAACCCCCAATTGTTGCAAGGACTGTCTGACCCTGCTTTCTCGATTGCACATGGCTTTGGATTAAAGCATCTGCTAAATAAATAAAATGTTAACAGGCTGTAAAACGCCCTTCTCCATGGATACCTTTACAGGAAAATCACAGAACAACTCCTGAGTGTCTTGCTCCAGCAGGGACCGGTTCCAGGATGCCAATTCGATCCCCGTGGTCCGTAACGCGGGTTTAGGGGCAGGAACATCCTTCGAGCTGCAAGGCACGTCACTAGCTTGGAGATCAGCCGCCTGAAAGAGGAGATTTTTCGCCTCTTGGTAAAATCAAAACTGTTGAACGTTCAAGAATTTTTTTTGGTTTCTTCTAATGCAAATGACGTAGGCTTTGCCGTGTGAAATTCAGCTTCTTAACTGACAAAACCTTCACAACCAACTAAATCTACTCGCGCAACAGAATGTGAGACTTAAGCACCCAATGCACACTGATCTTTAACCGCAAAAAAAAAAGTGGCCACTACATTTAAGGTCAAAACTGGAGTCCTTAAAGGGTAATCGCAACCAAACCATTTGATACTGATCAATAATAAATACAACCAGCATGCAGCAAGACTAGAAGGCAGTGATGATTCAACACATTCACCCTCCACTACCAAACTAGACTAAAGCAGGTGGTGTCAGAGGGTAAAATCTCTGAGAAAACAACATCCAGGGTCTGTGTGTACAGTACATGTAATATCTGGCTTGCTGCTAGATAAGGAGGATGTTGCCGGGTGATGGACAAAACGAACAGTCAATAGCTGAGGAGTGAAATGCTCCTTTATACATTAATAATTGCAGCAGGTACTAAGCTGCAAGATTTCATCTAACCTTTGATTTTACCCGATTCTAAAAAAAAAACACCTTTAAAAAAAATCATGTACTTCCTGTTAACATTCGGCAAGTACACGGTAAACCTGACATAGATATGGACGCGGTAAACCTGACATGGATGTGGACGCGGTAAACCTGACACGGATGTGGACGCGGTAAACCTGACACAGACGTGCACGCGGTAAACCTGACACAGACGTGCACGCGGTAAACCTGACACAGACGTGCACGCGGTAAACCTGACATAGACGTGGACGCGGTAAACCTGACATGGATGTGGACGTGGTAAACCTGACACGGATGTGGACGCGGTAAACTTGACACAGACGTGCACGCGGTAAACCTGACACAGACGTGCACGCGGTAAACCTGACACAGATGTGCACATCCCTGTTTTAAAGAAACATTCAGTACAAACGTCTTCTTTGATGAGCAGGATTAGAGCAGGATGGCAGTAAATCCGATCTTCTTGTCCAATGAAAGGATCCACCAAACAAGGCTGATCTACAGAGACGGTGCGGCTTGGAGCGCTGAGGTTCTGTAGGCCTCTGGATTACCTCGGGCATGGAGATCTGATAGAAAAGCTCATCGTCGCTCATTGCCGCCTCGTCTGGGTCCGCTTCCTTAGCAGATTCCTCCAGGTGTGTTTCCTTCGTAACCGGTTTGCCCTTGAGAATGAATTAAATGCTATTTCAATAGTAATAATAATACTTTGTTTTAGCACTTATACAAGCACACATAGGGATTCTTTGGGTTGGACAAATCTCATCTTGCTCCCTTATGAGACACAGCTCACATCTGAGACTGAAGCTTGGGTTCTGAGCGTGGGGCTGGTCCATTTATATGGCACTGCTGGAGTATTTTTTGGGGTGAATGGCCTGTCTCTAGGGCTCAGCGATGATTACCAAGAGTATAGATACTCCTCGACTTACGACGGGGTTTCGTAAGTTGAATATGATTTCATAGGACATACTTGGATGTTTAGTAGATCTGATGGGGTTGGGAAAAATATTTTATAATCACTACAAAGACTGGAAGCGCGGGTGGGCGGCTGCTGCCGTCGCCCAGCAACAGTATGAAGTATTGTACCGCGTATCGCTAGCCTGGGAACAGATCAAGAGTCAAAGTGATGACTTACTGACTGTTCATGGCTACCGCACCATCGTAAAGTTGAAATATCGTAAGTCAAACACATTGTAAAGCGAGGAGCATCTGCATGTATATTTCTCATGTGTGGTTCTCCGATGGTGAAATGAGCTGCTGATCCACATTCTGGTCATCAGCCCCCCCCCGCCTTCAAACACCTCGAGATCCATCTGTTTCAGGAACTCCTCCATTAGCCTGATACCTTTCTATGTTCCCTGAAGGTTCATGTGTTGCACTTCTGGTCATTGAATAGTCTTATTATGATTATTGCTTTGTTTGGTAAATGTTGTCTAGCTCCTGCTCCAGTACAGCTTACATTTGTACCTGGCCATTCACTGGAAGCTCAGCCTAACTGCACTTGTGCCTAGCTGACTCCTCGACAGCCGTATGTTTGTAAAGTGCTACCTGCCTCATTTGTACATCGCTTTGGACAAAAGTAGCTGCTAAATAAGGTAAATGTAGGTATGGTATAGGTCATAGATTGAAATGGTGCTGAGTGCAGCATGTGGACTGTGGCTTGAAGCTGGCGTTCACGATCAAGGATGGTAGTGATCCAGCTGAATGCTGGGTGCGACACAGGGCTGCACTGACGTGGTGTGGCTTCATACTCTCGACATTTCCAGGGAGTGGCCATGTTGGTTCACCAATTAAGAGGAGAGGACATTTCTCAAGCTTGAGAGCCAGGAGTCTTTCTCAAGGGCAGTGACCCCCTCCCCCTCCCCCGTTATCAGTCAAGGGGTCCGCACACCACAGGCACAGCTCATACCCTAATCTCCCCCATAAAATAGGGCTTTGGGAGCGTGTGGGACAAGGCGCCGTCCCTAACGACGCCCTTCAGACTCTCAGGCGCATCTGGACTGTGCCGCCCTTAAGAAATGAGCTCTACAGCCGCAATCTGTCAGAGGACAGGCGCCAGATGTAGGACCTGATTTTAATACCCTTTCCTTGGGTTTCTCCGAGCGGTGACAGTCTTAGGTTTGCTTCAGATTAGGAAGAAAAGGTGAGATCTTACCACGTCAGCTTTAATGAATCCACTCTGGAAGTTCATAAAATACATTAGAAAAAAAAAATGAAAGGCAGCTAAACATGCCTGAAGGACTGGAAAATACACTTGTTGAAGATTATTCTTCAGCTGGAAGGCAGCTGCGCAAGCAGATTCCAAACTATTGCTTTAAAAAAACTCTATGTGCACAAGTCTGATATCTGATCATTTCCTATATGCAGTATTTTTAGTAGAGATTAAATCCCAAAAGCAATGCATTCCACAAAGAAAGGAATATTGCTCAACTTAAACCATGCATTTCGTTATGATTTCAAATGTCTCCAAGCGTGCAAATAAAAAAAATATATGTAGCACTGCTGCCCTCTGTTGGTGGAAGTCAGACTGCAGCAGGAAAGGGTCAAAATCATCAACTGCCAGTTTAGCAAAGATGCTTCATCATCCTTATTCATATATTATGAAATATTTTGCGAGCCTGACATTTACTGGCCAAATTGACAATCAATCTGAATTAACATTTAGAGTCTGTTGTCTTGTTAGAGAGGAGATTAAAACCATGCACAGAGGCTTGGGGGGGGGGGGGGGGGTTGGCATGCTCACCTGTGTTTGTGCACGTTTCCTCTGGCTTCTCTTGGCATCATGTCCAGGGCCTCCCCTACCTTGTGCCCAACATTCCCTGTTACAGGCTCCAAGCTCTCGGTGACTATGCACTAAACGGTAAAACGGCTAAACGGTATGGAAAATGGACGCAAAAACTGAATACAACAAAACGCTGATTGACACAGACATAGATGCAGCCTCAGCTTTAGTTTGGCTGCATGGTAAACAGAGGTGGGCCCGGCGGACAGGGCCGGCCCAGGGTATAAGTGAACCAAGAGGCTGCTTAGGGCCCAGTGGCCACCGGGGGGCGTCCCATCAGATCAGTCGGTCCGAATGGGATGGAAAGGCCCTGCCGGTGGTGACTGACCTTGGGTTCGATCCAAGCGAGCTCCTTTTCCATTGCAACGTTGTGTGGGCTACTGACGACAGGGGGGGCTACTGAGGGGGGCCCCTCCTGCTGCAGCCTTGTCACCGTCAGCTGGATGAGGAAGGTGCTGATATCTTCAGGGACCAGAGCTCGGATGGCCTTCATATTGCCAAGATCTGCTGAGAAGGAGCATTGTGCAAAGCTTACATTCATACGCAAAAGTGAGTGTTTTAAGACAAATTGGGTGCACGCCTTTTGGTTCTCTTTGGTTCTATTACTTTTACAGGTAATTTATCACTGTTTTCGGCAGACAGTAGCTACACAATTCATATGCAGACTTTCAGTACAAATGTGAATACTCAGCTCTCTGGTGCAGTCACCAATAGGGGGCACAGCAGAGGTGCCCATAAATTCACCCCATTTTGGGTCACATCAAATGTTTTTCCAAGCCTATTCACCAGGATTTGCAAGAAATTTCAGACAGTCTTATGATAATCCACGCAAAGCTTCAAGGAAGGGGTCACCAACCTTTTTGAAACTGAGAGCTACGTCACGGGTACTGAGCCATACAAAGGGCTACCAGTTAGATACACTCTTCTTAAATAACAAATTTGCTCAGTATAATAAACCATGTTTTAAATGCTTTTTTTTTTTTTTTAGATATTGTCATTTTCAAATCTATATAAATGCAAATGTGATTAAAGAAGAATAGCAACAGGATA
>JAODLD010000124.1:1522767-1552802 GCA_026781065.1 Mormyrops boulengeri
ACCCTTTGGGACACAGGGATTTTCTGAAACCCCCACCGGGGGGGGTTCGTTTGCATGTTTAGGACGGTTGGGCCCCCCCCCCCCCCCCGTGTCCTTCAACAGCCCAAAAAGAAGCAGTATGTGACATGGTCTCGGCAAGAGCGGTCTTCCTAAGCTGCCTCCCAAGAACGAACTTGAGACGCAATGAATCATGGGATTGGTCTTGCTTGCCCGGGGATGCAACCAGTGTATCTTGGATATTTGAGGCAGGACATGAATAACATCCAGGGATTTTTACCATTCTCTGTACTTCTGTTCTTAGTATTGGAACTGGTTTTCGGCAGTGGAAGATGACGTAAAGCGGATACACGAGAACAAAAGTATGGTCAAGTACGCAGATTGAGAAATGCCGCATATCTGGTGTCACCATGCGTTCTGCAAGTCTGCAGTGTCGTGAGCCGCCTAGGAGAGACACCAGGTTCACCACTGCCCAGCACTGACTAGCAGTAACAGGAGAAGTGGGAATGGATAAAGGTATGTGCAAGCTGATGATGGCGAAAGGCACGGCGGGGCTGGGAGGTCAAACTTCGTTATTTGAATAAAATTAGAATTTGAAAAATATTTACATATTTGACTGCAGAAATCCACGTTTGAATTCTTGAAGATTTATGCAGGCAACCATTAACTCATCTAACACACATAGCCCTTGTTGCTTAACGCAGAATACGAGATCTAGCACTAGGGGCAGACTACCATAAATTAACTGAGGTAGTCAGAACTAACCAGCAAAGGAATTAGTGAAATAATCTGTGAATCAGGGTAAGAGTGCGGCGATACAGTAACTCCCTATGACCGGAAAAGCACAATCTGGATAATGGATTTCACTGTCAGTTTTTACTGCAAGAATCCCTACCGCCGCTCTGTGAATAAATTGCGTTGCTTTGGAAAATACAGTCAAAATACCAAAATACTGCCGTTCAATGTATGAACAGTATGATGGCATGAAAAATTAAATAACGCCCAAGCGCAGCCAGACACGGTATAAACGGAAGCCAGCATCTGATGACTGAATATGCAAATGGATGACAGAATGCGCAGATGATGACTGAATGTGCGGAAGGATGACTGAAAATCTCTCAATTATATATAAATGTATTTTTAAACCTGTGAAAATGAATATGCATTTTCGGAGACGGATTGAAGGGAGTGAGATCCAGGCAGGTTGTGAAAGCACGGTTTTACAGTTGAGAATACTTCACAAGTCACACTGATACTTCTAGGAGCCTTGAAGCCTTATGGATTTAGCAATTTTCACACTCGCCTGAGAAAGCAGCTGCTTAAATGTGAACCCTTTCCAAGGAGACTGTTTTCAAAGGATGTGAAAAACAAGCCCAGACGTTAATTAAATAGGACCAGTAACTGCCTCAGACTTGGGTTTATGTCAGCGATGGTGGAGGCTCGCTCCCCAAGCGGCTACTGCATTTTGCCACTATTGAGAATCTCATACAGTATCACTCTATTGAGGCCTCAATGGAATTTCAACACGCAGTCCTTTGTGTGGCCTGTTTCTTTGAAATAATATATTAAAAGTTGAGTCCTAAGATTAGTAAAAAGTTACGAGCTCGGCTAACATCACTAAGATCGCACTTCAAATTTAAACATCACAATCCAGTTCAGCTCCTCAGATATGTGTAATCATTCTCTCTGTCTGACGTCCCCTGTGTCCCCGACAGCTGTCCTACACCCAAACACTTCTCGGGTTCTTCTTGTAAAACTGAGGTTGGTCCAAAGCCAAATACGAAAGGGCCAACACCTGGAGAGCATGCCCAGCGGAGGTATCGACGTTTACCTTGGCCTGGAGTCCAAGGAGATCAAATCGCCTACAGGCTGGAGGAGGAGGCTTCTCCGGGCCGCACTCTCCGCCATCCTCAGCCACGTTTTGCCCTTCGGCGACGGAAAGAAGAGGATCATGAAATGAAATGATGCTTTATCCGCCATTTGCACAAGCATAGGTTCATTGGAATGCTTTATTTTTTGTATATCCCATCGTGCTCTTCTTTACGACATTCAAGGTTCAAGACTTATTTGTCACAGGCATGCATGTAGTGGTACACCAGCAGTGAAATGAAGAACACACACATACAGAGATGAGAGCAAGGCTTGGGGTCAGAGCGCAGGGCCAGCCATTTATCCAGCACCCCAGAGCAATTTCCAAGGGGTTAAGGCTTTTGCTCAATAGAGATGTGACTATTTTTCTGATGATGGCATTGGAACCGACGACCTTTCGATCAATGGTACACACTGAGCCACACACCACCATGCAAATGCAAAGGAAGCATCGGTGTTAAAGGTCATTTCAGCTGCAGCTGACGCTCGGACACGAAGAAGCCTTGATCAGAAAGCGATATGGACTCGCCGTACCTGGGAGGTGAGCTTACAGAGCATGGAGAACCTGCTGCAGCCCGTGGACTCCTTCAGGTATCCTTCCCCGATGAGCTGCCTGGTCAGGGCCTTCCACCAAGCTTCTGGCCTGTCCCTGCCAGCCCCAAACAGGGGGTGCTTACGGTAACTGTCTGGGAGCCTCTGAGAGCCCTGGAGGGAATAGTGCACCTCACTCACCTAGCCCCAGAACACATCCTACATTTCCACTCGAACGGTCAGGGGTTCGAGAAGAAGTCCACAAGTTAAAACACAAAATGTCTCTGTTGACTTTCAGACTCACCGCTACGATGCTCACACGTTTGTGTATATGTGGGTAAATATTTACAGAATGTTTAGCTTGAATTCAAATTTAAATGACACAAAGGAGAAATGTTTTAATCTTGTGCTGCATATCCACCCATAGAGTGTATGGATCTGTTATCTGTTTGAAGCAGAAGTGTTTTGGGATTTGTGCGCAGCACCATGTTTTTCCATGTATAAAACTGACCAATGGTGAGCTCTATTCTCAATGTGAGTGTTCTAAAAATAGAATACATTATAATAAAGCCAGGATTTCAAAATAAGACACAAATGAAAGTTCATTAAAATATGTTAGCAAACCAGCTAAGGAATATAACGTTGTTTCTCTAACGTTATACTCTAAGCTGTAAGACGGAGAATAAGCCGTATCAGATATGCCAGTGCAGTGCAAGAGTTAGCGATGCTAAATATCTGTAGCGCAAGTAAGGGATCCAGCAAGGGATAAATACAGATGACATTACCCTACCGCGGCATCCAGAGGTGGAAAGTTCCGGTCCAGAAAGTACAAATCCAGACCAGGATTTTGTTTCGACCAACCAGTTGAGTACTCTGTGAATGTGATTCTTTATGCTCATCCGGTTGGTTGAAGCAAAATCCTGGTCTGGATTTGTACTTTCTGAACTGGAACTTTCCACCTTTATTGGCATCTAACTAAACAAGACGCTTTCTATCACAATGCCGTGTTAGTGGTACATTGAGCAGATAATTTATTTAGTCTTGCTGTTTTTCAGGGATAAAATAATAAACTTTTCTTCCGTAGCTGATAAAGAGCTCCTTCATTGTGACAGATTAAACAAATGTGACACCTGGGGCATGGTGTGCAGAACATGGTGTCGGGGCGTTGAGCTGGCACAATAACGGTATCATCACGCTGAGAGGAGCCCTGGCACATCGCTGTGGTGATGGACCCCTGGTGGGGCGTCGGCAGGCAGACTCACCGAGCCCCGGAGCAGCAGGATGGGGACGGTCGTGCCGAATCTCTCGTTCAGGGCGCTCACGGCACTCATGAGGTCATAGGCCTCCTTACCGAAATCATGCTTCTGAGGTTTCGAATCCTCCATGCTGAAGCCACGTGTGGCCCTGACAGGCGAAGGCGGAGCAAAACTGAGCATCCACAGCGGCATAAAGCAAAGCTCGCTCACTGCATCTTAATGTCAAACAAAAACTACAAAAATCCTTCGCCATGCGGCTGAACTTACAGTCACTCATTAGCACTCGGGAAGGAGGCCACGCTGATTCAAAATCAGATGCTGCACCGCTGAAGTTTAATCATCACCTTGGCGCAGAATTGCGAGAATGACACGTTCATCATTTTACAGGACACCTACCCAGACTTACAGTTGTCACAACAAGCTTCCGTTTCCATAATGCCAGACGTGACTTTCCGCAGCTGTTTATCTTCAAAGTGAGAAAGGATTAGCCTAAAAGACAAACAACTGGTAAGAGTGGGAGAAGCATTTCTGAAATATACACAAAAAGGAACAAGCATCTTGCAGAAGCAGTGCTACAGTCATGGAAATGTGTTGCCATTCTGCATCAAAATCCCAGAAAGAACTGCACTTGTCCCTGAACAGGCAATATAACTCAATAAAACCATCACAAGGTGAGAAGCCACATTCAGTAATTCAGGGTAACAGCTGCCAAGGTTCCAAAGTAAAGTGCATTACTAAAAAATGTGAGAACGACAACATTCCAGCTGCTTCCAATACACACCTTCTTCTGCATTTGGAAGAGCTGAGGTACTGCTCCATCTTGGTCATCATTTTCATTTTGTATTCACGGAATCGGTCACTTGTAACCTTGCTGAGGAGAAACCTGTGGAGTATTTTTTACAACAGAGTCAAGGTCATGGGCACAATAACCTCTTGCCAAGATGCAACAGTATCTTCATTCTTGTATTAAACAATTTCAGATCCTTCAGTTAAATGCCCCAAATGATGAAAGCTATTAGACACGATGGCCTTGCATAATTAGAAATAGTTTAACTACCCAGAATCCCACACTGACACTGCTGGGAAACCACACTGTCAGAAAAAAGGGTACCAACTTGTACCTTTGCTTGTCACTGGGGCTGTACCCTGAAGGAACCGTCAATTGTACCATAGCTGTTGGTAAATGTACCTTTTAGTCTAATTTATGGTACAAAAATGGACTCTGAGGAACATCCCCAAGGTACAAACATGAATGTACCCCGAGTGGTACAAAAATGTTCCTCAGAGTCCATTTCTGTTCCTTAAAAGGTACAGTTACCTACAGCTAGGTTACAATTGGCAAACCCTTGAGGGTACAGCCCCAGTGACAAGCAAAGGTACAAATTGGTACCCTTATTTCTGACAGTGCAGCTCACCTGTTCAACACCATGTCCCCCGGCGCCCACAGCACGTGGCAGGAGCTGGGTAGCCCGTCCCTTCCCGCGCGGCCAATCTCCTGGTAGTACGACTCCATCTCTTTCGGGGCGCCATAGTGGATGACCTTGCGGATATCCGCCTTGTTTATTCCCATCCCAAAAGCAACAGTGGCGACGATGCACTGAAATCAACAAAGACGCTGCACGTGTTAACGCGCCAACGCAAGACCATATGTCTCCCATCAGCTTGTGCATTTTGAAAGCGTGAGAAGGCCACCTGGATCTCGTCTCGCATGAAGCGCTGCTGCGTCTCCCTCCGCTGCACGATGCCCAAGCCCGCGTGGTAAACGCCACACAGGACGCCCAACTTGTAGAGCTCGGACGACACACGCTCCGCCTCCTTCCTCGACGGGCAGTACACGATGGCAGAGCCATTGAATTCATAATCGCCCCTGAAGACATCAAGATCGCAGACTGTTACGAAAATCCGGAGGCCATAAACAGGTGTACATGTGTCAGTATTAAACCATAAGACCTTGTCATAAGTGTGTTCTCAACAGTACGCAGTAAAACAGAAAATGTGTGCAATGAGCCAAAGACAGCACAGTAGGATGTGAATAATCATCTAAGAAGTTATTTATAATTGTGTACAATTAGTCTATGCAGTAACACAGATGCTTGTTGTGTCTGTCTGTATTCCGTCCTCTAAGAAAAGAACTACCCAGAATTTCGGTCGCAATGGGAACTGACCCGAGGTCATTCTTCTTGACCAGAAACTGCTTCAGGTCCTGCAGAATGTCCCCAGACTTGCGGAGCACACCCAGAAAAATGTTGGGCCGGTCAAAAGAGGTGCAGGTGACCACAGGATCAACCAACTTCAGACTCTTCAGGATGTCATCGCGGACGGAGGGACTCGCTGTGGCAGTCAAAGCCAGGATAGGAACCTGGGTGCGCCAACAGAGGGATAAGGATGAGATCCTCTATTAAGTAAAAATTATGAGCAGCAGCTATATTGAACTGTTTACTTTCAGCCTCTCTTTGAAACATAGCTTCAGAACTTGATCTGAGTACAACAGCAAGTCCTCCTAGTAGGAGCTCAAAACACATTCTGTGAGAGACTCATTTTCATCACAGCTGCAGGTGACTCACGTCGGCGAGAATCTTCTTCAGGTTTCCGAGGTTCCTGTACGCACCTCTGAAGTCGTGGCCCCACTCGGAAATACAGTGGGCCTCATCGATCGCGATTACCGAAATCCCTGGAGGACACACCAGCCATTCATTTCAGTCGCTATTTCCTGCCATGTCAATCACACGACCAGAGAAATCGTGTCTCTGACTCACCAATGCCACTGTCAAGCTGCTCCAACAGCCACGTGTTTCCCGAGCAGAACTCCGGGGTCATGTACACGATTCTGTAACAGCCTCTGCGGATCAGAACACTGGTTCAGTACTTACCGCAGCTACCACGATCCCCGTAAGCCCGGCCTATACGCTGTTCTGATAACAAGCTATACAAGCTATAGAGCTATACAAGAACCTTGCATCATCTTAAATGGATAAAAGCTTACATAGTGCTTCCAGTATAAAACCGATTTGAAAGTCAACATTCCAATTAAGCATGCCAGCTATACAGAAGCAGGGGTCAAGAAGTCAGACTTACTTCTTCACGCCAGCCATAACGTTATTGGTCTGAGCTGATCCAAGAAAGCAAGCTGGAATGTTGGACATCCTGCAATAAAAGGGGCAAAGTGCGTCAGAGACACACGTCATCGGGATCCGTTTCCTGTGGAAAAACTGACAGCCTAGATTGCTGGGTTAAGGGGCCAGTTTTCACTCAGTGATGGTCTTGCAGATGTACAGATTACCGCCATGCCTCGGCCGACATCGATAAAGGGTTCTACATCTAATCTGAAAGGGCCGTCATCAGCAGGTTTTGCAACCAAGCCCCAAGTCTGCTATCAGCGCAATACGTCAGCTGGTGTACGTTGTAGAAACCTCCTTTATAAATGGAGCAAATCATTCTTAAAAACGAATCTGGGCTCACGGCTCAGTATCCGCGGCCGACAGACGCGCACGCTATCCACAGGGAGCCAATCACTTTTTTTTTGTCCTAGCCATCTGGGGCCACTGGAGATTTTGGCTGAGCTGCTCGCGATTTCATCACACTGCGCGTTCAACGCTGGCAGCGTATAAATCTCAGTCGATTCGCCCCTCAGGACAGAAGCGGGGTGCATCCCAAAGACCATATGCTACACTCCATACCACTCGACTCCCTCACAAGACCCCAGAAAGCAAAGTTTTGGCCGCAGTCCTTCAGATGCAGCGCTGTGGCAGACAGGGGTTACCTACGTGAGCTGGAGCACCTGGTCCTCCATAAGAGCAATCAGGGGGGAGATGACGACACTGACCCCCCCGCAGTACACTGGGGGGAACTGGAAACACAAACTCTTCCCATAACCTTCAGGAGTGGAAATGACATGGTAAACGCAATTAATTACCATCACGCACAAAACTGAACTTCAAGCCACCTGGATCCACTTATTAAGCCCAGAATATCATGTTAACTTTCCCTTCTATGCCCATAATTTATTTTACAGTTTAAGGAAACTGGAACTCATTCTATGGCCATTCTGCCCCCTCAAAAAAATATATATATTTCCTACGAGGAGAGTATACACTACCAGTCAAAAGTTTTTGCACACACTGACATTTGCATGTTACTCACTTAACATTTACTAAAAATACGCTCAATATTCTTTCCTAACAAATAAATCTATAGCATGTTCAACATTTGAGTAACTTTATTAGCAAGAAAATGTCATATCTTTGATTCATCAAAGTAACCTCCTCTAGCAGTTATAAGAGCAGAGAAAATCCGAGGCATTCTGTCTACAAGAGACATTAAATATTGCTGTGCTTCATGGGACGAAAGTTAACCAGTGCATTTAAAGTTAAAGGACAGCCTAGAATGTGACTATGCCATTACGACACAACCAATTAACAGGATGTCAGACATCCACTGTTACATACTCTTTCTATGTTATAAAGGAAACTTGTTTTATTTGACTTATATTTTCATTTGTTAACTCAACTTTCCAATGCTTAAGAAGAATAAAAAAAAAAAAATGCAGTTTATGAAATACATGGAACAGTGGTAAAAACCTGTGGTGTGCAAAAACTTTTGACTGGTAGTGTATGTTATCATAAACCTGAAGCTAAAATGCGCAGTTAAGACAATTTTATTCTCTGGGTAGAGCCAGGCGGAACTGGAGCCACGCTGGCTGAAGGCATCCCAACACTGCATCATCTAATGTGTCCCAGTAACGAGGAGATGATAAATACTAAATATACTGAATACATGAATACATGCAAATATATGGCAGGAAAGTATTCAGTACAAGAGCAATCTGAACAGTTTCCAAAAGTACCAATTACATAAATGCTTTTCAGTTCATCAAATGATTTAAATTTATTTAAATTTATTTTTAGGATTGCTTGCCATAAATATTTCAGAATAAACCAAAACGCGCTCGCAGGCTTAGAATGTGATCATGATCTGCTTCAGGGCATTTGTTTTTAAGTAAAGAGCGACTCCATCAAAAGGTGCTAGACAGACTTCGTCACTATTGCACACAAGCTGTTTTTATTTTTTAAGGAATGCATTAAAGGAAGACAGACCTCTGAGGGAAACAGACACAGGACAACAGATCAAAGTGTCAGGCAATGTTTGATTACATAAGGCTTTTTAGGTCCTTCTATCCATCGATTCCTTTCCAGGATCAATGATCCACAGTGAAGAAAGAGCCTGCGAATCGCAGCAATGTCCGTCACGGGGGCGCGCTCAATACCGCACACTATTTTTAGACACCACCTTCAAGGCTGTGGACTGTAGGAGGACACCAGAGTACAGGGAGGAAACCCACACAGGCACAGGGTGAACACAGGCTGCGTCAAGTGCTAATACAACCCACGGCCTGGGTGTTTTCAATGTTTCAATCCCCAGAACTCTCAGTAAGAGCCACACATCTAGTGAGGTAAATATGGCATGGAAATCTGCCCTAGCTAACAAATAAAGAAAATACAATATCCTCCATTTATCAATTCTTAAACAGATGGGCTGTTCTTCTGCTAAACAGGAAACGTCCCTCGATCTCCCCCCTTCACACTCTCATGGGTAATCGTCATAAGGAGTTTGTCAATCATCATTAAGCATGAGAGGAACTCACCTGTTGCCATGACGACAAGATTATCTCTCCTTTCATTCAGAATGGAGTAAATTGCTTTCCATTGTACACTGACAAGAGAACAAACCATTTTTAAGACCAGGGGAAAAATAATCTCTCGGTTGAAATGCAAATTGTACCCCCAAGCATTTACTTGGACTTTAGAATGAATTACTGATCTCCAAGTGTCAAGTGTGCCTGCAATGAGATAATACTGCTCTGCAATTTATTTGCATTATATTACTAATTTGTGCGAAAATCCTATGCAAAGTGACCAAGGTGGCTATCGAAACAGGTGTTAATAGCGATACACTGGTGGGAAAAAACATGCAGTTGAGTCATTTTCATCTGCAACAGACCACATGCATCACTCTTATTAAAAGAAATGTGCACGCGTCCAGCATGAGGGTAGGGGGGCATGAAGCCCATATCCCAGGCCACAGCAAGCTGCACAGGGACGTCCCTGCAAAGGAATGCTGAGGAACTTAGCCAAACCACAGCAGCTAATCTCACAGCACAGCATCCAAATACA
Organism: Mormyrops boulengeri; assembly: GCA_026781065.1. Classification (NCBI taxonomy): domain Eukaryota; kingdom Metazoa; phylum Chordata; class Actinopteri; order Osteoglossiformes; family Mormyridae; genus Mormyrops; species Mormyrops boulengeri. The sequence goes on from JAODLD010000124.1 coordinate 1,532,591, forward strand.
ACCAGATTTAAAAAGCAATAAAAAAACAAACAAACAATCTCAATGCAAGATAATGTCTGAATGGAAGCAAGACTGAGACAATTTTAATGAAATTTCAGCTGCCAGGCCTTGTCCCTATTGAAAAGCATTGCATAATTAATCCAAAATTAAAGGTGAGCTAAGGAAGACAAATAAAATGTTAAATTTTGCATTCTATCAAAAAAAAGCTTTGCATTTCAGACTTATTGGACAAATCTCAGCTGGAAAAATAAGCAGCTAGACATGTACTTAACGTCCTATATTTTACTTTTGCTATGTGCAATAAAAGTTGTGGGAACAATGAACAATTATGATCAATGCACTGCAACACATTCTTCTGTAAATTCATATGGACTGTATGATGAAACAGGAAGTGATGTCAGAATGGTTTCTGAAATTTAGCTAAACATTCTCAAATCTCACGTCTGTGTGACACGAAAGATTGTCATGTAAAAGCAATTCCTTGTGATCCGGACTCAGTCTGACGACGGAAAAAGGACATAATGGGTGAAGGGGTGAATCTAGGAGACCACAAACCACACTTTAAAAATACCCTGAAAATATTAATTATGCAAAGAATTATGCATATATAATAGGTATGATGATTTAAAAAGAAGAGAATAATAGTGATATTTTACTCACGGTTTGAAACTGGAATGGCCAAAATACTTTTTCAAGCACTTAATTTGTTCTGAGTTTGGTCCAGGTATGGAAGGATCTAGAAGGGGGCATAAAAAAATCACTGTGCTGAAGTGAAACGTGAAAAAGTCCCAACATTATGAGAGATTCTCTCTAAAGGTTAAACTCAAACTGCTATTACCCGCTGCCCTGAGCTATAGACTGAGCTCCCCCCAGCACCATTGATTTTACTGGGCCTGGGGACGCTTCAGATTCAAAAATACTTTTTCTACTGGCTACAGCCAGTGTCATCTTTATCCCAAAAGAATGCATTGACAACATCTATGTCATAAGAACTATCGCATATAGATGCAGAAATTAACATAACTGCAAAACTGCAAAAACGAGTGTGGCATATTAAGCAACGCAAGCAGCGCAAAACCAAAAGCTCGTACATAAAGCCTTGATTCCACAAGGCGCGTTTAATGTGTAATTTGGAGGATCAGACGCCGATCCAGTGGATCTCCGCGTGCCGCCAAAATGACGCAGCGCTAATTATGTCAGGCAATTACTGAGAGCATTTCAAGCACTTCTCCTGAAACGGGAGCATGAGAGCATAACTACCAAAGCCCTCCTCCTCCTCCTCTTCTATGCCCTCCTCTTCATCCTCATCTTCCACAGGTTTGGGACACCCCCGTTCCTCATCAGCACGGTACTCCGCTCCGTCTCCCTGGCAGAAGAACTCCTCCGCATTTTCAGCACACTGCAGAGAACAACACTGAGACATATCACTGCACACTGGGCCTCAGCACAAGGCATTCAGTCTACCCCGGTGGGGGGGTTGGGGGGGTAGCATGGAGGAAAACATTCCAGCATCTGCGGCAGAAACATAACAGGGCAAACAGGGATATGCAGAACATGCACTGTGAACCACTGTGCTAATACAACAACTGCAAGCTCTAAGACTCACTCACACACTGAAATAAAGAACTGCATTAAAGACTAGGATGCATGCCTTTTGCCAAACCATGCTAATAAAAGTCACCTGAAGCATTTCCTGATCCATATCTTCATCATCCTCAGTCAAACAGGAGAGATCTGCTGAATCATTCAAGGCTTTCTTGTCCTGGGGGGAGGGGGACTGTTAGGGCTAAACCACCTTCACTTAAAAATAACAAAACAAAACAAACAAAAAGAGCAACGAAGATCCCCAAGATACAGTCCCCAAACCACTATTTAGGGCCTTAGGCCGTACTGCTATGTATAGAACAACAGTGCACGAGCAAAAATGTGTAAACACGGAACAATACACATGCAAATGAATTCTTAAAACAAAGCAAAATAATCCATGCCCTTCGCACAGCACACCTGGAACTCCAAAGTACTCTGTTCCTCCATCTCTTCCTGCCAAGCTTGCGCCTCCAGCATCCGGAGCTCATATTCGGATATATCCAGGGACATAACGCCTGCTCCGCGTTTAGACTGACAATCCCTGACATCTTCCAAACCAGCAGATTGACGGGGAATGTCGAGATTCCCATCCACAATTCTGGACGGTTCACATCCCGCAGCCGTCGCCTTTTGCGGCTGGTCCAGCTCCTCCACACCGCGCTGGCTCTTTGAGGTACACTGTGTACCGTTACACCCCACCAGGGAGTCCCTTAAAGTTCCCAGCTTCACAACCATGTCCTCTACAACCTCTGCAATACTGCAAGAACAACAAGATTCAGGTTTACCGCTGTTCCCTTATTACTTAACTATAACTACTGTTCTCATGTATACTGAAGGACATGCTATTGCAAGTGGAAATAGCTAGCTGTCACACCTAGGAATGACACTGGTGTCCTCAGGGACATGATGTGCAAGTTTCTCCATCTCAGAAGCCAAGCAGAGCAATTTCTCCTTGATTGAAACCTGTGAAACAGTTTCTATACAAAAAAAAACAAAAGTAGTTTGATTTCAGACAAATATGGAAGAACTGATTAATGATCTATGACTAACCTACATCCCTAAGACAAAAAAGTAGGAAAAACAAACTCTCTAGCTGAAGAACTTTGATAGTGATTCTGCAATACCTTCACTAGAGTATAGCAAAAACTCCAAAGGGTCAATGATGTGTCACTGCTAATGGTTACTCACCAGGACTCATGGTCTCCAGTTTATTGTAAACTATCAGTCCAGCCTGAACAAGAAAGCAGAAGTCCGAGTGAGCATATAATCGATATCTATTTCTGCATCTGGAGATGATGCCAAGGCATCCTTCTCCACGACATAGTTCAGCTTTTCCCTCCCTCATCTCCCGCAAACCCAGTCACGCTCACATAAGCGTCCGTAGCTGCATATCTCTTCTGCTCCTCCGTGAGATCGAAGTCGTTCCACGAACTGCAGCGGACGTCCCGGTCCTTCTTCAGCTGCCGGTTGAACAGGTGCTTCACAAGCCCATCCAGGCTCCACTTCTCTGCACACCTGAGCTGGAGACAGCAGTAATGGCCATGGAGAAAACACTCCACCGCTCCATCAACATCTCATCCGAGCAAGAGACCACCTCAGCATCCAGCAAGTGATAGCGAAGAAACCAGACAGCAGAAGCAGAAGCTCTCAAAAACCTTTCAACATCAACTGTACAGCACACTGGCATCTATGTTTTAATTAGTATGTGAAAACAAATAATTCTAGAAAAACCAATACATATACAGTACTACATCTCCTTTGTTTCACTTATGGTCTATTTGAAGCTCTAATCCAGAATGCTGACACATTCATGTTGGGCCAAAGCAAAAATTATATCAAAACCATCACATATTAGAAAAGAATAGAATAGAATGACTTTATTGTCATTGCACATTTTCGTGCACGTCGACATTTGCAAAGCAGTCCCTAGGATGTGCATATATCTAAACATTACAACATAAAAAAAAATCTACAATGAAGAAATATGACTATAGAATACAAGTTGTTCGTCTTAAAGGACAGGCAAATCTTAGAGGTTTACTTGCATCCTAGAGACACACCAAGGGTTTTGTAAGGCCATAACATCTCAGATGAAGACCCGGGCATCTCCTGTTATCCGCCATTACATTTTCGCCACTATAGCCTGGTCACATGACTTGGTTAGTCACTCTGGATAAGTGTGTCAATTATGTCATCAGATGGGTTGGGATAAAAGGTCAATGAAAGTTATAAACAGGTTCATCCTGCATATTATGCATTTAACTCAGACTCATTTCACTTCCTACACTTGCAAGATGCAAGATCAATAAGCGTCCATTTCAAACTTACTTTTTCATTTGCCAAGTCTGTCAGTTCAAGGAAATTCTTTAATTTGATATCAAAATCACTTAATAGTCTCCACATGTCTCCTTCAATGCCCACCCCAACCTTTCTGATGGTGTCATCCTCTAGTAACATCTTCAGACCAGCAGGAAACCCTGGAGAAAAATTACAAAAGTGATAAACATAGCCTCGTATTTGTAGGGTGCGCCTGTTTGTTTGGGTCTATAATCCCCATTACTCCAAACGAACCACTGAATTTCAGAACATATCACCAATAAATGTGCAGGGTAGCTACTGTAGGACCTGACGGCAACACAAGATATGAATTTCAATACATTAAATAAAACAGCTATCTGCAATTCTGCCAGTTTCTGTAACGTGAAAAGGTTTTTCAAACCACAGATGTCCTAAAACAAATACTAATGAATGAAAGAGCAAAACAGGAAGTTAAAAGGTCAACAGTGCCAGAAATCCCTGCACAAAAAATAAAGAAACTTATTTGTTGCACTTTATCGATCGATGCATTTGACTGACACCCCCATTGAAACAAACCTAGCATAGAGGAGAGATGAAAGAGATAGCATTTCTGCTCAGAAACACACAGCTGGATGAGAGCGACTTTCTGCTTCTGTCCTTTAGTAAAGCTGGGTGGCCACTCCATATCAAAGCCCACTGCAGAACCAGGTGTAAGGTGGGACCTGGGTGAAGACAAACAGGAAACGTATCTTTAGTCAAGCTGTGAAGTTCACGCACATGCAGAGCCATCTGATCCGCCACAGAGTTAATTCATTTCACACCACCGCAAACGGATTTCCATTGCTGTTAATCACACCCACGTACAAGGGGAAAAAAAAAAAAAAACGGAAAACCAGACATGAAATATTAGCGGATAAATATTTAGAAGCCGGTAGCACGGATAATAAAAATCAGCATGCTGGCCATTTTTTCATTTCCTTAGCATTTAAAGGATGACCTCTTTATAGCCTAAGCAGATTAGGCAAGATGATGGATTCATTGGGATCGTCAATGGACTTGGTAGCAGCTACATGACAGTTTTACGGAGAGCTGTCCGGATATCAGTGCATGGCCAAAGCGACAGACAGAAAGGCATAGAGCTTCTCAGCTGTGCTTAATAAAAACACGCCACCAGTTTTACGATACCAGTCCCAAAGCCGAACAAATGTGACTTAATAGCAGTTTGTAATTTTTAAAAGCACAGCCCAAATTTAAATTCGTACAGTAGCCTAACAAAAGTCTGAATGATGAAAACAGCATTTGCTAATTGTTCATAAGAAAAGAAAAGTTAGTTATCATAGAATTCTTGAATTTCAGGGAGGATCTCTAACAGGATCACTGTTTGTAATTCTCCGTTTCTTCCCAGACCGCACATTCATCACTTGGTTTTGTCTCAGAAAATTGATGGTTCCACAAAGAACAGTAATTATTGTGGAAGAAATCTATTACAGAATTTCCCAATAACCAATTAAAATGAATTATTGCTGCCAGAAACAACATTTTTTTTTCCATGGAACTGAACTAAAATGCAGTCATATGTAGTGGAAATCTGAGCTTCAAAATAAAAGTACAGCAATAAAAACATTTGTATTTAGTGACTTTTCGGCAGCCAAATTAGAATGACGCAAAGACCGCCTGTGAGCCCCTGAGGTCTGGTCAGTCAATCAGTGCTAATGCAGAAAATATTCATGAATGACATTAGCGGCCAAAGACAGCCATGGTGTGCATGGTGACGGAGTGCATCTTCTATGAATGTAGTAAGTAAAACTGATATATAAAAATAAATATATAAATATATATATAGCATACTGATGTAGTATATACTCTGAAGAATTACCGTGAATCGCTAACATGTGCATTGTTTTTAAAAAAAAAAACACATACACTGGTGGTAAACATATCAAAAATAAACCAAACATAAATGTATTAATCGAATGCTTGACTGGTATTTAACACAAAGACCGCACAGCATATTACCTTAAATCCTCAGACAAAAAGGAGCAATCGTTTTTCTCACGGCTGTAGACAACCATACCACTGAATTCCAGACACTGCAGACTGTCCTCCAAGATGTTTTTTTTGTACGAACTTTTTTGAGTCTGCGGAATTCAGAATAAAATATTAAGTCTTAAGCAACATCATTACAATCAGGTTAGACACCATTGATTCTCAGACGTACATGCAGTATAGAGTTATGCATAATGATTTAATTATAATAAAAGCAACGGTAAGTTTTGTTTTCATTCATTTTCAAATAGATTAAGATTAACATGGAACATCTAACAACTAAAAAATGGGCCCAAAATATTACATTGCATTGACCTGATTAAACACAATAATCATAAACAGTTGAGTACTCTGTGGCTATGACTCTTTATGCTCGACTGGTTGGTAGAAACAAAATCTTGCTCTGGATTTGTAGCTTATGGACCTGAAATGACCAACACCGATTATAAAACAATTATTAGATGTTAGCTAATTAGTACTTCACACGGGAACGCTTTTACCTGCTTTTGCCCGCTGTTGACATGTTTTCCTCCCTTTGACATCCACTGTGGTAGTACCCTGTCCGCCATGGATTAATAAAACCTTACATAAGGAAATATAAAGTTTACGGTCATGACAACAGGAAATACCATATCCTGATTCCTGAACATTATTATTTAATACGTGCAATATGTCCAACCACATCAAAAGCTTTCCATCTACTAAAATATGCAAAAAAATAAATAAAATAAAATAAAAACTTGCAACATAAATAACAAGACGCTTCAAATACCTACCAAATTATAGTGGTGACTGACTTCACTAACTTCTTGTTTGCAAGGTTTCGCTAGTTGGGACTAAGACAATCATTTACTTTCATTCGCAACTTTGTCATAAACGTTACCGATCCGTAAATACCTCGTTTTTTATTCATGGGCTACATCTTTAGATGTTTTGCTGCGTAGCTGAGATTCCGTCAATCGAAAGATGCCTTTTACTTTACAAAAACAAATAAAGGGCCAGTATCTAAAATCTAAAGACACTACTGAGAAGGAATGGAAAAGGGCAACATATATCCAGGAATCCAGCAAACGGTGCCGAGCGCCGGGCACGACCCACTCCAGCCATACGGAAACTTCCTCCCTCTCTGTCGCGCGTAAACTACGTCACGGCGCGCGTCCCCGCTAAACTAGCTACCGCCGCCGTAGCCTTGACCGAAGGTGCAACTTGACATGTGGCCGGCGATGCGGCTATCGCGCACTTGCTGCCCCAACGATTAATTTTCCAAAATAACTGTGAAACAGCAAATATTGCCTATTTTTTTCTGATTTCAGCATTAAGGCCGGCGAATTGTCAGAGCAGCGCCCTCTAAGGACACCGGGGATTGGGTGATTCCCTCTCGCGTTTCGGCAGCCTGTCGGCTGGCAGCCTGGCGTAGCTGTCAAGCAGACCGGGAGGAGTGAGTGACGGGGAGAGAAAAGAAGAGGAGAGGCTGACCCAGGCAGTCATCTGTGACATGCAGCGTGTCGCCTGACCTTTATAACAGGACAAGGAAAAGGCCGTAAAAACTGATGACAACTAGGATTGCGGGTTTCCCCCCCGAGTCGGTCCAGGCATTCCGGGGATTGTGACTAAATGGTTTAGTAATCATCGGCGCGTCGCCGGTAATGGAGAGGCGAGCGGTCGCGCTGCTGCTACTGCTGCTGCTGCTGCTGAATTGCGGGGGAAATTGAATCAATGGCTGATAGCAACAGCAGAGGGATGGAGAGGAACAGGGGGAGGATGGCGCCGGACTCGGCTCCCCGGGGCGTGTATCCTCAGCAGTACATTCACCCCGGCGTGCAGGGCATAGAGATCCAGGAGCTGGCCTCGAAGCGCGTAGACATCCAGAAGAAGCGTTTCTACTTGGACGTGAAGCAGAGCGCCCGGGGCCGTTTCCTGAAGATCGCCGAGGTGTGGATCGGCAGAGGCCGGCACGACAACATTAGGAAGAGCAAGCTGACGCTCTCCATGTCCATGGCCCCGGACCTCAGGTACTGCCTGGGCGACTTCATCGATTATTACGCCCACATCGGCCTGCGCGGCTCCCAGATGGCGCGGCCGGAGGAGCAGAGCAACGGCCAGAGCGGCCGGCCGCACGATGCGCGCCGGAGGCAGCCGGAGCAGCATCCGCACGGCGCGCCGCTCTCCCCGACCGGCTCCGGCGCATCGGAGGAGCACGCCCACCGGGTGCTCAAGAGCGAGTTCATCGAGCGGGACAACAGAAAATACTACCTGGACCTAAAGGAGAACCAGCGCGGCCGCTTCCTCCGGATCAGGCAGACTGTCAGCAGGGGACACGGCACCATGGGCTACTACGGCCAGGGCATTGAGCAGACCATCGTGCTGCCCGCACAAGGGCTCATCGAGTTCCGAGACGCCCTGTCGCAGCTGATCGAGGATTACGGGGACGAGGACGCCGACGAGCGGGGCCGGGCCAGTCGGAACCACGACGAGTCCCCGGAGCTGCCCGAGGCCGTGTCCTTCCGGGTGGACAACAAGAGGTTCTACTTCGACGTGGGCTCCAACAGGTACGGCGTCTTCCTGAAGATCAGCGAGGTGCGGCAGCCGTACAGGAACACCATCACTGTGCCCCTCAAGGCCTGGGCCAGGTTTGGGGACAACTTCATCAGGTACGAGGAGGAGATGCGCCGGATCTTCACCTGCCACAAGGAGAAGAGGACAGATCCCCGGGCTGACAGCGAAGACCAAGAGGATTGACGATGCCTTACACGGTAGACAGATCAGCCTGACCATGAGCTTCAGACAAAAATGGTAACATAGTTTATTTTAAAAAAACAAAACAACAATCCTCTTGAAGACGTACCTCTAAAATATTGTACTGTATGACTAGTCAACTAGCACTTTTAAATTTAATTGTTATGTTTCATTCATAAAACGTTTATGCCGTCAAGCTAAAGGGGGTGAGGCAAAAGAATAGCTAGTTCACTTTTGCACAGTGAAAATTATATGTCATACGCTATCCTAACCATTGCATCAGAGTTCAAATAATGAGTTAAATATTTAAGCTTTTAAGTCTGTCTGTGTGTGTGTGTAGGTTTGTGCATGTACATGCGTTCCGATGCTTGGGTGTGTGTGTGTGTGTGTGTGTGTGTGTTTTGCTTGTCACTTCATGTATATGTGTATACAGGTTTCAGTGTAGGTCTGTTTACCTCGCAGTTATGAAAAGAGGTTTTGAATATTAATTACACATTTTAATATCCTTGCCGATTTTACATCCTAATCTGGTCCATCAATCTGTGCACTTTATGGAGTTTTGCTCATACCACCCCGTGTCCTGTGCTCATTAGGGCCCTAAGCTGTCGCGTTGCCCTGTAGGGACATCCGTATCAAAAATGAAACAGTCATTTATTTCTCAGTTTATAGCTACATATCATCAAAGGTCATATAATATTTACTGCAAGCAAAAAAAAACAAAAAACAAATCAAAATCTGTTAATGGTGTGTCATTTATAGTTCGTAGTCTCTGGGAAAATAAAAATCTACACTAACGAATGTGTAAATGTTACCCCCCTCTCTCGTTGTCTAGCTAGATATCAGGGAGATGTTGCTGTATTTGAGCATCAGCCTTTCTGATTTTGTACATTTGTTGAGCACACTGGTTGTTTTCATTTACCTTAAAGCCATTCTCAGTCCAAATCCTACTTGAAATCTAAATCAGAGTTACTTGAAACACCCAAGTCATCGTGTGGCTGCTTCATTTTTTTTTTCTTTCTTGTTTGTAATTTAAAAGCATTTGGTTTTGTGACGAGACGCACAGACCCGAAGGTGAACGAGATCGTAGAATATCAGGCTGCCGGTACCTGCTGGTTCGCAGCTGTTTCATGTGTTTGATGTTGATTTTGCTTGTATCACTGCTAGAACATTTCAGTCGGCTCTGTGTTTGGCACATTGACAGTTAGAGCATAAATCCATGGTGCTACGAAACAGAGATGGGAAGTTAACTTCAGCCAGTCCATTTTGGGAGGTTTTGGGGGTGTGAGCACGTGGTTATCTATTATTTCTAGTGCCTCTGATAAGGTGGCTAGATTAACTCCCCTTCCACACACCCCCACCCCCCAGGTAAAGCTGAATAGTGTAACCAGAGGACCAGCACTGAACAATCGGTTCACAAACAAGGTGCTTCTATAAACCCCATCAGATATTTGGGATATTTTAATGCAGTATACAGACTCCTGTGCAATCCCATACAATATCTATAACACTTGATAACTGCCAAAAATGGAGTGTATTGACTCGCCCCCTTATGACTGACATGTGCTGTGATTTTCTGTATTTTGTCTGTGTAACAGAAACGCTTTATGATAGCATCTAGGTGCAATATCTTTCTGTTGCTTGTGTAGTTGGTGAAAGTACAGTTTTTTTCTTTTCTCTGCCTATATCTAGCAGATATTGTGCATGTCTTTTAATTCTGAATGAATGGAATATTATGTTTGAATAGACCCCCACCCCAAAACACATCATAAGCACACACATTATCAAGACATTTGTTTATTTATTGACATGCTTTAGTGTGTTTATATATATATATATATATATTTTTGACCCAGTAAAAAGCAACCTTTTTAAATATGTTACCATTTCGAAACATTTTAAAGATAATCTAAGTGATCGTAAGCAGAGTATACTAGTTTACAATAAACAATGAAGCTGTTCTCTGCCTCGAGAACAATGTTAGGGGCTGTCAGAGACGGAAACTTGAAACAATCTGTCGTAATTTCTTTTCTCCTTTTCCCCCCCATCATTTGAACTTGGCAAATGAAAAACCGTGCTTGGCGCACCAGTTTCATTTTCTGGTTTAAGAGGCTTCAGTTTATTAACTGGGAGACCGGAATCAGCAGGAAACGTCCTGAATAGAGCTGAGCTCTACATCGGATTGAACTCCATTCGAAAAGACGACACTGCAGAACAGTCAGCAAAGTGCGTTAAATGTGTTTACTTTATTTATGCAGACATGCCAATGAAAAATAATAAATAAAAAAAAAATCTACTCCCAGTAAGGGATTCTTCTCTCCAGTTGCACTTGACCATGTACTATGTAACATGGAGAAGTTACGTAGTGCAATGAAGGGCTTCGCTGCATTGTATCTCAACATTTTGTGAGTAGAACTTCAGAAAATACCAGTTCTCCTATTTGCCTTACCAATATAATGTGAAAAAAGGCAAAACGTATTTTACTAAGTATCAGCATTACCCTATATTTTAATGACAACTGACAAAAGTAATAGGTTTTTTATTTTATTTTTAGGTGGTGTTGGTGGGGGGGGTCCAGCTGCTAAATTGCAGTATATTAACTGCAAACCTGTTTCTCTGCTAGGCCTATATAAAACACGTTGTTATTTCCTGCAAGGAACTGGCGTATTCAACATGCTGCATGTGTAGCGGGAAGTCTCCTTTTTTGTCACAGTTTTTAAAAAGAGTTGTTATCCTGTCGCTGTTAAAACACGACAGTTTTGCGTGTTTTTTTTCTCTGTTTGGTTGTCTATCGTTTACAGAGGGATGCTTAGAGAGCTGATAGTGACGTGAAACCTTAAAAAAACGTTAGTTACCGTGTAAATATCAAAGTGGTAATTATATTGTTAAATCTAGTTAGCCATCTTGCTAACTAAGAATGGCTGGTTTAATATTTGAAAAGCACAAGAATGAGTCGGATGTGTAAGGCCACGCACCTGTATGTTCTTTGATAGACATTCCTAAAACCAGTTGGTAGTTAATTGATAAATTGATTGATTCATTCATTAATTAAGGGAATTGCCCAGATAAATAACTATTCAAACCCTTTTCTCCTGATGAAACATCTAAGGCTTTGAGATGATTAAGTGCAACAACATTAGGGCCAAAACAGCACAATAGTCATGAAATGTACCTAAATGTGTAGCTTAGCCTGAAACGATAGATGTTCTTGGATTTATTTTTGGTTATTTTTGGTATGAGTGCAATGAAATATCAGTGTTTTGAAATGTCCAAAATTGGTGTGTTTTTTTTTGATTGAAAAAAACTAGCAAAAAAAAATTAGCTGTATAACTTTGTGACCTAAGAAGAAGGCTGTAATCTAGTGTCAATGGTAAGGTACTATACCATACTTAATGTATTCTAGCTATGGTTTGAAATGATCATTATCTATTCATTTATTTTGGCCCGACGACATTTTGTTACCTTGTTACCCATGTCATTTTTGGGTTAGGTAAGATTGGAATGCGTGGGAGATGCAGGGGACTACAGCTCTGCCTTAAAAACAGTGTGCTTAGACCAGACATCCAGCGTTTGGGGCCACAGGCAAGCATCCCATCCCAGAAGGAGCACTTTAAAACAAAGGGCACTTTCTTCCTCCTCTGCCTCTCTTGTGACCGGCTTGGAGGAGGGACCCAAACCCGTCTGTCAGTTTCCTCTGCTTATGGGATGAAAGAGACAATCCTTGCTTATACAAGCCCAGGCCTCCCTAACCTGACCTTAGGGCACCGTCGGCACATACTTCAGTAATTACAGCCCAGAAGAAGGTGACCCCTAACTTTTTCCGAAGGGGTGTACTGTGTCTCCGTTTCACCTTTTGCTGCAGTGTTTACTGAACCGCTCCGCTCCAGTGCTAGGACCTTAAGAGGAGCAGATCCACTTTCCTGGGGGAATGCTTGTGGGCTGTGTCCGGTTAGATATAAAAGATATACTTGTATTTTTACACTAGTGATGTATCAACAGCCGCCATTCCTGGCTTCCAGTAACCAGAGCAACCAAAACAAGAGGCGAATTCTCCTGTGATCGAGGTTCCTCGTATCAGCCTCGTTGGTCTGTATGCTCGGAGCGCCTAACCATACATTGACACCCACTGTCGTGTTGCGTTTCGGAGTCCGTGTGTAATTATTTTTAATTACGTTTTGCCGCTGAACTGGGGCTAGACGCTCACCTTTTAGGATTTCGAGGCTGTAGCGGTTTGACACAGAGCGCTAAATAAATTAGTTTGCAGCACAATCTGCGTTGATGCAATGTTGTGGCTTTGAGCTATAGTGACCACGCACCGTCATTTAGAATAAAAAAGAACTGGACTCAGCTCTTTGAATTTTGTCTCGGAATGCTCTTGCGACCATCGCACCGGGTTACCCGAGTAGATCAGTACCAACGTATAATATACAGAAAAGCACTTTAAATTTTATGTGCACATGGGGCTTTCATTTTCCCCATCAAACCATAAATATTTATCAAAACAAATCTTATCTTACCTGAAGATAGAACTTTTAATCTTGTTCGCATAAAGAATTTATTGATTGAAATATATTATATTGAGCTTTATTTATAACCCAAAAGTGTAATATCACTGTTTTGTATTGTATACTTTTTGAAGTTTGTCTGTTCTGATTTCTGTCCGTGGTTGTCGAGGGTGGATCGGTTGATGGATATTCTTAGGTTAGACTTTTTATGAACGAGAGCGCTGTTGACTCCTTAAAAAATCGTTTTCATTAAAATTAATTTCAGAAGTATAATCTGCATATTTATTTTACTGGAAATCATTATTTACAATGATTTCTTAATAATATAGCTACTGAATTTCTAACCGGGAATGTCAGTAATCAAATTATCTTTCAACTTGATTGTATCATGAGTTATTTGCTATAGTCCAGCACTGTTGTCGCATAAATAGGCACCGGGACGCAGAAAAGAATCCATGATTTCTTGTGAACTTCGACACGTGTTGCATGACCATAATTCTTTTCATATTTCATTTTAAAGGGAATGACTTCGCGAACCGTGGCGATTAACGGTTTAGCTGCTCATATTTGTCTCGAAAATCTCAACATCACATGGACTGTTACACTCAAAGAAAATGTCTCCATCCTTTAAGCCTTAACAAGGGTTTTATTACACTGTTTTTGTTAAGGAGCAGTTAAATGTATTACCTTTGCGTTACCAGTGTAAGGGGCAACTGCGATGACACTGAAATATGCTTGCAGCAGAACATCGTAGCATAAAACCAAATAAGTTATCCTGAAAGACATCCGGTGTCTGAGACCCACAGTCCGCGGCTAACAACAAAGATAACCGACACAGACCACAATTCGCCTCTTTAGATATATAACGGAGTCGTGTACGTGATGTGCTGTGCAGATATGGATATTAAAGAAGCTTTGTTGGCCTTTATTTATTAGTAGTATTATTATTACTATTATTATCACTATTATTTTGATTTTGTGTTTATCATGCATTTCTGCAGCAGTGGGAACTTAGAATTATAAATGTTTGATAAAGATTTAAAAACGGTGAAACACAGTGTTTTAGTGTATCTTGGGGTAAACGATTGTGTACAACATTAGCTTGTCCTCCTATAGTCCTATATTATATTATAAGACTCAAAACAAGAAAGCAATTGTTCTATATTCTAGCACTTTCTTTAACGTGTACTGTATTAGTTAATGTTCTACATGTATGGTACTGTATGAATATTCATTAATTGCCTTGTAGTGTTTGTAAAAGGTTGCAACGTGTAGGATACGTATATGAGAAATCCCAAGGTTTTTTGCATGTCAACAGTTGGGTCCAAACAAAAAAAAAAAAAAGGAAAAATACATTTCAAAAAAGTGGTGCTATATTCTATAACATAATGGTGCTTCTGTGGACTCCAACTGCATGCATGCCGATTAGGAAGTAAAACAAAATGGAGAAAAAGATTAAAAAAAAAAAAAACTTGAAACTGAACATTTCGTTTGGTAACGGCGGTGGAGATTATGTCTTTCTGTTACGACAATTCAGTGTAACTGTAAAATATATACTCACTCACTGTGGTTATAAATGTCTACGCTTCAGTGCTTACCGAACACCCCCCCCCCCATCTGTGTGTTCGTATTTGTTCATCTGGAGACCTGCCAATACTGGCACCAATTTGTTCCTGATGTAAGACCTTTTTTTTCTTTCTTTCTTTTTTTTTTTCTTACAAAAAAATGTCTGTCGGTTGCCTGGAGACCCAAAAGCATCGCTGCAGTTGGGCGGACATTCCGAGCGGTTCTGTCGGCTGACAGCCGCGGCCCTAAATGCAGCTCGCGGATTATGCAGCCCGGCAGTATGTGACCGGCTGCTGAACCCAACCTGTACGCCACTCAATCAGCACGTTCTGCAGTTAACCAGATCAGTGACGACTATTTACAGTTACCCTGCATTTGCGTCCTTTCCAAAAGATCTGTAGACAATCGTGACGAGTATGACAGTTTTCTATTGTTAGAATCGTTTAATTTTCTTTCTTAAAGCAGCTTTTACATGTAGCAAGGTGGAGTGGAAGAGGGTGAGGAAGGGGCACATATCATAAAACGGGAAAAAATCAGAGCATAAAGGGAGAGATCCATGACAATAGGAGCTGGTTGTAAGAAATGGAAGACGATCAATATCACCATAAATGCCATTACTTAATTTCTGTTCAATAGAAATTTTCAGCAGACACGATCAAATGTTTGCCACTGCAGATATATTCTCTGTTGTCACCATGATCACTTGGAAAGGAGGTAATAAAATCAAAATAAACGATTCTTGCTATTCTGCGTTTCTCAGTCCCGGTGTCTGTTTTTCTTCCTACAAGTTCCACTAGAGGGCAGCATCACGTGGTGGGGTGTAGTGGTGCTTCAGCCTTTGGCTGCACGAGCTCTTGATGGAGGCCTGACTGAGCTCACCGATGAATTTTGACCATGACTTGACAGTTTATATTTTCGAATTCTTTTGGGAGATTTTAAAAGACATTGTAGATTATAACAAACATGAAAGAAAGACGATTTGTTCATTAACACACTAACAAATGTATTTTATTACAATTACAGTATATCATTCATTGCATAAAAAGATTATTGTCTTTTTACAAGGATAGATTATGTGTAATTACATTGAAAGGAGGTTTTATATTGCTTGGGGTGCGCAAATGAGCCAAATCTCATTCACAAGGTAACTTAATTTTTCCTTTCTAAGATAAGATAAACTTTATTGATTCCCAGGGGAAATTCCATTTGCTAGGGCACATTTCTCAAAGGATACATTATCTTTTAACTGTTAGTAAGTGCAAAATATGGATTTATAATTTGTTATAATGCAATCACATGGCATTACTATTCTGTCTCATGTTAAATCAGCAGACACTACAGGACCCACACCCCAAGGTGTGAGAAACACTTTTTTTGTGATCATAAACAGGGGATTTCCTGTGCTCAGAAACAGCAAGTGTGCACACTGTACACACAAGTATTCACAAACACGATAAATTGTAATGGCCTTGCTGCAAACCCCTCGGTCAGTTTTAAGGAATTTTCTCCAGGGTTTCTTATGTCTGTTTGAATTGTGTTGCAATCCAACATATAACTGATATATTTTCCTATTATCTTTGTTTGTCAATACTGTCAAAAGTTAGCATGAAAAGTTTAATCAAAAACAAATTCTCCATGTAGCAATCCACTACATGCCGCAAGATTTCCGCACCAATGGAGACAGAACATGCAGAACAAGTTAAGCAACACTGTACATTTGGGTATAATTGCAATAAGCTAAAAAGTCTGTAGAACTATATAGACAGTGGGGTAAAATACCAAGAAACTATACAGGTGTGAGAAAGCGTGTAAGGGTATTTTTAGTCATTAAAGCAGGTATGATGTCACTGGCTCAGGCAATACGTTTCTCAGCTTGGCTCTGAAAAATATAAGGCCTGTAAAATGGTGACATTGCCGACATGTGCCGTTCCAAAGTTTGGGGCACTGGTTCTAAAAAATGAGCTCCCATAGAAAGAAGACCAGCCGCAGATGGACGGGTGCATAAGGATGAAGATGGTCCGGGTGGTAAGAAGGGGTGTGGTGAAATTGCAAGCGGATGGTTATGGGAAACAGAGGTGGGTAGTTCAGGTCCAGAGAGTAAAAGTCCAGACCGCGATTCTGTTGCAACCAGCCAGTTAAGTACTCTTTGACTGTGACTCTTTATACTCAACTGGTTGATTGAACTTTTTCTCTCTGGACCTGAATTAGCCACCTCTGATGGGAAGCCGGTGTAGTTGTTGGAAGTGATTTGGGTGGGTTCCCTAGTGTGAGCCAGTAACCGAACTGCTGAATTTTGGATCAACTGTGGCTTCTTGATATTACTGCAACTCCTATGCAATGCAATATTTGCATTATCTACATTGCACTATATTGTACATTTACGTTGCACTGGCAGAACAGTAGTGCAGTGGTTAGCACTGTCAACTCACACCTCTGAGACTGGGGTGCTGGATGGCATTCCTTCTGGGGACTCCATTGTTCTACTAGGGGATTTTAATGCTCACAAGGGTAACGATAGTGAAACCTGGAAGGGTGTTAATGGCCTGCCTGATCTGAACCCAAGTGGTGCTCTGTTATTTATCTTCTGTGCTAACCACAATTTATCAAATACAAACCATGTTCGAACATAAAGGTGTTCATAAGTATAGCTGGCACTAGAGCACCCTAGGCTGCAGCTCGCTGATGGATTTTGTAAACGTATCACTGGATCTTAAACTGCATGTCTTGGACATTTGGGTGAAGACAGAAGTTAGCTGTCAACTGATGGTGATGGTTGGAATAGATGGTGAGGGAAAATGCCAGATAGACCTGGTAGACCCAAACGCATAGAGAGGGTGTGCTGGAAGTGTCAGGCAGAACCCTCTGTCTGGGAGATCTTCAACTTGTACTTCTGGCAAAACTTCTCTTGCAACCTAATGGAGGCTGGAGACATTGAGTCTGAATAGACGATGTTCCAGGACTCCGTTGCTGAGGCAGCTGTGTGGAATTGTGGCCGTAATCCACTGCTGGCACCTGTCTTTGTGGCAACATGCCTTGGGTCACTTTGCAGCTGAGTGTGAAACGGCTAGGATGAGGATCAGCACCTCCATGCCTGAGGTCATGGTTCCTGACCAGAAAAAGGGTGGATTGCCCTGTCCATGCTGGGGACGTGGTTCAAGCACATTCAACCAGGAGGGGCAGACCCAGGACATACTGAAGAGATTACATGTCTTGGCGGGCCTGAGAACACTTTGGTATTCCCCCCAAAGAGTTGGAGGAGGTGGCTGAGGAGATGGAGGTCTGGGAATTCCTGCTTAAACTGCTTCCCTGGTGACCCAGACCCAGATAAATGGCAGTAGGTTGAGTGCTAAGACAGATTTGGGTATCATCTGCATATAAGTGAAATGGCAAACCATGTTAACAAATGACAGAACGACAGGGGAATCTGCAGATGATAAATCAAATGGGACCTAAGACAGACCCTTGAGGGATGCCTAGGGTAGCTAATTTAATGTCTGGAGCATAACAAGACCTGAAGTGTTAAGAAAAAAGCTTTTAAAAAACTTTACAAAAATACCTGCAATTCCACCCATTACTGTAATGTGCAAACATTTTCAAAGGCCAAATGTCAAATCATCCCTAAAAAAATATTTATGAATGGAAGAGCAAAACAGAAAGCTAAAGGTCAACAACATCAAAGTCACTGCACAAAAAAGGTAGAACCCTATTCATTCCACTTCACCAGTCAATGCATTTAATTGACAAGGCCATTTAAACAAACCTAACATGCAGGAGACATGAGAGAGATAGCGCTTCTCCGCAGAAACACCAGTGATATGTTTCATGCTGCAATGGACATTTTCCTGCATTGTCAGTACTGAATTTGATGAGCTGAAGGTAGAGTGGGCTAGGGTTAGTGGAGCAGACAGTGGCTCGTGTGCACGCCTCTGTGTGAGAGGGGAAAACCAACATGCCACAAGAAGTCAAGAAAAGGTCGTACAGCAGCTGGGTGAGTTTGCACAGTCATTTAAGTCACAAAGAATGAAAAATTTTGAGCAAACGTAGGAAGTTAAGGCGATGTTTAAATTCATATGATGATTAGATTGTTGCTAGGTTTAATATAGAAAGTCCAAGTTCTTGTTAATTGGCTTGCTGAGGAAGAGAGCTTTGTCTGTGAGGGAGCAGCAGTTAAAACTTTAGTTTATTAATGGTTTGGAGTCTAGGGAAGGCCTCAGAGTGGAAATGAATGGGATAAATGGAAGAGCCAAGTGGAGAACAAGGTACAGTGGCTCGGTGGTCAACGTATCACAGGGGTTTTCACCTGGAGTCTAAAGACATGCAGGTGGGATGATAGAACATCTGTCTATAAATAGACACACCAGCATCAGGTGAACTGATGATGACTGACAGACAAGCCTCGCCACAGAGTGCCCATTTGCAAGGATTCTAAAGTTTGCCATGTATTGTCTGTCATTTGTACAAATGCAAGAAACCCGTGTACTTCCCTGCAGACATAAAGGACACATAATGATTAAGAACAATAGATAGCAATAACAGAATAGTGAACAATATACATACAATATATACACAAGCATACAAGTAGGACAAGGTGCTGAGGTTTAAGTTCAGTAGGTATTGGCTCTATGCACCTTCCGGCATTATTTTCACAAGCTTCCTGTGGATGAATGATTGTTGTAACCTTTTACTCGCAGGAGAAAAAAATCAAATGTAACTCTACATTTTTGTATTCTGATTGAGTAAGATGTAGAGTTATTCAACATGTGTTCATTTATAAGTTGTATTTTTAGTTTATTGGAGTGCTAACTTGGGCGGGTGAGTAGTTCAGCAGGTTAGGGCCAGAAGGTTGTGGGTAGAGTAGGCATACTACTGTATCACAGGGCCCTTGATCAAGGCCCTTAACCACAATTGGTCCAGGGACTGGCTGACCCCTGCTCTTTGATACTCACTTGTCTGCTAAAAAGGTAAATGCACATAAATAATTATCAGTCCATCCTGTTTCAGTAACTATTACTTCAGCAGAGTGCAGCAGTGCTATTCTTATCATTAGGTAAATTAAACATGCAATATCAGCAGATGTTAACAAAAAAATAAAAGTTGCAATATTGAAAATGAAGTCAAGCCTTTTGTAGACATTAAAAGGTATTCTGCAATTCACTGTCCAACTTGATAATTTCCTTTACTGGCCTGCATGCATGGTTGACATGACAACTAAGTGCTAATTAATGTAATGGTTTTCTGACTTCCTGACTTTTGCTCGCCTTGTGGTCACTGGGTCCCTTTTCTTCTTATTTGCTTCATTGTAAAACAAGAGAAACTGAACAAAGATAAGTCTGTACAGTCCATGCGTTTCCAAAACTGTTTATGCATTGCAAGAGGATCATGTGCCTGGGGTCCATCCTAGGAGGAACAGGTAAGGGATGGGGGGGGGGGGGGGGGGGCAAACACCCAAACGGCAATTTATAGAAATATTTAAGGCA
>JAODLD010000124.1:1552812-1572111 GCA_026781065.1 Mormyrops boulengeri
CCCCCCCCCCCCCCCCCCCCCCCCCCCCCATACACCGTACAGGCAATTTAGAGAAATCTTTACTGCATGTCTTTGGACTGTGGGAGGAAGTCAGAGTACCTAGAGGAAACCCACACGTGGGTGTGGAGAACATGAGAACCCTGCTGCTGTGAATGAAGGCAAGAGGACAGACATGTACGCTGCAGTCATTCATTTAGCAGACCCTTATGTCCTGTGGGAGGGAAATATGAAGTGAGGAATGTTAATTAACGCGGCAAAATGCAGAGACTGCATGATGTACAGTATTGTGCAAGAGTCTTAGGCAGTCACAGAAAATGATGTTTAAATGGTCTTTTAGTTGGTGTAAAACTATGATGTGTTGTTTGTTGATGTGTACGTCAGCGTAGCCATTTCAGAACCTCTCCTAAAATCACTACAGTATTTGCAACAACCGTCCAATACACCCATGTATTTTTTGACTCGACCATTACCCCACCTTGTTTGGCTAATCAATATACCATTGACTTATTTAACAAATCAAGCTAATTAATTAATAGAGCAGATGGAGAAATTTAATAAATACATAGAATGACTGGGGTGTCCCTGACAGGAGTTTTAGGAACTGAAGCACAGTTAGCCATCCAACAAGATATAAGTAACTTTTTGGAGATCAGATGAAATTCTTTTCTATTTTTTGTGTTACTGTTAATTTGCATATGTTATAATCTTAAACTGTTTTTTTTTTCTCTAAGAAAATATACAATCACTGCTAAGATGGATAGCGTTAAACATTTTCTTTGACTGCCTAAGACTTTTGCACAATACTGTAATTTCATTGCTTAACGCTAAGGGTATCTGAGCTATAAATTGCTTTTATTACAGCTATCTTTGCTCACACACACGCTAGGGTATGCTACAAGTAAGCGGTAAGGTTGCTTGTGCATTAATATGAAGACTTCCTTTGATCCACTATTCTTCCCAACCTTGACATAGTGTGATAGGGAGCATCCCTTATTTACAAAGTTAGGCCCAGGAGCAACACCTTGAGATGTTCTGCAAAGTTTTAGACAATAGTTTCGCTGACTTATGCGGTAATCCAGCTGCTCCTGAAAGACCTATCATTGCCTCAAAAATGTGTTCATCTGTGCACACTGCATCAGCACTTCTTGTTGTGTGTGAGTCCTGTACAAACACTGTGGGGGCAGGTGCGGATTTCACGCAGAGCAGAATTATTATAGCTTCTTTAATCCGAGTAAAAAATAAAAAATATTCTCCATCTTAATTTTTTCAAACAACTTGGGGATCATCCAGGATCGCTAACCTGCAGGCTTTTACCGTCATTAGGACGCCAGGCTGCCACGTGGTCGGTCCTTGGACTAAGACATCAAACCTGGGATCAGGTAATCAAAATCTGCAGGAAGCTTTTGAGGGGACCCGGTGTCCCTGGTTTCAGGACACAGTAAGAGGGTCCCACCAGTTAGAATTTAAGGCGTCTAGAATGCTGGTTCTAATGAAGAGAATGTAACTGAAATGATAACATGCTATCCTAAAATTGTTAGACAGAAATGTTTGCCAGACTGATTCAGGATAAATTGTAACCAATAGGGTTGCTCGGATTGAGTACCATTAGGTTATATTTCGGTACTTTTTCTGCATGTTACTATTTAAAAAGTGCCTAATGCCTGACTGCTTGTCAATTTTTAACTCAGAACAGCTATTTTAAAACTATAATTTGGGTTTCAATTTGTTACTACTTAAATGTTTTACTTATTAAAACTACTGGTTGTTTGTAATGTAATATATATAAGTGAATAAAGTAATTATTTTTGTTATAAAATTAATAAATTTGCGATGTTTTTATTGAATTATGCAACCATGTCAGAGACTTTCTGAATGTATGTCATACTTCCTTGCATCCCAGTTTAAGTGCTGCAAATTACTGAACTTGATCTGGTGTCTTCTGAGTCCCAGACTAGGTTCTACATTACTGCAACCCTAGAGTGATAATGCCATTTCAGAAAATATGTGGATTGACTGTTTATTTTCACTACTATTTTTCTGAAAAAGTTGTTTTTCGTTACTATGTTTCTCCATCATTTTCTCGCGATGACAAATCACACGTGGTCTTCGTCTGTAACTATATATATTTATAGGATGAAAATATTATCCTTTAACCATGACGACGTCCTTGTCTCTCATGTTGTACAGCAATAAAACTGACCATATTTTCTGGGTCATTATATTAACCATGACGATAAAGTTACACGTCACAGCCACCTTCTCAAATGAGGAACACTACAATTTAAAAATTGATATAGAGACCACTATTTCGTTTTGACTCAATTCCTGTTCAAAGTAAGATCGAATACGCTGATCTGTGTTGCACGTATGTCCCGCCAAGTCATCCACCTTTTCATATATATACATATATGGGGCGTTCAATAATTTATCTACCTGAGTATGAAAGAAAGAAGCATGTGTGTTGAGACAAGTCTGGGCACGTTGTGACATGTGTTAAGGTTACTCATGCACAGTTGTGGCTCAGTGCCAGTCTAACATTCCAAGAGACAGGATGTCCAGAGAGTCCTCATACGAATCAAGTAAGAAAATGCTAGATTTGGAGCAAAGATCAGTGATAAAGTTTCTCACAAAAGAAAAGAAAAAGCCAAAGGAGATCCATAAATGCATGACTGCAGTTTTTGGTGAGTCTGCCCCATCATCCTACAAAGTAAACTTTTGGAGCAAGCAGTTTACGTGGGGTAGAGAGTCAACTGAAGATGGCCCTCACACTGGATGGCCAGTGGAAGCAACTTCCACAGAAATGTGCATGAAAGTTGTGGATTTAATTTTGTTAGACAGACAACTTAAGGTTTCCCGAATAGCTGATGGAATGGGCATCTCAGAAGTACAGTTTAGAAAATAATTCATAAAAAATTGGGCATGTCAAGGGTCAGTGCAAGATGGGTTCCAAGAATGCTGACGCCATGTCAGAAGGCCACAAGGCTCCAGTCCTGTGAAGACCAAGTGAATTATTTTCATCGTTTGGTGACTGGAGATAAGACTTGGGTCTATCACAGAGATCCTGAGTCCAAAATGGAGTCAATGCAGTGGAAGCACAAGTCATCCCCCACCCCCAAAAAAGTTCAAGGCCGAAAGATCTGCAGGCAAAGTCATGGCAACTGTCTTCTGGGAAATTGTAGGACTTTTGCTTCTGGAGTTCATGCCACATTAGACTACCATAACCTGGGAGAATGACGCCAAAACAATGATCGCTTTGGTGAAAAGACAAGGAAAACTCACAGCTGGCCTGCTGATTCTTCACGACAATGCGCCGGATCACATGTCACGTCAATCACAGGCTGCCATCCAAAAATGTGGGTTCCAATAGCTGCACCATCCACCCGACAGTCCTGACCTGGGTCCCTCAGATTATTTCTTGTTCCGAGTTTTGAAGAAATCTCTCCGTGGACAACGGTTTTCAAGTGATGAAGACGTCCAGGCAGCTGTGACGTCCTGCTCTGAAGGTCAAACAGAAGATTATTTTTCGAAGGAATTAAGGTCATTGCAGGAAATGTGGATGAAGTGTATGGAGTTCATCAGTGGGCTATATTGAAAAATAAAGCATTTTTTTTTTGAAAACTACTCTTTCATACTCAGGTAGATAAATGATATATATGATATATATGAACATAAAGACCTCAATAGATTCGATTGAAGGAAAATTCAGGTACAACTATCCATTTTTTAAAAAAAGTTTATTACATCTGATAACGTTAAAATTACTTAATTTTTTTAGAATTGGTTGTTTCGGCAACAAGAGGCAGACAGGTTTGTGCTCAAGTTGATGTTTTTGACAGGCATTTCCTGTGACTGTGGCGTTTATTTTGAGGTTAACCCATTTCCCCCTTAGGCGAATGTTCCTCAAATTGCAAATTCTTGTCGGATGCAGATGTATTCTAACAAGGCGAAAGGTGTCCAAAACTCATTTCATCAGGGTAAGAAACTCATCTTTCTTATTCTTCTGTTTGGAAACATTATCAAACACAATGTCTGGGTCGTACTTTACACACATCGGGCATATTAGGAAGTAAAAGAAATTAAGTACTGTGACACCCAGTATCATTAATTTATAGTTGTGTTGCAATTATATATAAAAAATCTGTCTGGAGGAAATGCTCATTTCATGGAACCATTTTTTGCGCTAGGAAAATTAATCGTTTTTTTATGCGTTTACATATGTAGTGATAATACAAAGACGGTTCATGAGTACTGCGTACATCACAGTTAGATTCGTACATCACAAGCGAATGATTTACTGGGTTCAGGAAAATACGTGAGAAGAAAGACTAAGTAAATTTATAAATAGCGATTCTTTTGACCGTTGTTTCACTTCTGCAGCTCCCGATCAACGGGGAAATTAATGGTCGCGCCGCTGAAGGATATTGCCAATTAAGGCTCCGTTACAGTGTGAATAAAAATATACAGCAGAAATATCGGTAGAGAAATCTTAAATTATTTTTGTCTTGGTGAATTGATTATAATATTATCAGACTATTATTAATTTGTATGTCTGAAAGAATAGAGAAGCATTTTTTGACAGATCTGGTTGCGGAAGAATGCATATGATCTCCTTTTTGTTTTTAATTTTAAGTCTTTACACTGTAATTTTATAAGCAGATCAACAACGATTGTTTTATAACTTTACAGGGGAAAAATGGTATTAATTGGTATTAATATCGTCAAAGACGGCATGTTCATTATGTGCCCGTAGATCCATTTACCTGTCTGTCAAAATTAAGACGTATCTATAGGGACTTCGGTTTGTTACTGGCAGATCAGCTTTTCTTAATATGGTGCACGTAATTTTAACTAGGAATATATTTCGTATATCCAAGGCTAGATAACGTACGTAAACATGTCAAGTTATGATGCAACTTTTCGGTTTCCATGAACAAGATCTGTGAACTAGATTGTGCTGTTCACCATTGCTCTCTCTCTCTCTCGCAATCCTTTGGTGCAACGGTCTGTCCAAGAGACACTAGGGCGATAAAATTCAACTAACATTAAGTATACATATTAAGACTACATTATATTAAACGTAAAAGGGCAAAATATTTAAGCGGGTGGACGTGAGAGAATGAATGAGGGATTTGAACGAAATGCACAGAATCGATTCACCGAAAAAGAGCTTTGATTAAAGAGATGCGAAGGTGTTTGACTCCAGATTCACTTTTCAGCCGGAAATGTTTGATTGACTGCGTTTTCACACCTATAGTTCGGTCTCTCTGTTCCAAATAAGTTTTCCCTTCGATTCGGTTTGCTGTAACACAGAAAAACATCCAAGCAAAGCAACAACACGCCGCTACAAACCACGTGAGATCTTTCATTCCGCTAATAAGTCAGAAGTGTCTGTGGCTGGAGCAAGAAAGATGAACATCTCTCAAATTTACACATAGTTGCCTCAGTATTTTTTTTATTTTTTTTTTACTTTCACACAGCTCTGTTCAGTTGACCTGTAAAGTCCTCTCTCCTTCAGCCATAGAATGAAAATTTTGAAAACCTCAGAGTTTTTATGAGTCGTTTCTAGGAGCTAAGAGATGTAATCATCTGCTTATATTTCAAGAAGGTATTGTACCTCATTGCTAGACCAAGTAAGACCTCGGTTCATTCCTCCTTCGCTGCCTAACTGTTCTGCCTAATCCCAGAATGCAACACACACCTGGCTACGGGAGCCGTTTAGCTGAAACGCATGGAGGACACCTGGAAATTGGGTTGGACTGAGGTCGGATTTCATTCGGACCACAAACGCTCTAGAGTTGACTGAGACCACCTCCTCTCAAGGGTCTGGGTCCGCTTGTTTTGGTCCGTACCTGATGGCGATTACTATGTTCACACCTGCCCAAACGAATCGCACCAGGGGGGAAATCGAACCAGAGTTCGTTTTA
This sequence comes from Mormyrops boulengeri, assembly GCA_026781065.1. Classification (NCBI taxonomy): domain Eukaryota; kingdom Metazoa; phylum Chordata; class Actinopteri; order Osteoglossiformes; family Mormyridae; genus Mormyrops; species Mormyrops boulengeri. Next base: position 1,558,737 of record JAODLD010000124.1, read on the forward strand.
ACTGGACTAAAAAGTGCTGGTCCTTAGACTTCATGACTTAATTGGTGTCATATCACTTCTTTTCGCAGTTTAGGAAGTCAGAGGAAGTGAAGCAGAAATGTGGTGCGATACAGATAAAAAAAAGGAATCAAATATTTTTCCCCACATTAATCAAATGAAATAACAACGGCACTTGTCTATTAACAAGGCCATTATTTTAGCTTAACAAAAGGGTCAAACTAACTATATTTGTAGCCAGTTAATTAAGAATTAATTATCGGCTTTCAGACTGGTACCAAGTGTAGTTTCCTTTGGAGGACACCAGCCGGACCCCTGCTGAAAAAGAACAGCACAGACTGGCATGATGTCCATTCCGGTCTATGCTGGTTAGTGCTGGATAGTGCTGGTTTGGTGCTGGTGTAGCTGGTGGACCAGCATAACTATGTTGGTCTACCTGCACATGAAAATGTAACCACCACCCCCCACCCACCTGCATGTGACAAATTCTACCAGGGGGGCTCTGTGGAGTCCCAAATGAGGCTAACTCAAGATCCTATTACAAAACATTTACATTTATATTTACGGCATTTGGCAGACAATGCTACGTCGTTCGTAAGTTCTACGTTAAAAGATAGAACTTACAAACGACTTGGCATTAGGAAGGTTTCGAGAAACTGGGCCCTGAGCCAGTGTGAAACAATGTATACATGCAAAAAACAATGTATACATGCAAACAGCGGAAATAAGACATAATGCCAGAAATTCTACCCAGAGAATTAGATGACTGATGGTGACCAAGGCATCTATTTTAAGTGACCTTTTAAGTTACTCTTGCACCTGTTTTTTGCTTCTCATCACGCCTGTAGATATGCATATTCAGAATGCATCTACCTAAAAATGAACAGGGTTGCACACGATTGCATCAGTGCTCTCACGTGTCCTCTATGTTCAACTTAATAAAAACTCATGCCTTTAGGTAAAGTTTGTTTTCTTATTCTGACTAGTTTTTTCATATATTTCTTGGAACTGGCTGAGTCACATGGTTGTTTTATACATCACATGCTATGTTTTCACACTTTGGTTAGAACTATTATAGACTAGGAGTGATGCTTACCACATTTTTACTTTTTTCGTGTTCCTTTTTCTGTGTAAGGCTGAAACATTGTATTTGCCGGAAATGTCTTTAGTAGTATTTTATATTTTTCTTTCATGCAAATAATTTCATAGGCTATGTATAAAATATCTTGCTCAATGACAGCAGCCATTCATTTATAACGTAGGATTTTTAACAATTCATTTCATGATTTCGTTCTTTTTTATTCAGTATTTTTTCTGTTGAGCTTTAAGTTCATGTAAACAAAATTTGGTATTTAGGAATAACTTGACAACCAAAGCATAATATGTTTTTTCGATTGCTAGTTTTGCCAGTATTAATGGTATTACATTTTTGTTATATATATATGTGTATATATATAGTTTTTTTAAAAGGGCATAAATGTAACCTTAGGTGCAAAAACAAATGGCTTGTCTTTCAGGAGATCACTGTGCAACAGACTGGGTTCTTTGTCTGGTGTTAACGCAATACAGTTTTTTTTTTGTACTGACATGTCTTTCTGCTGTCTGAGCTACGGTTTGCACAACTCTGCTTCTTCACAACCGCGGCTACAGAGCAGTTAACGTTTGTAGCTATTTTAGAGCTACCCCTGCTTGATTCACCAAAAAGATGAGTGGAGCTCCAACGGATGTCAAACACAGTCACTTAAAGCTGAGCCTCCTGACGGGGTTTATATTCAGTTGTGAAGTTTCCTTCTCACTAGATCAGTTTTTCATGCATATAAATAGTTCAGTTGGGTGTTACCTCCTGAGCAATGTCTGCTTACAGTGCGATATATTTGAAATGTATGTCAAGTTTTCGCTTTGTGAGGTATTGCGAGGGGATATAATTTTTCTCTGTTTTTGTTACACTTCCTCAAAATTATACACAAGAACAAGTATTTAGTGAACATATTCCTCTGTTTTACACCTTTACAGTCATAGCAATAACTGGTGAACATTTTATCAGCTATGACAATCAACCAGTTAAATACAAGTGTGGTATCTGATCTAGTACAGGAGCAATTTGACTTGTACCCAGTCACTGCAGGTCTTTAGTATGCTGAACTCCATGCTCAGAATAGCTAGCTGCCAGGGACAATGAACTTCACAAGCCAATTAGATTCTATTCACAAAAACAGACAAACCATGCTGGCTTCTCAGGTTGATGTTCTGGGGTAAGAAATGATGAAGACAGCAGATAGAGGGAGGGGGATGACGCACACGACGCTGGACATCGCAGGGAGCTCAGCGCTGAAGCAGTTCGTCATTCCCAAGAAGAGACGGCCACCAGGGACAAGTAAAAAAAAAAACACCTAGACTAAACACTACGACAGACTACACATCTAAACTAATTCGGTTAATTTATCAGAGAGATTAAATGATAATAACCGATGCTGCTTTCATCATGTTTACTTACAAAACAAAATAGCAGAATTCTATTATCTTTATTGCACATTTTGCATTCATTCCTTAAAGGGATTTTTCCTATTCAACATCAGTTTTGTCTGTTTGTCACACAGCAGCTTTCTGTATGGTTCTTATCACATGATCACATAAACACAGATATCGCCACAGGTGTTGCTCCCTCACTTTCACTTTGTGTACATTTTTTTCCAGGCTTGCTTGAACCCTGCCTGACAGAAAGTAGGGAATATTGCTGTATTCTGTCAATACTCAGCAACTCCAGGCTGGATCAAAGACCAGACTTCTTCTTGTCCTGGGAGTGCCATCGTGTGCAGCTGGTCAACAATGAAGAGCTTCTGAGGCAGTTTTTGGAAAAAAGGTCAATATAATTTAAACATCATTAGGTTTATCTTTCCATTAACCTGGACTTACTATATGAATGAATATAGCATATTGCTCTGTGTGGCCTAAAGTGTACAAGTGAGTCCTGCTACAACGTGACTAACACGTTCCTGAAAAACCTCGTGTTCACTAAAATTGCACACTAAAATACACATATTCAATGGGAAAAAGGAATGGGAGTTAGAGGAATGTGACTGAAAAAATTGTAAATTATGCCAAACAAAATGAATTAAATTGGGCAATAATGTAATTATATGCATTTTAAATAAGAAATAATAATAATATGTAAATAAATTATATCAGATTATGGTCAAATTATCAAATTAACAGATTATGGTATGCGGAGGGGCACCATGTGGCCGGGCACGCGCACAGCACAAACACAACGAATACGATATGCGGAGGGGCACCATGCAGCATAACATAAATTTGAAAGCCTTCGAAAAAATTGTGTCTACAGTAGGTTAAACAGGATAATTGAATGCAACAGTAGTCTTGTTAACTGAGATTTATCGTTTGATCAGGTCTGAGATGCGTTCAAGGGGGAGACAGACCAGAGAAATGGAAGAGTGGTTCTGTTTTTTAGCCGTGTCAGCCAAAGACGTCGAACATATTTGTCAGCAGGGATTGAGGGCTGACGGCTCTGGAAAGCACACGCTGGGAAACCCAAAGCATGGAGTGTATCTGTACAGGCATGTAGATGTTGCCCTAAGAAGCAGCACCAACACAAACCTTATCATCTTTAAGGTGAATAGCAAACGCAGACCACACACAATGATACTTTAAAGAGTGTTATAATGTGCCTTTAAGATGTTTCCTTGTTGTTTTTATCTCAAGGTAATTGTTGGCAAGGTGAAAAGAGTGCCACCATGTTTGAGAAAGAATAGCTTTCAAGACCCAACAATACATTATGATTGCTACATTTCCAAAGACCCAACTGGACCAAAGGACACTCTGTTACAAGAGGCCTTGGGCTCATCTGTAAGCTTAAAGCTACAGCATAATACACTACTTGAATTATATTGTTACATATTTAAAGTGATATTGTATAACTGTGTTGATTGATTCTGCTTTCAGATGTTTGCTTTTGATTATAATGAAAACCAGGAGCTCACTCCAAGACCCAGGCAGTGCTTACCATACGCAGTGGTTTCAGTCGTTCCTATCAAAAATACCTTTTCTGCAGCATTTAAAAGTATCATGGCCTTGCCTGCGAAGAACCCATCTACTGAAATGTTACTAGGTACATCTGAAAAAGATTTTCATTGTTTTATCACAAAACAGTGTCATGTTCAGGATGCTTATACAGCCACTCTTTTCAACTGCATCGCAGAAACGGATGCTTGTTGATTTCTTTCCCCCAACCCTTGTAAAATCATCTTAAAATGTCTTGTGAAATCAGTGTCATTTACAAATAAAGGGGCTCGTGAAAATTGAAGGTTTGCTGAATCAGTGTAGATAGTGTAAGCTGAAATCTAAATCCACAAAGATTGATGAAAGGAGACTTTTTACAGTACAATTACCATGTGTCCTAAGATTATTGTAATAGGACCTGCTGTACCAACTGTAACTTCAGTATTACAATATCTGTATACCAGATATTCATATGCATTTATATATGGGCTGAACACACATGTATTGCACTTGTATGATATTTTATTCTATTGGTCCCCTCAGGTTCTGTTAAACCTCTGAAGACCTGCACCATAGCTGAAAGGTGGGGCAAAGGACAAAATGCCGCTGTGACCTTCAGACACTTGCAGGCACCAGGAAATACCATGCATGGTCTTGGGTGCAATTCATCTGAAACTCCAAGCCAATCAGATGAAAAATCAAATATTTCCGATAGCACATCATACTCAGCCCTTCATAATGGAGCAGACTTCCTGCAATCCTTCCAACAGCACTGGACATCTTTACCTCAGTCTGTTAGATCCCATAATGCTTCAACTCCATTTATTGATGGGAGTTTTCCTGTTAATAAGCACACTCTTCAGTTTCCCAGTCCAGTAACCTCAATTGAAGAGCTTCCACATGTTCGAGGCTCAAACAATGAAGGTTGCAACAACATAGGTTTGAATCAAGAGAATCCGTATCCAAATTTTCATTCATCCACAGCAGGGGTATTGAGCAATTTTCACACGATGGTTTTTTCTTCGCAAACTATAAGAGATCCACGACTGTTCAGAAGAGAACAGAGTGTCATACAGAAGACACCAGCAGGGGACACACAAGAGGAGACAAATTCTGAGTATGATGTCATGAAAATGCATGGAGATAAAACTCAGAGGAAGTCGGGCAATCAGAATAAAGTCGCTGCAGGATTTGGCAGTGAACATAATGAGCCATTAGAAAATCTCTCGCACAGTTTTTCTAAACAGAATGCAAACGAACAATCGTCCTCTATAAACATGTCAAATATGAAACCTCCGGAAAACATTAAGGGAGGAATTTTATCTGTAGTGAAAGTTCCAGTAAAACAAACAAGGTTGCAGCTAGGAAAGAGTTCTCTTCATGACAAAAACCTACAGGGCCACAAAGAGGGGATCATTAAAAATGATAGTGCCCTGTGCTATGCTCAGTCACATACTGTGGTCTCGACTACTAGATCAGAGATGCGTCCTAAAAATCATACTCAGATTTTGGTATTAGAAAACTCCAGTGACTACACATGCCCAGAAATGGGACAACAAAGGACAATCCCAGTATCATCTGCCAATGCTAATGTATCAGACCAAATTAAGCATTTCCATGCAGAAACATCACTGAAACCAGATGTGAATGGACCCAGGTTACAATGCAGTGCTTCAGAAAGTGTAAAATCTACCAGCACGGATGACATTGATAATTGTTCATCACCATTCAAAGTTAACAAAGTGGATAAAGATACAAATATGAATCAAGAAGAAGGAAAATCAGAGGATTGTAAGGAAAACGATGATGAGAATAAACAGGAGCTGGACACAGTAAGACTAACGAATACAAAGAACATCCCTCTTCAGATTAAGCAGAAGTGCTACATAGATAAATGGAATTTTAATTTTGAACAACCGGGGGGCAATTCAGAAATGCAATATACCTATGAGCAATGTGCAGACATCAGAGAAACACAAGACAAAACAGGCAGGCGTCTCACAGAACTAACTGCTGATATAAAACCACCAAGTGGTACTGAGAATCCTAATGGTGAAAGTCTCCATAATTTCACTAGGCTTATTCATTCAACACATTTAGGAATTAGCAGAGACCCCGAGAACAATAAATGCAAAAAGGACTCCAGTCAAAATTCAGATGTGATCCCCGCAGATGGATCAACCTGGAGAGGAGAAGCAAGGAAAGCCCCAAGTTCTCCCAATGCAGTGGAAATGAGTGAAGGGGAATTTTTGTTTTCTCCAGACTTTTTGAGCAATGAAGGTGTTGAGGGAAGACCTACACAGACAGCCAACATCAGAAACAGTAATACGGTATATGGTAATAATGAAAATTTACCAAATGACAGCCCATGTAATGAAAACCCAAAACATGAACAAGGCAAAACTGATTCATCACAAAGCAGTTCTACATACAACAAGGTCACTTGTAATACCCAAAAATCCCAAAGTAATTATAATGAACCACAGGAATCTGACATACTGTTGTGCATTTTACACAAAAGAATGCAATTTAATCAAATGTCTCTCGCATCCAGTGCAAAAGAAGAAATTTCAGTCTCTGATAAACCTTACCTCAGACCGATAATTCTCAAAGATTTTCAAGACAACTTGCTTTCACCACTACAAAACAAATGCTCAACAAAAAATAACCTTCGAATTACAATTAAAAATTACGAGAATATTATTTATTCTGAACCAGAGGTTCTTTCCAGGAAATTTCCATTCATGACCTATCAAAAGAAGAACAGAAATAACTTTTCAGGCTTTGATGACAAGTCAATAAACAATTGCATTGCCACTACAGCTGTAAATAACGAACAAGAAAATTTACCAGATTTTCAATTCACCGAAAACACGGAACAAGCTTTGAACACTATTTTCACTTATGTTCCTGAGGTACACAGCAAAAATGGACATAATGTTGAACTAGTAAAGAAAATGGCTGAGAGGTACTGGAGGAAACTTTCAATTAGACAGTGGAATCACAAACGAAAAAACAAAACGACTGCCTACAAGCCAATTGACAAAAATCTGCATTCATATACATCTGCATTCACTAACTCACCTGGGAATCAATTGAACATCAAAGGTTGTACTACACAACTAGCACAAGAAAATGATGAGTGCTCATTATATGTGTCGACAAAGGAAGCAGCCAGAATTTCTACACCAATGACAAGTCCTGCTGAGAGTGTAGATGATACAATGATCCAGCAAATTTCACCAGTTAACACTTCCTGTAGCATGAAACAGCCCAAAGAGTTTAATATTGAAAATGGAAATTACCTAAGCAATGCAGCAGTGAAAAACCACAATGTATCATCTCCACAGTCTACCGTGTCATGTGTCTCATCAGAGTACATGAACAGTAGTTGGCATGTATTGAGGACTTCAAGTAGAGGCAAAGTCAAAAAGACAAAGCCTTCAGGTGACTTAAGAGGCTCCAAGGAGCAAGGTTGTAAAAGCAGACTGTGTCAGGGGGTGAAAACAAGAAAACTGCTTATGTACTATACAAAAGGTGTGTGTTCTGTGTATGGCTGGCCTAAAAGCAAACTGCACAGGGAGAAGACTTTCAGAAGGGTGCGTCATTGGAGGAGGGGTCAATCTAAGAGGCTCATAAAATCTGTGTTATTGAAAAGGAACAAGAAAGCAGACAAAATAAATAACAAAAGAATGCCCCTAAAAGAGAACAAGGACAACAATAGAGTTGGTGATGATCCTTTGATGACCAAAGCAAACTATGAAAAGGATCGTGATGGAAATGGGAGCGAAATAAACGGACCCCTTGATATGGTACCAGAAGAGTTGGAAGAATGTCTGGCTTTCAAAGCTGTTTGTCCCTCTCCATTAGACACAGACATTGGATCTCAGAATTATGAAGAGCAGATTTGTGATGTTGCTGGTACACAAACAGTTCCCATGGATTCCATTTCTGGAGAGGCCGTGCTGCCAAACTCTACTGTCCAAGTGCATTATGAAGTCCATGTGCATTCAGATGCAAGCAGAGACCATATGAGCAATGAGACATCTCAAAGGGAAAGTATTTCTGAAGCTTTCGCGATTGCAGCCTTTACTACTGGAGATACAAATAAAATGAAAAACGACTCCTACGACTTTCTTGGAGAATTGCCTGAAGAATCACAGAAAGAGATCCATTTCCCAGAAACTATAGCAAACACACAAGATGACACCACCAGCCATCCAATGGACAATTTAATATCAAGTGAACCACAGGTCAATATGGTTCCCAATCTGCAGAATGTAGCTGATGTTAACACCATTAATATAATGCAATACAATAGTTCCCCTTTGCAAGATCAAAAAGAGGACAGCAATACATCTTCTAGAGTTATACTTATTAATAAACTGAAAAACTTCTTGAAAGGAGTTAGGCTTGAAAAAAGGGGGTTAAATAAGCCCATAATTTTAAATAAAAGGACGAAGAAAGTCAGGCAAAAGCTGACAAAACCTTGCAAGAACATGCAAGCAATTGTTCAAACTCCAGCACAGTCCCCGAAACTGGATGGTCATCCTGGAGACGAGAATTCAGTATGGGACCTTCAAGGTAACTTGCACACTTCCATTGCAAGACAAGAAAACTTTGGACAAAACATTGCTAATCCTAACCAATGGGTTAGCGTAAAAGGGAACCCAGGGAAATCAAAAGAAAACACAAGTGAACAACATGAGACGGAACCAATATTCAACACTACATCTATTGGGAAAAAACACAGAGTGAGTGATATTTCAAACATGCTGAAAGAGGCCGATGTTGCAACTTCCATAGACAAGCTCATATCTCTGAGATTGAGATGCGAAGAGATGCTTCAATACTTTATTTCTACATTTGAGAGTGATCAGAATGTCAACTTCAATGAAGCTATTGTCTCAAGAGATTTAATTGTAGATCGATACCTGAATCGCCCCCCAAACCCTGTACATTTGAAATACGAAGCATTGAACTCTTTTTTTGAGTTACAGATGATGATGGAAGCCAAGCAGTTTGTTGAGAACAAGATCAGATTTTTACATGGAGAACCAACATTCAGAAGTCTACTGTGGTATGATACCACTCTTTTTGAGGAGCTCTGCAAATGGAAGGTCATGCGTCAACAGCAGGTGTCCATATATCCATTTTTACACGGAAACTACTCTTGCGAAGGGTGCAGTCGATCGCATCATCATTCTTATATCCCCAGTTATCTTGAGCGCGAGAGATCTAAAGACAGTTCTTACTACATGTATCTCGTGAAAAGGAGAGAGAGTATGGAGAACTTGACTGCACAGGAACATAAGTTAGAGTCTGAGAACTTTCTTCACTCTGTGCCTCTAACTTGCAGTGTTAATTTTGGAGACAGCTTAGAGAGTTTGCAAGTGCTACAGAAGTATCTTAAATTGTTTAGATTGGCTCATTTTAATCCATTGCAAGAAACAATCACAACAGAGCTGGACCTGGACCTACATCTATCTATCTTGTGTAGACTTCTTCATCGTAAAATAAACTACTTGATAAGACCCGAAGTGATAGACAATCATGTGTCCTGGTTTGGCTTTGAGCACCTTCTGTACGATGCTTCAAAGATTCTAATCTGGAAAAATCAAAAACCAGTGCTGAGTCTCAAGTCACTAACAATGTCTCATGATGCAAGTCAACAAAGAGCAGCAGAGAATGGAGCTGGAACTTTAACCCGGAGCACCCGGAAGCGGTCATTACAGAATGGAGCTGGAACTTTAACCCGGAGCACCCGGAAGCGGTCATTACAGAATGGAGCTGGAACTTTAACCCTGAGCACCCGGAAGCGGTCATTACAGAATGGAGCTGGAACTTTAACCTTGAGCACCCGGAAGCGTTCATTACAGAATGGAGCAGCTCTGGTAATGGCAAGTAGCCCTCATGGGGCAGAGAGCAACATAAAGAGAAGAAAATTTAAACAGGTAAAATCAACACAAAAGGCCATCAGTGTGTAACATACATAGAGTATTGTCACACCCGATAGTCCGATCCCTTCGTGTGCCACGCCCCCCTCGTTAACCTCGTGTGGAATCCCTATGTTTACCAGCTGTTCTACGTTTCCTGCCATTAGTCTTGTATATTTCAGTCCGCGTTCAAGTCTGTTCCCCCAGTCGTGTCATTGACGTTGCATGTCTTGGAGTGTGTTACCCCGCAATAAACCCTGTTTATTCGCATTCACGGCTCCCTTCGCCTGCTTACCTGCTCCCGGTGTGACAGAATGGCTAGCAGTGCACTTCACATCCACACTTAATGTTTCCCATTCCTTTTGAAAGTCACTTCATCCTCGATTCATGAGAGACTGTCGGATAAGTTAACAGTCAATTCTGGCATTAGAACGTCACTTCCTCCCTTTACCTGGCTGGTTTCTGGTCATTCCCAGTGTCTCCTGCTTCACCTTGTTCTTGTGTACTGCTGTCTTAGGAATTTTGAACCTGAAAGCATCCTGCTGCTCAGTGTAGCCTTCTGCTTGCAGAACCACAATTAAACCATGATTTAAAAATGCAGATTTGTTTAAAAATATAGAGTGGTCTCTTAATTTTTTCCATGGCTGTATATATATCTCAAAAGGAATGCAATTTAATTGGTAATCTACTGATAAATGCTACACCCAGGTAAACAACCGTGTTAACCTACTTGATGGTAGGTTACTAATATTCCTGTCAATTTCCTGGCAAATTAAAAAGCACAATCAACATTCCAGAAGTTAGAAAAGCTTTAACATTTACATGTTGCCATTTGGAGACAGCTTAGAGAGTTTGCAAGTGCTACAGAAGTATCTTAAGTTGTTTAGTTTGGCTCATTTTAATTCATTCCATGATTTTATCAACTAACCATGTTTATGATCAAGCAGTGTGAAAAGGTACCTGTGGCCATGATTTGTCTCCAAAACACAAGACGGTAAGGAAATATATTAATATAAATGTTTGTGTTTTATTTACATATTCATATTCCACTTGGACTTCTCTATTACATAAAGAAGTTTAATTTTTTGACAGGTGGAATGTTTAGTTTAACTCAATTGATAATGTATAAGATGTCTTAGCTATGGTACCATATAACCAAGGGTGCACATAACTGGTGCGCAAGTACGCATTCACCTTTATGAACGATACGCGCGACAATCGATTGTTCGTAAAAGCGCAAATGCGTACTTATTTTACGTGCATTTGCGCTGTTATGACAAGAAAATGCATTGCATTTTAACCCGTATACCGCAAATGAAGTCGAGTTAGCATATAAAGGTTAAATACATTATATTTAGTTTTCATAGCAGCGCAAATGCGCATAAAATAAGTACGCATTTGCGCTTTTACAAACAATCGATTGTCGCGCGTATCGTTCTTAAAGGTGAATGCGTACTTGCGCACCAGTTATGTGCACCCCTGCATATAATGATTACAATAGAATCATTATTCTTTGATATGAAATTCATACATTATACTTGTTGAATAAGATGACTATAACTGTGGAAGCCTAAAATATGTACATCTGTGATAGAAAGACTTCAAATAATGTACTGAGCTCCACAGCTGGTTAGAAAATCAAGTTATTTTACATCAGTTCAGGTTATTGCAAATGATACCGGCGTTGCACCCTTGAGATACTGAAACTAAGCTGCTTCCATAAATATCTTGTTGGTACTGATCCAAATTATCTTCCATTTCTGTCGACAGACCTGGGAATCCGCTGTTAATGCTTAATGAGGGCAGCAAGGCTTTGGACCATCCAGCCAAACGTGAAATAAGCCGAGGAACCCACTTGCCCTCGACTGGACCTGTGGTCGACAACAACGCCTGGTGCCAGGAATCCGTTGAGCAAGAGAAGAATATACAAAGTGCAGCAGCTTGGGAGCACAGGGAGATGTTGGAACCTTTTCCAGAAATGATACCTGCTGATCCAGTCATTGCAACCTGGGGTGAAAGGTCATGTGACCCTCACATTGAAGAGTGGCAACCCCCCACACGTGTGTCATCTACCACGGTTAAAACAGCAGGCGTGCTGACGCATCCTGACATGTGGATCCGTATGCACAAAGCTAATCATAAGACAAAGCCCAGCTCGGAGTATAAAACACCGTTTCTGGCAACGGGGACAGAAGGATATTCACCCCCCTGGGGTCAATGGTCTCACCCCTGGCACGAGTCTGTGCTGCAGAGCCAATCCGCCACGGATGTGTGGGGCGGCTGGAGAAATGTGGCCCCCCACCATGGAGGCCTGACATACCAAAGCCACCTGAGATCCTATGATTTCAGGTCCTCTTATTCACTAGAGCTTCCTCAACAATTTGTCCCACTGGAAAGCTCACAAGTGCAACCCCCGCACTGGCCATCTCTGCCATTCCTAAGCACCCCCCAGCCAGACCGCCTTTCAGATCCACCCACGGCGGTAGACCCCCCTCTTCTTTACTGGAATCACCTGACCTTCACCTCCACCACTCCAGCAGTAACTTCTAGAGCACTCCATGAGATTCAGTGCAAAAATTACCTGGCAAACTGAGTACTACAACTGTCCGCATTTATTATCTATGCTTTCATTTGGCTTCATATAGCTGTTAAAGTAAAGTAACCCACTGAGCCACACACACACATTTTACAGACACCTTTGTTCAAAGTGACATACAAGTAAGGCCAATTGCAAATTACAAACAATCATGCTGCCAAGGAGTCCACTAAGCATAAGTGCAGCTAGACAGAGCTTTCAGTGAATGTCCAGATTGAAGTGTAAGCAGTACTAATAAGACTACCGAGGGAGCAGAAGTGCAACATAAGAACATTCAGGGAACATAAGGAGGCATCAAAGGGTTTTGATAAATATTACAGTACATTTTGTTATAATGTAGTGAATTAAAATGTTACCACCGCTGTATATAAATGTGATTAATGAATTTTGAGAGTTTGTACTCTGTTTGTTTTATAGTAATAAAGTTCAATACATTCAATAAAAGCTGTTGTTATGCTGTTAATAAAACATTTATTTTGCCCTTGTGTTCCTTCGTAGACCAGCATCCGTGTCAGGCACCTTAAATAAAGCATAATACTATCTCACTTATAGGCAGTAGATGATGGATTGGGGGGGTGGGGATTTGGACTCTCTGCTAAGAAGCTAAATTTCGCTTAAAGCTCAGTTTCCTTTTAAGGTCACAGTTGAGAGGAAATAAGCCTGAATCATCCATCCATCTTCCATGGGCACAAGCATGGGTGTAAATTATGGGGAAGGAGGGGTTGTGACCCTCTACCCCCCACCCACCCGCCAGTAATCAAAATCAGGAATGACTAAACATCAAGAAATCATTGCAAACTTTCTTGAAATCTAGACTTGTTCATATCTT
>JAODLD010000124.1:1575444-1597944 GCA_026781065.1 Mormyrops boulengeri
TATTAAGAATGTGATGTCATTAAAGTTCATGTGTGTGTAAAGGCAGGTGTCCCAGTACTTTTGGCAATATAGTGTATCATACATTACATCTAGCTAGGGGTGGCATGGTGGTGCAGTGGTTAGTGCTGCTGTCTCACAGCAAGAAGGTCCTGCGTTCGGTCCCCGGGTCGGGAGTAGAGTGGAGTTTACATGTTCCCCCTGTGTTCCCGTGGGTTTCTGGTTTCCTCCCCCGGTCCAAAAGTATGCACGGTAGGTTGATTGGTGACTCTAAGTTGGCCCTGTGAGTGTGTGTGCCCTGCAGAGTGTTGGTTCCTGCCTGTGCCCATTGTTCCTGGGATAGGCTCCATTTCCCTCCATAACCCCAGTTGGGATAAAGTGGTTATAGTGATGGATGGATGTCCAGCTAGCACTAATCACTTCATAGTAGCTGTAGATGCTCATTTAGTTGCCCATCATTCATTACATAGTCTGTGAACTGGTACTGACATTAATAATCATTGTCTGTTACACAGTAGTTGCTTGCACGTCAGTAAATGGTGCTGTATAATGAATAATCTCCCGTTTCAAAACAATGAGTTTCTGTTGCAAGCAGGTATAACTGAATAGCATCACACTACATTATGAACACGGAAACTGAACCATTACAAAGTTCAGTGTCAGAAGCCACAAAGACTAGTTAAGCAGTGCCTGTAACAGCTAGAATTTAGATTATGTAAACTAATTAAATTAGACAACAATTGTATGAAAGAGTAAAACACTGCAAAAACAACCAACGTGAAATATACTATAAACCTTTAAAAGCACTGTGTGACTTTATAAGCTAAGAAAGTCACGCAGCCCGATTAAAGTGTGCAAGATCGTGTACTGATCATAGATAAAGCTCCATCCGCCAAGGCTGTGTTGTACTTCTACATTTCCAAATGCTTTATGCAATGTTTATATTCGCTTAATGGACAAAAATAACCTCTATATATATATAGTAACCTACATCATTAAATTGAGTGCATTTATTGTGTACAGTTGGTTTTTAAACATGATTCTATGAGCAGGTCAGGTCGGGGAGCATGTGCTGATGCAGCACGTTGCTGCACCCACCACATAGCAACCTCCAGAAATGGCCATCCATCTGCCGCAGCCAGGTGTTACGTGAGCGTCCCCTTGGCCGGGTCCAGCTGCTTGGGTCCTCAGCAATAAATATCCTGCGAGCCGGATCACCCTCAGGTAATGTGCCTCATTCAGGACTCCTCTAGCAACCGCTCGTTCAACACAAAGTCAAACCAGCAGTACCCAAGGATTCTCCGAAGAGACACAGTACCAAAGGAGTCCAGTCTTCATCTCAGGTCACTGGATAGCGTTCATGTCTCACAGCCATACAGCAAGACAGGGAGCACCAGGACTCTAAAGATTTGGACCTTTGCCTGCTTGCAAAGATATCGGGAGCGCCACACACCCCTTTCCAGTGACCTTATAACCCCCATGGTCTTCCAATCTGTCTGCTGACTTCATAGGAAGAGTCACCAGAGACATGAATGTCGCTGCTGAGGTAAATCTCTCGACAAGGTCGACATTCTCCCCGCAGACAGACACGCTACTGATGACTGTGCCCAAGAAGTCATCAAATCCCAATCCCAGAGACTCAGACTCCTCGCTCACTCTCTCGAGAGCCCCGATCAGAGCCTCCATTGACTCTGCGAAGATCACAGCATCGTCGGCAAAGTCAAGATCAGTAAATCTTTCTTCACCAATGGATGCCACACAGCTGCTGGACCCCACGACCCTGCCCAACACTCAGTCCATACAAACATTGAACAGAGTAGGAGCAAGAACACACCCCTGACGAACCCCAGAGTCAACTGGGAAGAATGCAGAAGTTCTCCCTCCTCTCTGCACAGCACTCACAGCACCAGTGTACAGGCCGGCCATGATGTCCAGCAACTATTCTATGAGCAACAATTCTATGAGCAAATAAGTAAATATAATCTCAGACTTTAAATACGGAGCCTAGACTTCCTGCTAAACAATTTTGAGTTTGCTGTCAGTTGATACAATATATATGGGAAAGAAGAGTTTCAGTGTTGTAATCTTTATAATAAACTGCCGCTAGTTCAAAACAAACACCGACGACCTCCAGGCGACTACATACTGTACTTTATTGTGGGCACAAAAAAGTGCCGGTCCTCCACATCGCTAGGCGGCGCAAAGCCTTGCGGAGAGCACCGCGAGGAGCCTACGTCGACCGCAGGAGTGTCATTTTTAATTTTTTTTCCTCTCCGCAGTTCGAAATGCCATTGTGATGACGCAGGGACGTGCTCGGGCGAAGGCAAGCGGCCATTACGCGGCTCAGTTTCCCTACGAAGGTCGGAGGGAAGAGGGAGCTAAGCTAGCTAGTTAGCCTGGTAGCCAGTCCCTGACGCCATAGAAAATCACACACACACCTTCCTAAGACGCGCACTCGACGGCGGGGGTAGCTTTGCAGACCACAAGCGTGTGGACACATGAACACTGGGCTAAACCTGAAATAGAAGGGTCCGCTTCGACCGAGAGGCTGCGCCCGATTTCAAGTAAAAATAAAATAATCATCGTTATCTAGTGGTTTACGCGGCGAACGTTAAGTTAGCGCAGCTACCGATAGAAATAGCGTGAAAGGGGGTGAAGGCCGTCGTCGGAGTTCGTTTAAAATGGACAATAAAGCTTTTACGAAGGAACTGGACCAGTGGGTCGAGCAGTTGAACGAGTGCAAGCAGCTGACGGAGAACCAAGTGAGGACGTTGTGCGAGAAGGTGAGTGGTGGCTGGCCCGGCTGCCGACCAGCTGGAAGTTTCGGGCTCAGCCTCGGGGTCTGTGGCCTCCGCGTACCCGATGTCTCCCAGCTTTGGGCGCTGAAACCCGGCGCGGTGCTGCAGGCTGCGGGGCTCCTGCGCCTGGCGCTGTCAGATGTTGCGTGTCTGTTGGGAAACGTCTGGAAATCTGGGGCTAAATAACTAGGTTTTCGCTAATGATAACGTTCCAGGTGAACATAAGAGCCCCGATTTTTTTATTTTTTTTAATTATATATATATATATATATATAACAAATATATAAGCCGCCAGTGCTAGGGACAGCTTTTCGCACTTTTGGTTCCTATTCCAGCAACCTGGTGTTGGTCCCGAAAAAGCTGGTTTGCTGGCCTATTTCATTCAAACTTGATTATTAAAATAAGCGGATCGGTCACACATTATTAAATCCAAGCGACGCGTGACGATTTAGACATTTTTCCCACTAAGTCGCAGGATCGACTCGATTTTGATTATAATGTTAGTGGTTTTGTTTACATGTTACTAACTATGGTGCGATAGCTATTTGGTGAAGCATTTGTAGTTTAAATAAAAAGTAAGAGCACAACAGAAGTCCTTCAGTTCTTACATCTGCTTGCTTGGTCAGTAAGTCTATGGTACGTTTTTTTATATGTGTGTGTTCATTGCTGATACTCTTCCATCTAAAATAAATACAGAAAATCTACCAGCTTTCTGAAAGTCATTTTGTAATGCAAAACAGTGTACATGTAACATTCATTAGTCATTCAAGAAATGTTATAATGTCAGATTGCAAACATGAACTGTGGACAGCTCAGTCCATCGTGCTTTGCTCTGTATTTGGTAATGCACTTTTAAAACGTATTGCAATTTGATGGGATGCCTGGGATTTCATTTCCTAATGAAAGTTATTGCATTTCCTTGCTGTCTTGTGCAGCTTCTTTTTGTCTTGTGCTTTCGTGTGAAATATCTCCAAATGAATTTGCCTTAATCTCATTGAGCTCTGTATTATTTTAACTGAATTTACATGTATAATGTGTGATGAAATATCACTAATCCTTTACAATTAAAAAAGGGGATAAATCGCAAGAAAGAAATATAGCTTGACTACCACTTTAAAGAGGGTGTACGTTTCTGGTGTATAAATGGGGCCTTGTTTCTAGGTATGTTTCTTGTTTTGGGCAAAAACACCAGGGTGAAACTAAGGTATCGTAATCAGTGGCAGTTCAGTGACTCCTAAACTTTTAATCACTGGCACATAGGTAGTAAGGTTCCGCACTATGGTGGCGCGGATTGTTTACAAATTAATTATTCTAAGGCAGCTGACTCAAAGTACAGGTCCATTTTTTTACGCTGTAAACTGACACCTCCTGCTTGGTTCTCCTCTACAGGCTAAAGAGATCTTGACAAAGGAGTCAAATGTGCAGGAGGTGCGCTGTCCCGTCACAGTCTGCGGAGATGTTCATGGGCAGTTTCACGATCTCATGGAGCTCTTCAAAATTGGGGGCAAGTCTCCTGATACAAACTACTTGTTCATGGGAGACTATGTAGACAGAGGGTATTACTCAGTGGAGACAGTGAGTCTTCTCGTGGCATTAAAGGTAAGGATTCATAGCCGAACGAGGCTAGAAAGACGAGCTTTATGAATCATTGAGCTCTGAATCGCTTGAATGCACTCAGTTGTTCGAAATACAGACTCAAAAAACACTGCAAACCATTGTGTATGATTGGCTTTTTTTTAAACTTGCCAAACTCCTGATAGTTTAAAGGAACAAAAAGCAACCTCAAACTCTGAGTGAGCTCTTTCTATATAGAATTAGAATTTAGTGATCAGTGGTGACACCACAGCACACAACAACGAAATATGTCCTCTGCATTTAACCCATATGTGATGTCATGTCATAGCAGGGGGCAGCCAATTCAGCACCCGGGGAGCAGTGCTTGGGGGCAGTACCTTGCTCAGGGTACCTCTGGTGCCTTGCCGATCAGGGATTCAAACTTGCAATCTTTCAATTACAAGTGTGCTTCTCTAACCATTAAGCTACTGCTGCCCACATATAGCATAGAATAATGATACTTTATTGATCCCTATGGGGAATTTTTTTCTTTTCGCCAACCCCATCTTGCTTTCTATGAGACACACAGATACGCATGCAGGTCCGAACTAGCTTGGGGGTCACAGCGCAGGGTCAGCTGGGGGTGGTAAGGGACTTACTCAGCTACCCAATGGTGGAATCAGTCTGTTGGTCCTTGGATCTGAACCAGCAACCTTCGATCACAGGCACAGAGTCGTAACTCACTGAGCCACACGCCATCCCCCTCTTCAGCACCATCTCCCTTCTGCTCCTCCAGGTCCGTTACCCTGAGCGCATTACGATTCTCAGAGGCAACCACGAGAGCAGGCAAATCACACAGGTTTACGGTTTCTATGATGAGTGCCTCAGGAAGTATGGCAACGCCAATGTATGGAAATACTTCACAGATCTCTTTGACTATCTCCCCCTGACTGCCCTGGTAGATGGACAGGTGAGTCTTCTGCTCCCATTTGTCTGTTTTCAACAAAATACAAAAAAAAGTCTTGTCTTCATTTTTAATAACCCCATGGAGAAAAATCAATACCATTATCAACTGACAGAAACTGCCCTACAGAACCATTTTCTTTAGTATTTGCATAAAGTTGACCCCAATCATTAGAGTATAGATTGATCGCTAATCTTCTGTCCTGGCAGATCTTCTGCCTGCATGGTGGCCTTTCTCCCTCAATAGACACACTGGATCACATCAGGGCTCTGGATCGTCTGCAGGAGGTTCCACACGAGGTCAGTCCCAAGGGCACATGAAGATATTTCGGTGTGACGATGCTGTAGGGCAGTGGTTCTCAACCATTTTTGCTCCACGACCCAATTTTTTACCCTGCCAGCTCAGTCGCGACCCCATATCAAGTAGATGTTTAAATTAACATTATGATCAAGCACACAGTTCCCTCTGCAGTTTACAACCAGGAGCTAGGAGGGAGCAAAAAAGTGTATATCTGTGGGTTCCCGAGGACCAGATTGCGAAACACTGCTTATACAATACATGTGTTTTTAAATGAAACAGTATGTTTAAAAGCAGCAGAACCGATGCAGATGAGGGTTATGAAAAGATGGGAGAATGCCACGTCTTTCTGTTTATTGAGGGATGTTGAGGTATGGGGCATGTTTCAGGGCCCGATGTGCGACCTGCTGTGGTCGGACCCCGATGACCGTGGGGGCTGGGGAATCTCCCCTCGTGGTGCTGGCTACACCTTTGGGCAGGACATCTCCGAGACCTTCAACCATGCCAATGGCCTCACCCTTGTGTCTCGGGCTCACCAGTTGGTCATGGAGGTGAGTAATAATTCAGCAGAATCCGCAGTCCATTTTTGCCATCTACATGCAGATAGCATTTAACGATATGAATGGCCTCTGTCATACTTGCACAATATATAGGACTGGAACTTTTTTTTCCCCATTCAAATTTGGCTCCTCACCAGTGGCTTGGGCCACACCAACTGATCGTCTCCCAGTCAGTGCTGGTCAGTAAGGATTTGGAAAGCACCAGTAGCTGTGATTTAGTCTTTTTCTGGCCAATAGAAAGCATGCTGGTCATATGACATGCTAGCAAACTTCGTTTCGTCAACCAGTCAAAATCTGTCTGAAATGTTGATAGGCTTTGGAATTTTGTAAATACATAAAATAGTCATCTGTAGCGTATGGAACAAACACATTTTCATGCTGGAACAAAAACGAGGATGTTTTAATAAATCTCTTCAAAGCCTATCGGCCAACAAAAGTTTCCTGTCGAAAGTTCGCATGCCGAACATGAAGAAATACTGCAGTATACTCCAGAATGAATTTGGTTTTCATCATATTCTGTTGTTTTCACATGTGGGGCTCCACTACACGTTGTCTAGCAAATGTCAGACGTTGCTTCTCCTGAAACGTGCAGGATCATGTCACAGAACATCCGTCTCAGGAATAAGAAGTCATGTTTTCGTGGTTTAATCTGAAACATGTGCATCCTCATATGAAAGCATCTAGTTAATATATAGTTTGATCTTTTTTAAACCAATATGCATACTACGTTTATTTAAAAATGCAGACATGTTAACAGTAAATCATTTCAGTTTCTCAGTATTTATACTCCGTAATTGTTCATTGATTTAATGGTGTTTTTAGGACTTGATGTTTGGCTGCAATGTTGCTTCTCAGTATTGGCCATAAACGGCTGCGTCGCAGTACCCTCACGTGCCACAGATGCAGAGTGTGCTGGCAGTGTAGTTCTGTGTCATGTGTGCTAATCCAGAATGTTCTGAAAGTTAATGGAATGTGGGCTGGACCCAAGAAGTGCCGGGTGGTGGAGAGCCATGTTTACAGTCAACTTGCGTGAGTTATTGGGCTCTGTGTTTGTAGGCTTGCCTGTCTATAGCTCTGGGTTTTTATTAAACAGGGCTCATGTTTCGGGGTTACACTTGCATGAGCTGCTCAGGTGCCTTGCATCAGCTGGGAAGAGAAAGAGGACAGCAGGAGCCTGTTCAATGAGGCGATGCATGTTGTCCTGGATGGTACAATAAAGTAAATGTTTACTTCCCTGTCCAGCACTCTTGGCAACAGAATATTGACACAAGTTATTTTGATCACTGCTATGATGATGAAGTATGATTAGTGGGTTTATTTAAATGTGTATTTTAATGAAATGCAAGGACGCTGTATTTGCTATCTGCACAAGTACAGATTCATTGGAATGCTCCCTCTCGCATATGCCATATTGCTCGTTTTGGAAACATACACATATACAGTTGATACCGCTGCTGCTGCAGTCACTTTCTCATTAGCACAATAAGTTGGTACTCAATGGATATTTTGTGAGACTTTGCAGACACATTGTATGGGTGAAGATCTTGGGACAAATCACCCCAAAATTGAAGCAGCACTGCATGGTGATAGCCAGGAGAAGGGCAGCCTCAGACACTTGATCTCATTAGCGCGAAAACTCAAAGTATTTGTTGGGTCTTTTTCAAACTAGGATTTCATAGGATTTCACTTTGAAAACTGAAGCAACATCACTAAGTGGCAGCAAAGGGAAAGATGACCGCAGAAGACACTTGACTTTATGAATGTGATCACTCAAGTACTGGATGGATTTCATTTCCCCTTCACAGAAATATTATATTGATAAACATCTCCACCTGATTTCTTTGAGACAAATTACACCAGAATTGAAGCAGCAGCACTAGGGCGCAACAAAGAATGGAAAGGTGCAGCTGCAGAAGACACTTGAAATTGTGAACACAGTAACTCTAAAAGTATTTTATGGATCTCTCTCAAACTTCCCAGGAACATTGTATAGGTGATTATCTGGCACCTGTTTTAAGACAAATTGCACTAACATTGAAGCAGTGGTGGAGCATGGAATTACGGACACAGATCTCGTGAACCTCATTACACCAAGATGAATCACACAAAGTTGGGCTTTTAATAAAGATTTTTTTGTAGATGTGGGGAGAGTGTGTGGCTAGCGATTCTAGAGGATGGGGCATGTGGGAGGAGTACAGATTAGATTAGAAAGGAGGGTGACAGGGCTGTTGGGGAATTATCATTGTTCCATAAGTATCTTGCTAAATTAAACTTAGCATAACAGGAATGATAATCAAATTCAAATTGCAAATTCATTAAACAAAAAGACAGATAGCCCAAATAGAGCTGAAGCATTATTGGGCCATTAAACAGGGTATTTTTGCAGTAACCATGTCATAAACACGGCTGTGGATTTGTGTTTTCATGGCTTGGTACTGGTTGGGTTGAGCCATGAAGTATTGGCAGCTTGTAGATGGTCTTGAGCAGTGACCTGAATCCCACATGGCCGATGGATCAGAGCATTTGTACTAAAAATACCACTAAAACTGTCCCCTAAAATTTTCCCCCTCTCCAGGGATACAACTGGTGTCATGATAGGAATGTTGTGACCATCTTCAGTGCGCCAAACTACTGCTATCGCTGTGGCAACCAAGCCGCAATCATGGAACTGGATGATACTCTAAAATACTCTTTGTAAGTATTGTTCTGCTCTCACCCGGTGTACCTGTAAGAATCTGACAAAGGAGGTTGAGTATTGGTAAAGTTGTCCCTTCTGTATGAATTATGGCCCTTCTTATGCCTCCACCTTAAAAAATCCTGGAATCGCCTCTGGGTGCAGCTCATAAACACTTATGAAATATTGGACTGCTCTCATCTGCTGTAGCTATCAGAATTTGATAGGATTGAGGTGGTGGTAGGATGAAATCTTTACATGACCCAAATGTCATGTAATAGATGGGATCTTTACCCACGATCATCTCTGTCCCCACAGCCTGCAGTTTGACCCCGCACCTCGCCGCGGGGAGCCCCATGTCACCCGACGCACCCCCGACTACTTCCTATAAACCCCCTCCCGGTGACATTTGTATGTGTAAATGTGTGTATATGTATGAGCAGGATTACAACACGAAAGTACCAACATGGACCAAAATGTGCCATACTAGCGGTAAGCATTTAGTGCACACATACAGTTTGCCCAGTGTCTCCTTACTGCAACAACATGCCGCATTTATCCTTCAGCTCAAGTCTCAAAAGCCTGCTGTATACGATGGTAGTAATGGGTTTCTTTTTTTTTTCCCTTTTTTTTCGGGCGGGGTGGGGGGAGTTTCCTTGAACTGTACATTGAAGAGGACTTGCGTGACTTGCTTTGCTTATTTCAAATTTACTGGACAAAATGTACATTTTTGCGACAATTAGCAATGCCAGGCATGTGAAATATGGTATTTTTAATGTACAAGCTTATCGACCCCCCATACTTTTCTCCAGCAGACACTTTCCTGTTATGAATGCATAGTTGAAGGGAGAAACCTCTTCCTCTTCTGGAGTATATGCTGTCATGTAAAGAGCCCAGCTTCCCTCCCTCTCACCCACCCACTGTTAAATCTTACTGTTTACTGTACTTTTTTCTGTATATTTGTCATGAAGTGATTGCATCTTCTTTGGTGTATTTGAACCAATTAAAGTACTTTTGATCATTAACAGTCTGTGGCCAGTGACCTGCTGTAGTTCTCAGTAAATAACCAACTGATGAGGTCATCATTTATTGCAACAGAGTCCTTGGTGGTGCAGAGATCCCACGATCCACAGATCTGATGCACAGCAGCATTTCTGAATGTATCCCACCAACCACTGGCTCCCTCAGGTAGAAGCTAGCTGTAGGTGTAACATCTTAAACCTTCAGTCACTTAAATTTTGGGTCTCAGACTGGGGGAGATCAATCTCTTCCACATTGAGGACCATGTCTGTGTCAATGCCAGCATCTTCCAGGCTCAAGTCCTTTCCCATCCATAGGGGCCTTCGAGGGTAAGAGGTGCAAATAGCGTAGATGTGTGGTGGGAATCCACTCTTAAGCATCCAGTCCAGGAGAACCTGCACAAAATGGTAATCTATGTCAGCTTCTTTTGCACTGACTTCGTCAGTCCACAATCCAAGTCTTTATCTATAGGAATGTGTCATAAGCTCAGATGTTAGTGGCAAAGTGCACAAAGCATTTAAACTGACAAATATACAACGTACCCTTGAGCTGTGTGCTTTAAAGAACTTGCGCTTAATTGTTCGACCACCAGGACATCTCAGGACCACCCTCACCACCTAAGAAAGGGTTAAGGTTTTTTCAGAAAACAAAATTTTAGTTAAAAAAAAAAAGGTGCAATTTTCCTTTAATTCCTACCCAAGGCCTGTTTATGAGAAGTTATTCGTTTAACACCAAGAGCCAGCTCAGGTCTCATGGTTGCTCTCGTTCCTAAATTTAGTACCTTGCTGACATAACATGCAAGTGATGAAATGACTGAACGCAACAGAAGTTTACACAACTCCCACTGCCCTGGAGCCTAAAATTAATCGGCTAATAAACGTTCACACAGCAGTCAATCTATTTTACAGAATCATTTGCAATGTAACTTTATGAATCTTTGCAGGAAAACACAACAAACTGCTACAGTTTTAACTGCTGTGGATAAGATTAATCAATAAAATTCCCACAGCTCAAGGAATCCTGAAAAGTAGAAACAGTATTCAGTAAAAACATTTGTTATAAAAGGTGTTTCAAAACAGTATTTCTACATTTTCTGTGACCGCACATGTAAATTCACCCAAATACTGAAGGAGACCATACAACACCAAATCCTGTAAAACAGAACTTACCCCCTCAGCATTTTCTGGTGGTTCATCTGGTAAAACTACAACCTTTTCAAAACAGGGAAACAATTTGATTATATTCCAGCATCAAGAATAATCACAGTAACTAAGCTCCGTTTCCAATTAAGCAATGAGCTTTTAATTGCAACTGTAAGCAATTGATTTACTTCCACTTTGATCTTAAAAATCTTTTAAACGAACAGTGTGATCCCTGATAGGTAATTGTATTGCCTCTGCCTCAAATTCTGTACTGATTCAAGTCTGCAGTTGAAAATGAGGCCACTGGTAAATATTGAAATCTACTTAGGAATGTTCAGGAACTGGAAACTCGGGGGGGGGAAGAAACTCAGAAATAGAGATGAATACATTCTTCACTGGGAATAAACTGCACTGCTGTATCTGATTATGTATTATAAGGGGAGGCAAAACTGCATGGCTATGCTCACTCCGCAACACAGCGAGCCTGTCACTGATAGATTAGCTAGCTAGCTAACATGCTAAAAATGTCTGGCATCGTATTCAATTTGTGCCCGAGGTGCGTTTCAGTGGAGCAACAGGAAGTACAATAACTTGCTACATTTCCATTTCTTCAATAAATGGCAGCATCGAACTACCTAATGTTCAATAACTACCACATCATTCAAAATACCCCAATAACCACCACCACATTTTAATACCGCATTTATAGGCAACACAGAACATTTAATTACTGAATGAAAAGTGTTAATGCAATTTTACTGATTAATAAAAATAATAACTATGCCTCCTGAGGATGTGTTGGCCTGTCTTACTGGATGCTTTTACGTGCTCCACTAATCTCCAAGTGAAAATGCAGGTGTTCACTGGCCGCAAGTTTTTCTCCTCGCAGTAGAAAAAAAAAGGACTTCAGTCCTGTCTATGTTGACTCCTACACAGTCGATCAAAGAGACACTGGAATGTACCAAATCCTGCATGGGGAGCAAATGGTCGCTTCATACAGCACGGCACCTGCATCTGGATGAGGGAAATGTTTTGGGAGGTGAGCAAATTTGTTAAAAAAAAAAAAAAAAAAAGTGCCCCCATGACCTGGCCCCGGATAAGTGGTAGAGAATGAATGAATGGATGAATCCAATAGTGCAGAACCTATTGGTGGTACATTCCGGGGCCTCTATCACAAAGCCGGATTTCTTGCTTAGCCAGATAATTTGTCAGATTAAAAGTTTAGATGGACTTTATCTTCATTCACTTACATTTAGCCCAAACTACCTTGAATCTGAAACAGACTGACAATGGATACCACCTTGCTACCCCTGTACATGAAGGATAAAAGAGATAAAACCTAAAAACACTACATTCTTATAAGTTAAAATGATTTCTTTAAATGAAGCTGCTCATTAAAAAAAACCCAACAATATTTTCCTATAAAAAGTACAACATTCCATTTTCTTCACATAACAATAACATATTTCACTATTTGCTCTTAAACATTCCAGAAATTTACTTTCAACCCCGTGCAAGTCATGAGAGACATGCAGATTAATGTGTAATTTACTTCTGTGCACACTTAACATGAGTCAGAGAAGTGCTGTTCACATTCCTTGGTGGGTGCCTGCTTTTTCCTAAAAACAAAAAAAAAATCCCTCCCTAACCTTAAAAAAAAAATCAAGAACGACTGTCAATTGTGGGCTTAGGAAGGTTAGTAAAGTTTTAGAGAGATTAAAAGCAAACTGTAACTTGGCTGCCCTGCCCAACTTAGCCCCACCATGTAACACTGTTGGCAACATCTACTGTCTGGGTTGGAGTTGAAGCACCATTTGTCTTCGCATTTTATTTTGAGGGCAGCGGTTGCCATGTGTGGCATCTGTGTTTGTCCGACTCAAATATCCACTAGGCCTGGCTGCGCCCTGTGGGGGGGGGGGGGGGGCGGGGTAGCGAAATTCAGACATTGGATAGAACACCCTCTTTTCTTTTGGAACGTCAGCTTTGGCAGGGATGTGGCTGACAGTTTCTGGCAACTTCCTCCTCCCAATGGCCTTCATGTTCGGAGACTCATCAACGTCCTCATCCTCTAGGTGTTCCGTGGAAGGATCTCCCTCCTGCAGCAGCAACAACGGAGATGAACACTGTCAAGGACGGCCACAAGCTACCAAGGACGACCAACAGGAGCGGACCTGGTAGTCTGTAGCATTTAGCTGAAGCTGTAATGCTCAGCACATCGGTCAACACTTCTGGGCCCAGTGGAATGCTCCAACAGAAAAATCCAGCTGTATGAATAGGTAGATTTGTTACTTAGGGAGGTGTTAACAGTGTTTAATCAATACTGCAAAACATAGTTTGCCTACCACAGTGTTTCCCAACCTGGTCCTTGGGGACCCACAGACAGTCCACGTTCCCGGTAGAGCAAAAACTAGGTCCCTGTAGACTGGATTGGGATACACTGGCATACAAGATAAATGAACATAGGCCAAACAGCACAGGGCACAGAGGAGGGGGACATCCTGGATGGCATGCTGGACCCTTACAAACACATCCCCACAAACAGTACAGCCAATGAACCCAAAGGCACATCTTTGGACTGTGGGACACGTACAAGATGAAAACGCATGTGACCTGGACAGAGCATGCAAACTCCACACACAGAGCAGAGGCTGGCTTAAAAGCCCTAACCCTGGAGGTGTGAGGTGACAGTGCTGCCCACTGAGCTACCAAATAGGAATTCAGCACCTACCCCTAGTGGCTGTCCCCGTGTCAGCTTCCAGGCCTCTCCCGTCATGCGGTAGAAGCGCTGCTCCTTCTTCTGGAGCCGGGCTTCCTGGCGAGGCTTCAGCACAGACTCCTGATAGGTTGAAGCCTGACGGGTAACAGAAAAAAAGTCCAAATTAAAAAAAAAAAAAAATGCTTCATCTTTTTTTCATCTAACAGGGAAACAAATGTCCCCCCCCAAAAAAAATATATGTTTCCCTACAACAGACATCTGCAGTAGGCGATTTGAGAGAGGATGCCAATTAAATGTTAGCAAAATTTCAAAAATGCATCCTTTAGTTAAGCTGGCTCCCCCTCCACCCCCCAGCGGAGAGAGTGCTGCGTGTGTTGTGAGCATCTATTTGGTTACCGTGTGTGTGTGTGGTGTTCATTGGCTGTGAGCAGTCAGGGGCGTGCCCCCATTGGGCCATCTCCCTGTTAAAAATTAACAAATCGCCAATTGGATTTCTGTACTGCAAAGTCCACATAAACATGCAAAGCCTTCTGGAAGTGTGAAAGTTTACACTTACAGTTTGTGAGCTACTTGCATTATGTTGTATACAACATGTTGCATGTTTTAACAGATTGGCGTTAGCTGCACATTTAGGTGCAGCAGGACGACTCCACATCTGTACCTTCTCACTGTGTCTCTCCTGCTGGTCTTTCCTGGCCAGCTCTCGTTTCTGACTCACATCTTCATCTGGATTTAAATAGAACATCTGCATACATTTCATTTACAGGAAAATGACTGATAAATTTCAGTACCACCTTCTTATGAAATGTAGAGTACTGTGTAAAAGCGTTAGGCAGCCAAAGGAAATGTGCAAAGCTATTTATCTGGATAGTAAGTGCACATTTGCTCATAACAAAACCACTACTTAACATTAGAGTACATGCAAATTAAGAGTAACACAATAAAAACGATCAGGAATGTCTTCTGTTCTCCCAAAATTCATTCATATCTTGCTGGAGGTTCGAGAACACCACCACTTCAGTTCCCAAACCTCTCCTCAGCGGACCTCAGTTATTCTGTGCATTTGTTAAATTTCACCACCAGCTTGCTTAATTAATTAGCTTAATTAGAAAAAAAAAAAGAAAAGAAAAAAGTTGGTGATGTGCTGATTAGCTGAACATGGAGTGCTAGTGGTCCAGTCAAAAAATACAATGATGTATTGAATGGTTACTGCAAATACTGGGGTGATTTTAGGAGAGGTTTTAAAATGGTTAAGCTGACACACTTATAAACATTAATATATGAATATAAACATTATCCTCCTTGACTGCCTAAGACGTTTGCACAGTACTGTATTACAACTTTATATAACCAGCTGAGTGAAAATTTCCAACACGTTTGTTACGCCTGTTCATCCTAAACTAGGCCCTTCTGGTTTTATTTTACTATGGGGATTCACATGAGGGCAAGAGGTTAACTTAAGCCGAATCTTGCACAGGACACTGGTTGTCATTGTTTCGGAAGTGCCCCGAGAATCTGAAACGCACTTACACTCAGAGCGAGCCTGAGGCGTGGGAGACGAAGGGGAGGAGGACCTCAGCCGGGTATACAGCAGGGACAAGAGCCAGCTGGACAGGACGAGCAGGAACAGACCCCGTCCCATCAGCAGCAAAGCAGCTTTAAAATCTGCGATAAAACATTCAAATGCTGGCCCACAGTATGCATCTAATTTACGTGGAGCAACAACAATTAAACAACGCCGGGCTGTACGCAGCAATGTCTGTGAACGCCGTTTTCTGCACGGTGGTCGTATTTCACAGACCGTTAAATTCGTGTTTTTATCGTCTGTTACTATTGCTGTATTGCCGCCTTAGGATGAATAAATACATGTTACAAATTATGCCGACGACTCACCCTTCTTGTAATTCCTCATGTATACACAACACAGAAAGCTGAGGGATACGATCCCGAAGAGCACTATGGCCTTGGGAGCACCCATTGCTTCGTTTATTAAAATATTAACCGATCTCTGACTATTTCACTTGGACCGATGCATATGCATCCTTCGCAGACAGCTAAAACATTATAATCACACGGCTCTAAACAACGAAATTTATCAACGAGGTCCTATTTAGAGAAAGTCTGACTGTGTCATCCGGAAGACATGAAAACCAGCCTCACTGCGCATGCGCCATTGAAAGGCTGACGAATGTTGGCACCTTTAAAAACCATTTAAAAAGAAAAAGGAAAAGTGTAGTAATTTTGGGAAGTCTCTCGGTACGACTTGTGGGAAGGCGAGGTAGGAGATCCAACCTGGCCTACTTATGTCGGCAAGGAAAAAATCTTCTGCTTGTATCCTAGTATAATTCCGGTGTATTTGTTATTTTGCTGTGAGTGTAGATACACTAGTGCCCCTCAATAAATACACAAAGATTCTACTGTGAGACACGTGGTTGTGGATGTTTTGCTGCTAATCATACGTTTCCAACAGTTACCAGACTGTCTAGCCGTTTAACTATATGCCAAACTATAACTAGGTAAAGAGCTTCTTGTTGATGATATGCCCCAATGTTGCTTAACAATGTAAAACAAATGTGGAAAATCTTTACACCTTGTCATGCTACACAAACTAGGCATAAATCAAGCACGACAAAGTGCTTCTTCAATGAACGGCGTGATTGACAGGCTCGTGAGGTGACGTAGATCCGCGCGCCTTCCCGCAGGTCGCCGCGAGACGTACTCCGTTATTTAAATATACAGCATATTTAATCCTGCTATAGAAAGTGATCATCATTTATTACATTTAATAATACTTGAAGAATAAAGAATTTGAACGTAAGCGCTTTAATAAAATAAAGGTAAACGTGAATATTTTAATGAACGTGTCAATGAAATCGTTATTAATAAACATTTGATCAAAATAGTCATTTGCTCTTAGACCCGAACAAATACAAGCTCAATTAAGCAGTTGGCTGGTACAGAAATTAAGGTCTCTTCTTTGATCTACATTTCATTTATTTAATTTGTCCTGATAATCCAGAGAACTGATCCATAGAAAGGGACAAATCATGGTTCTTAAAGTCTAAAGTTGTGTGTTTTTGTGTCATTGATGGGCAGAGCTGGATTAGGGAGGGCAGTGGTCCCTGGGCTCAAGACGTTTTCAGGGCCCTACCTACCCAAAATATTTTGAAATATACAAAATACTTTTATAAGTGCCGAACATATCGACATCAAGGTTTCAGTGTCAACCAGAGTAAAGTAAATGACTGCTTCCGAGCATTAGCTTTAAAATGAATAGCTAAAATCTGAAGCGCAAAAAGAGATCTGAACCTGAACTGATCTGAACCAGTTCTGAACCTGAATTTGTGAGAGATAAAATGTGCTATATTGAAGCTTTTATATTCAATTTGCCATTGAAATCAAACGTTCCTAGAAGTATATACTTCCAAAGACTTCATATTCACCATTCTGGGTAAGATTTAATTTGTCGATTCTCCAGAAAAATCATCCCTTATCCCAGGATGGGGTGCCAAACCACTGTAGGGCACACTCACACACCATTCACACCTACTAGTATTTTAGTAACTCCAATTAACCAACATGCAAGTTCCACACATGGAAAAAGTGTGTGCATGCAAAGTGGAGGCTTGAACCCTGAACCCAGAGGTGTGAGCCAACAGTGCTAGTCACTACACCACCATGCCTTATGTTATATCTGTTTTAAACCACTTTAATAATGAATTACGAATCATTTTCTTGTTTAATGTTTCATAATGGCTGCCAAATGAAATATTCCTTTTACATGTATAGCAAAGCACCACCTCTTAAAATATGGTGACATTTGCATTTGTATGTCTTTAACAGTCCTGTGATCAAAATCCATTCTTGTTCTTTATCCACAAAACAAGCTAAACTGGGGGAGCGTTATAAACCTTAGATAATGCCCCATTCACACCTTGCAGATTAGGGACAAAGTGTGAATGGGGGTAATAAGGGTAAAAAGGGGAAATTATCAGCAAAATTCTAATGTTTTAATTTATTTCAGTGATCTTCTACGTCATTTTGACTGAGTGGTTTATGCTGATTGGTTTAACATCCAGTGCTGGTGGAAACTCACATAGCAACCTAGGCCAGCTTCACCGTGATTGGTGTGTGAATGGTGTGTGTGCGCTCCCCAACCTGGGTTATTCTCTGCCTTGCGCTTATTGTAACCATATTAGGCTCTGGACCCCCTGTGACCCAGTATAGAACAAGTATTATAGATTTATGAATTAATGAATGTATGGGTGGGCAGCACTTTTCAGTATTTCTTAATTGCTGTTTGTGTTTGATTCTGTGTATGTCTTGCAGTGGACTGACATCCCATCAAGTGTGTTCCCAGCCTTCTACCCCATCCCACATGGGCTAGGGTCCTGGCTAGCCCACATCCCCAAAATGGTTATGCTGTTGAAAGATGGATGGAAAGTAATCCGCAAGTAATAAAATAAAGAAGCCTGCTAGAATGAAATAAGTACTTAACACTGAAACAGTAGTATTGTAACTTTATAGAGCACAGTTAATCAAAATTAATGATTAGATGATAGAACTGGAGCAAAGTGTAATCAAGTGCTTTTGTTCACAGTAAACAGATGCTAAAAATAGAAGTGATAAAATGGCAAAAATAAGAATTACAAGAGATGATTATGCGTCATTTCCATCAAAGAGCTCTCCAGATATTGTTCATCATGGATGTGTTGTCACTGGATTACTAATCAACAATTGATGTGAAGCGTCTTTGGTTATTTGGCACTAATCACAAAATGGCATTCTCTAATTGAATTCCATTAACATTCTCGAATCCATCAGAACACCAAAGGTTTCGGCTTTTCCCACGGAAACTCCTCTCTGCCAAAGTGGCCATAACACGCGGTCTTCTGGTAGATGGGCCTTTTCAGATTCAGCTCCCTGTGAATAATGTAGGGCAGAGAGGTATGAGGACAGCAAGGTCTGAACACTCTGTGTGGGTAGAGCCAGATGCCTTACCTGTAAAACTATTAATAGACAATGAAGCTATCCGAAGGCAGCAAACACGCAGCACTGTATGGTGGGTGAAACTACCTCATAGGTACGGATATGTGAGACTCTTTCTGTCCTTGTCATAATTAAGGGTGGAATAGTGTGATTTATTTACTTAAGGTATCAGCTGGAGCTGGTGATCAGTTGATTAACCATCTTCGCGGTGATGGAGAAAGGTTTTAACCTCTATTTAGTTTTCAGTAAAATGAAGATCTCCATATGAACTGGCTTGTAGTTAATTGATCAATCTATGTAAGAATCATAATTTCGTATTTCATTGTTGACAAACTGCTGGTGAGGTACATTGTAATAACTGTACTCTGTATATTATAATTCCTCTGTGCTGAGGATTCTCATCACTTCTGGGTATCTATTTACACGACGCTAAGAGAACAAGAAATCCCTTATTAATGTCACTATGGTGATTATTTTGGGATGCTGAAGCAGTAACTCACTTTATTATGGCCCCTGGGCGTAAGTCGAAATTGTTCTGCACAATTTTCAGCAGCTCATCTTCATCCTTGGTAGACGTACCGTAGTGGAACACCGAGACAGACAGTGGGTGGCTCACACCGATGGCATATGATATCTGCAATGCAACACAGGAAGGGGACTCAGGGGTTACCTTCCAATAAACCCATTGTAAATTGAAAATATCGTAAGTCAAATATGAATACGATATGATAAATCATACACAGAAAAAACACTGTACGACACATTGTTAAACACTATGAGATTAATTTCTTATTTACTTAGTTAAAAACAAAGATAATCTCACTTGGACCAGAACTCTTTTGCATAGTTTCGCCTTCACCAGAGACTTGGCGACCCATCGTGCAGCGTAAGCTCCAGAGCGGTCTACTTTGGAGTAGTCTTTTCCAGAGAAGGCCCCACCGCCGTGGCCTCCCCACCCACCGTAAGTATCCACTATAATTTTGCGGCCTGTGAGTCCTGCGTCTCCCTGTTGCAAAATTAGAATCAGCCTCAGTGTTTTGGATGCAAGATCATTCCTGTAACCAAGAGACCTCAGAGTGCACATACACACAGAATTTAATTCTTAATGAAATTATATTTGCATTAGAATATCCATCCATTCATCTTCTATATCCACTTATGCACTACAGGATTGAGGTTCATTCAGCATATTAAGCATGTAATTCAATAATTTCCCTACCAATATCAATATGTTATTGCATTTCTGCAAAAACATATCTTCAGATATAACCCAATATTGTTTGCTCAAATCTCAGAAACAGGTTTTCCACAAAGAACTTAATCTAAATTAAATCAAAGTAAGTAAAAATGTCCAACTGTAAGAATGGGAAATGAACAAAACCATAAAGCCCTTTGGATAAAAGCAGCATCAGCACAAATAGAAAAGCTCTCCACCTGAGGGCCACCCATGCTGAACTTGCCACTGGGCAGTAAGTGATAGATCGTCCTGTCATCGAGGTATTTGGCAGGGATGACTTCCTTGACTACTTTCTCCATTAAGTCTATGCGAATCTTCTCCAGAGTGACCTCGGGACTGTGCTGCACGGAAATCACCACCGTGTGCACTCGCACTGGCTCCATTGCACCGTTATTGTCCCGGTATTCCACAGTGACCTAAAAACAGGAATGTGGGACAGATTCCATTAACATCTATGGTGTGTGGTTCCTCAGGTTAGGACTTGTGCCCATGATCAGAAGGTCACCAGGTCAAATCTCGATGCTCTTTTGGGCTCTTGAACAAGGCCCTTAACTCCAATGGCTCCAAGGACACTTCTGACCCCAAAATTTGTTTTCACATGTATGTGTGTTTCATGGACAGTAAGATTGGATAGATGAAAACCTGGTCTAGCTGCACCTATATCGTCAACTCATTGACAATGGTATGTTTGTAATGTACGATTTGCCTCACTTGCACATCACTTTGGATAAAAATGTCGGCTAAGTACTAATTAATTGCTTACAAATGAATGGATCTTGACTAAGCTACATAACACTTCCTTTGAAGATATCCTGCTGAATTAATAGGTGAAATGTAAATATCAACACATTATTTTTAACCTATAGAACTAAACTGTAACCAGGATGTATGTAGTCCTTTTGCTTAATAAAATGACATATACTCAATGGTTAATTTGGGTGATCAGATAAACCATGTCAAGGAGAACACTATGAGTTACTGCAGGATTTACTAAGTACTTAAAAACTGAAAGGCTCCTGTGCTCGGCTAAAGAGCTCAGATCTTCTTGTGCTTTGACTGGTTTGTTTCCTTGATTGAAACACTCAACCAGCTGTTTCATATGAATATTAGCGACACATGTACAATTACAGGAGCCTGACTAATCAGCACAAAGCAAGAACTCAATGCTTAGGTGAAATCCAGGTCCTTTAAATTGAAATGGTAGTTTACAAATCCTTCCTAGTTCCTCCTAAGTGTCCTCCCTCACTTGGATTATCTGGTCACCCTATTTGTTAAGTACCACTGCTTTCTCACGCAAACAACCATGTCCTGCAAATAGCGAATAATGTGGCTGAAAATGAATACATACAGCCAGGGCTGGCAGTTCAGACACTGTGTGTACATTATATGCTACATCCTCCCCTTGATTTATACCACATCCGATAATTAGCCATGAATGTTCAAAATTTCTCTCAGTGTATGAATGACTATTCTAGGTACCAGTAAAAGCTCAGGAACCCTGGTCTTTAAATAAAAACCTAGGCATGTGATCCACCTGAGTTTTGGAGTCTGGTCTTATCCAGGGGCACACTCCATTGCAAGAGAGCTTCTTCATCATTGCATTGAGATTGTGGGCCAGGAGGATGGTCAACGGCATGCATTCCTCCGTTTCATCAGTGGCGTAGCCAAACATCAGACCCTGGAAAGACGGTCATTCATCAGGTCACGTTTAGCTTGGGAACTTACCGAACAGGTAATTTGGAACCTGACGTGCTGATGATCGCTCTGTGAAGACAGATCCTTTTTCTTGTGATCAGTGAGGTTTGAAGTGCATCATGGGTGTGATTATCAGGTCTGGTTTAATCCAAAGGGACCCAATAAAATAACCCTTTTTAATGGTGTGATGGTCATTACCATGGCCTTGTAATCCCTTGCATTAACAATTATTACTCAAAAGCTAATCATTTATTGAATGGCCATTGTGGGTACTATAAACGTTTAACCTGAACAACATCACTTTGAGTTGTACCAGCCAAAACCTTAATCACACGTAATTAATCGAAAGCTCAATGGACATACTGTATTCGGTGGCAGGAAGCTGCCAACCCCTGGTCCAAATTACCTATTCATCCACTGATATCTAACTGACTTTGCATGCAGAGATGGGGTAGGCATCCAGCTGACCTTTCATCCCCAGACTCTGTTAAGGGGTTTTTGTTCCTCTCCTCCAAATACTTCTGCCGCTTCCTGGTTGCACAGTGTGCTGTGTGCATGTGCATATATATAGGTAAATCGCACTAGGGCAAATATGCTTGGAGGGTCAGCTTATGAGAAAAGAATTAAATTAGGGGTGTGAATCCTGCCCCCACTCAGTGTGTGTGCAATTTGAATGTCCCACCTCCCCCCTGGCCCTCTGCTGGGTTAGTGGTCAGAAGGATGGATGAAATGAATTATCGATGGCCTCATATATCATTTTCACAGTATTTACAAAAGTAAAAGATCCCAAACCTGGTCTCCAGCACCAATCTCCTCGTCTTTCTTTCCCTCAAACACACAGTCACTGATTTCCACAC
>JAODLD010000124.1:1600444-1625857 GCA_026781065.1 Mormyrops boulengeri
CTGTCTATCTATCTGTCTGTCTGTCCATCTGCCTGTCTGTCTGTCTGTCCATCCATCCATCAATGCATTTTAGAACTGCATATTCTAGGCAAATCCCAGGCAGCACTGGGCACATGTAAGGAAGGGGTACATAGTGATGTTTTCTTAACAGGGAAGGCAATTCCTGGTGAATTTGTAAGGCTACACTTTAGTAATCAAAGCTAATACTGAGACGAATGATGGACCTGTGTCAGCATATTAGTTACAAGGTCTAAGGAAAGGCAACGTATAAGTTAAAGATGTTTGCATCTTTTCACACCTTAAGTATTCTGTTGCACCAAAGCAATATTTTAAAATGAGTGATTTTACTGCTGGGAAAAAATCATAAATTTTGCATCAGCGCACATCGTTACGGTTTTCCTCGATCGCTTCAGCACATTTCAAGACTATACTCTCATTTCTCAAAACAGTTCATGCATATAGCACAACACCATGGTTTAGCTGCAAAAGTCGATAACTTTCCCAAAACAATTAACTCAAGTCTGAAAAGCAAATAATTACACGAATGAATTAGTCAGTGCCACCAAAATGAAAAGTACAATTAACATTGTTTTAACCATGAAAGTCAAAATGCTTATATATATTGTCAAAATGTCAGTGTAAGCATACTATGAGTTCTACAATTCTGAGTGATAGTCGGGTTCTCATTGTCACTGACTGATCATTTTTTTAGAAAACTGCATGCATGGGTGTAAAATTATTACAGTGGGAAACTACATAATCTATTTTGACCAACAAGATTAAAGCAACTGAATGTTGTGCCAGATGATGACAATTGTACAAAACCATTAGCATATATGAACTAAAACATTTGGAAAATTGTGTGAAACAATGGGAAATGATGTTCTGCTGTGCTGAAGTGACATTGTGGTGTGGGGATCACACTTGGTGCTTGGCAAATGTTAGTTGTCATTTGAGAAATGTGCCAAAGCAATCTAGAAAAACTGTAATCTCCTCAACATTTGGTCACCTTTGTAATATGTGTGATTTACAAAGACGAATCAGACTGCAGAGGCTTCACACTAAAATGGCCAATATTTTGACGTTTTAAAAGAAAGGACTTTCAGGAAGTAAGGTAAAAGAGCAGCTTGACAATAATTAATGCTGAGCTCAAAGTCCCCTCACTTGACAGCTGCTCAGTTCAGATTTTTATAACTCAGCAACTCTGCGAGCGTGCAGGCTTATCACTACGGCTTCGGTGCTGTTTGATCCCCGTACCAATTCTCTGTGCAGATTTCGCTTGTTCTCCCCATGCTAACCTGGGCTCCTTCCCCCAGTGATCCGCACTTTAGGTCAGGTGGCGTTTCTAAACATCCTTTGGTGCGCTTGCTGGAGCATACACCTTCCCATCTCATGGACTGATATCCAGTCCAGGCTGTAGCCTGCCTTGCTCTGCTCTCCCTGGGTTAGATGACTGTGATATAGATGACTTTATGCATTGCAAACAAAGTTTTGCATTCTATGATGAAAAAGCTTACAAACCTAAATAACCATTTTTGTTTCTAAAGGGATAAAACTGTAAATGTGATAATATATAAAATGTACATAATTTTTGAAATACCACTTAACCATGCAAAAGAGCTCATCTTAATGTATATGTGCTTCAGGATTAGTGCAGATTGGATCTGTTATAGTTTATGGTTCTTTATTATGGAAAAGTGTGACACCAAATATGATGCTGAGTATGTGTTTCTGTTCTAATGAGTTTCACTTCAGTTTGCTGCTTGTTCCAGGCACAAATAACAGCCAGGCACCCGGAGAGAAAGTGAACATGCCACACTAATAGAAGGCAGCATGGGGAGTAGCTGTAGAAGCATTTTCTGAAGGCGAAAGTCTAAAGATAGGCTAGAGTACGCTGCACAAAAATAGAATGAGACTGAGCTGAGCTTTGTTGAATAATAGTTTAAGGTTGAATGATTCACCGTCAATAAAATGTGACAATATTTGTCTACTGTTACCATACAGACTGACACCGGATCATATGAAATCTACATGCCCTCTTTGCAGTTTCAGCTTCTAGCCTTGGACCTGAAATAAAGAAAATTTTCAACCAGTATTTGAAACCAGTGCCTTTTATTGTATGTTTGCTCAGCCTTCGATTAATGCTCAGTCAAACCTTATGCTTGTGCTGTGGCTGCATTTCTAGTGATACCTGGATCGATTTGCATAGCTCCCCGTCTTCAGAGGAATAGAATCTCTCGGACAGTTTCAGGCCAATTCACAGGTTTCCTACCAGACTCATTCTGCACATTAATCTACCTATTTTAATCAGTTTCTGGATATTTGTGTTGAAAGGAGGAATTATTTACATTTGACTCTTACCATAGGCAGTAGGTCCCTTCAGATATTTGTATTTGTAAATATTTGTTTTACCTCTTGGAGAGAACCAGCTCCATAACATGATGCTGATAGTAATATAATATATAATATATAATATATAATATAATATAATAACATATATTTTTAATTAATGTAAATAACTCCCACCTCCTACACATTTCGGGTGATAGTGCTAGATAATTAAGAGTGCAGAAATGGGACCTTGTGAAATGTGGCTTCAACACCTTACCCACAGCTCAAACTGCAGAGAATCTGCAAAAATGTCACTGGTACAGAGGGACTAGCATCGTCCACAGCTTCTTCCACATTGCCATAACCTCCCTTTGAAGCAGTCTCCTTGAACAGTCATCCATGCTGAAACGACAGCCAGATCTACACAGCGTCACTGTGGAGCCATGCTTCCTGGATTATAGCCTTTTCTGACAGCCATACTATATTAAAAGGGGCGTATACAGGGGTAGGGCCAGTGCTGAACGCTGATTGGCCCCCGAAGTGCCCCTTCCCCTGACACTCCCTGATTCAAAACATATTATTGGCTAATGGCAAGCTTGGCCCCTTTGTTTCATTTATGGTCTCTCATTAATCCCTCACCTTAAAAAATCCTGGCACCACCTGTTTATTAGAGACCTTGTTGTATAACCTCCTACCTCCTGATTTTGTCCTTTCAGTGCCATATAAAGCCCAAAGCCACAGCAGATTCTGGACCTGTCCTTGCTTAGCCAGCAGAAGCAACATCCTGCATTTCGTAAAATTCAAAGTGGCTACCCGATTTGGGTCAAATCCTAGAACTGCCCCTTCCGTTAGTAATTTGCTATCAGTGGTTCTTGTGTCATGCTGACACACTGGTTTGCACTGTTGCCTCACACCTCTGACACCAGTGATTGAGTCTCTGGTCCAGCTCAACGTGTGGAGTTTGTGTGTTCTCCCCGTGTCATCGTGGGGTTCTGCATGTGTGTGAATGGTGTGTGAGTTTGCCCATCTTGGGTTGTTCCCTGCCTTGCACCCATAGCTTCTGGGATGGGCTCCGGATCCCTACAACCCTGAATAGGACAAGCAGGTATAGAAAATGGATGGATGGTTTCTTTTGCATAAGGACACACACCGTATAACAAAGACCTCCTGCATGATTTTCAGTTTGCTGCATACAATGACAGCCCCCGTTATTAGAGGTATGCTGATGTATGCCAGTGGGGCGTTTTAGTGTTTGGAAACATGTACACCTTTGTGTTTTATTGTGATTGTGTAGGCTGCCATAAGCGAATGAAAGTGAAAAAAGTCTGATTGGATGGGTGTCTTCGTATCGAGGGAACAAAAAGTAGAAATTCCAAGAGGTGTGTCTTTTTAGATACTGTATTCTTTTGTCATTTATTAAAAAAGAACAGAGGAAGTATTAATATCTGCAGAATGGTGAGACCTAGGTCAACAGAAACCCGGTAATGAAAGTGACCTTTGCACTTCCATATGATTTCAGTTCTCCTCTGCATCAGGTGGTTAGTCAGCATATGATAGGTCATGGTAACGGAAACCGGTACGTTTGCGGCCAATCATGGTTACGCCTAGAGTAAATGTGTAACCCACAAGGACTGATACTGGCGTGTGAGTGCTTGCCAACTGAAAGCAGCGGTATGGTAACTAATATGGATAGGTCGGTGTGAAACACTCATGGTTTGAGCATTTGGTAAAACCTATTTCGTGGTCCTGCGTCAGGCGACCGATTATAACAATATGGTAAGTGTATAGTTTTGTTAGCTATGTCTTCTGTGGAAACTAAACGTCAGTTCTCCTGCCTTAATGGAGACAAGGGACCCCTCTGTAGGTCTAAAAGGTGAACAGCTGCTACATTTAAAGGGACATTATGAAAATCATTGGGCACTACTAAAATAACTTTTCATGCGTAAATACAATGCTGTAACATATGTAATTTAAAATGTTTTAGTTACAGGCAAATTAAAAGTATAAATTGTTTTTATAGAAGTGCTTTGTGACAGATGTTAGTCAAACAAGGAAGTAAATTCTGACTAGCAGTGAACACTACTGATAAGAGCATATTTGACTATTAAAGAAATTCAAACAGTTCAAAACAAAAAAAATTGCTTTCTAATATAATAAATTCAAGTGTTCGAATCAAGTATGGCAATAAAAAGAGTCCTTAGGCTGAAATCAAAATGACTCTATGACATGTTATATAAAGTTAAATAAATGCTGGCGATAATTAGAGAGCAAACTCGTTCTAATGTGTCTAGTGGTGTGGAACTGCATTGTTTAGGTCTGTTTAGTCAAG
Organism: Mormyrops boulengeri; assembly: GCA_026781065.1. NCBI lineage: Eukaryota > Metazoa > Chordata > Actinopteri > Osteoglossiformes > Mormyridae > Mormyrops > Mormyrops boulengeri. The sequence goes on from JAODLD010000124.1 coordinate 1,605,105, forward strand.
CTTATTTTTTTCATTGAGGGTTTTGTCAGCCATGTAAGGCATATTTACACTGCACAGTTGTTCCTCAAACTGAGTTTCCGGCCACAGTACTGTCTGGCTTCCCACAGGCTGACTCCGGCGCTCAAGCACCATCACAAAACACACTGAACCAGGTGCAGGAGCAAGTCAATGATGTCAAGGTCATACTGAAAGACAACATCAACAAAGTACTGGAAAGAGACACTCGATTAAATGATCTCATTGACAAAACTGATGATCTCCAGGCAACAGTAAGTTTTTTAAATCAAAACTAAATACATTTAGGGCAACAACTCCTATTGATTTCTTGTATTTTTCTTTGCCTAATTTGATATAAAATTGTGGTCACATGGTAGAAGTAGGTAACAATGGATTATTTTCGTAATCTTAAAAAACATGCATATGTTGATTTGGTTTTGATTCTGGTCATGAAGCTGTTTTCTAAAAAAAGGTTTTCTGTGTGTAGAGGAAGAATAGTTACAACAGGACCGCAATTTAGCTTGCAAATTATAACTTGCAAAACTTCTCACCTGACGAAACAGTATGATTCTCGTTCTGTCTCACCTTGTTTTCCCACTGCTGCTCCTGGGAAGGATCACAGTGTATAGAAATTTATTCAGAGACTAAAAATAATTTATAACACAACGTTCTTCTAGTAAGCAACATCAAAGAAAAGGGTTATCAGCACCAATGAAAAAATCTAAAATCTATATTTGTTCAGACCTAATTGGAAATGACTGCTCATTATTAGTTTTTTATTTCATTTATTTTAAATACTTGTTGTGACACACTATTTCCTCCCAGGCTGACTCCTTTCAAAAGACGTCTACACGTGTGGCCCGGAAATACTGGTGGAGAAACACAAAGATGATGGTAATTATAGGTGTGATAGTGCTGACCATCATCATCATCATCATCCTCCTGGCCACCGGTGTCATTCCCTCATAACTGTCTGCCCAAGCTGTTTCTACTATCCAGCCAAAAAGCCACATTTGCAAATACAGACCTGTTTAATTGCACACACAACTATTAAATATTTCAATTTATGTTTATAATAATAAGAGAATCTTTAATGTCTCTAAATGTCTGTAACAGTTAATATTTACACTTATGTTTTTCTTACACCGATGATTTGAATACATTCAACGACAAAAGGCGTATCCAGCCTATTCATGTGTACATTGTATCCACAGTTCATTATATAAGCTCACTTTTGCCACATTAAATGAAGAATTTTACCTAGATTGTATAATAATGAAGTTAATTTATATTTAAGCTGATGTTTATTTAAAGAATTTCTTTTTTTTTGGTTTTTCAATGTCTTTACAGAAAATCTACAAAAAATTCCTGGTCATTAAATCTGTCCAGAAACTATAGTAACTCGATTCGGCTCACAAAACCTATTCCGTTGAGCCTAAAAGCTATCCTTGCAATGTCTACTGTGATCCTTGCATGAATTTTGCAATAAAGATGTGATTCTGACCATAGAATGAGGATTGTGTCACTAACGGACAGGTTAAAGCTAAAAGCTGTTAGGTCCTGTACAGCAGTGCAATATTATAATAGACACTCCTCACTCAATGACCGAGTTCCATTCGTACAAGTAGGTCGTTAAACAAATTGGTCGATAAGTGAGGAGCCGCCCCTTACTGATATTTCAAGCATACTGTGCTGGTAGTGGTTTGCGTCACCTTTGCACCGTTTATAACATTTTAGTATGTTTATAAATGTTTATACAGTAGTGTACTGTATACTGTAGTAAACAGAATAAAGGAAATCAGCTCTAGTACACATTACTTAGGTTTGCATACTGTAAATAGATTGTGAATGCTACTGTAGTGAATACTGAACGACTGTGGGAACAAGACTGAGACCGAGAAAGGGTGATACGAGACAAGACGCTTGACGCTGAGATGCCACACTGCCGGTTCCATGACCAAAGTTCTCGTACAGCGTACAATAACGACTGGCCGAAGAGCTGGTCATAAGTCCGGGGGGGTCGTGACACAGGTAGGCTGTTAAGCGAGGAGTGTCTATATATGCATTGTGTGGTTAGACCAAAATAATAATTCTATACCTTATTCTTTATGAGAAATTTATGATAGAACTAAAACCTTGTTGAACAAAAATGATTTTATTATTAATTAAATCCACACGTATCACTAATACTTTCCAAACCTCTTCATTTCTGCAATAGGAAGGCAGTGTAGGAATACTGTTATAAGTGCTTACAATATATTTTAAATGTTCTTTACAGAGATACTCTTTTTAAACTTACTGTAAACACTTCGGAACTGGTTTAATACAGTTTATTTTGCAGATGTCAGCATTTGTATGTTAGCTAACATACTACAACAAATAATGAATTGGGTAATGGTATAAAAATGTTCCCCCAGCTGAATATAACAAAACACGGAAAGCAATTAACTAACTTTGAGATTATCAGCAACATATCTGGAATATTTAATTAAACCAGCCATCTCAAAGTTACTCTGCTTTCAATACTAAAACGTCACATAACATGTAATCAAAATATTTCGCTCTGGATTTTTTTCCCCCACATTTGAACAAGAGAAACAACTACACTAAATCATATTTAGGCATTTGTTTTCATGTGTGATTAACGAGAGAGTGCCAAAGCTTCTATATACTAGTACAGTAGAGTATTCTGTTCTTTATTGGAATTATCTAGTGCATAACAGAACATTGTTAATGTTATTGACCATAAAAAAATGTAGATGACTAACCTGAAAACTTACAAAAAACATAATTATACAAAAGAGGTCATTTCAAAATACAAGCACTAAAATCTAAAGCTGTAAGTTTTGTATATATTCACACAATGCCGCAAAACTCAATACTGAGGAAAAAAGGGTAGAACACAGAAGGCTTTTTAAAGTACCATAAAATACAATGTGTTTACAAAGCCCAAACAGAGCTCAGCGGATCAAAGATCACAAAAGCATCAAAATAAAGCAATGACTTAACACATATAAAACAGAAAATTCGTCTCAGAAACTGGCTTGTGTATTTTTCTAAACCAGGTTCTTCCAAACTTCCGCAGACAAACTATCCTCCAATACCTGAAAAAGACAAAAAAAAACAGACTGTCAAACAACCATTGTGTAAGATGAACAAAACGTACAAATTAACATCAAAAGGCATCCCTGTGTCTTTACACGCTCCACTATTGACACAAAAAGAAAAAATAAATCTACAATTAACAATAAAAAAAAAAATAGTCCATAAGCTAGAAATCCTGAAGTGTCACAAATTGAAGATGTCGAAAGCCAAATGCAATACTGATAAGAAAATCCTTCAATTGTTCAGAAAAGCAAAAGAATACACAAAGTAAACATTACATGCAAATTTTTGTAAACATCGCAGCAGGTTTTCAAAAGGTTAAAAAAAGAGAACTTGTTAGAGGAAAATTAACGAGGTTTACAATAGAAGCTTTCCCCGCTGTCAGTAACACAAGAGACAATACAGGTATAGATATAAAGGACTTCTCCAACGCAGTGGCATCCAAGTAAAACCAGGTTTTAGCTCATGGACTAGTGGGCATTACAGCTACAAGGGCTATGAATAAAGAAAAGCAAGCATTACATTTACATTAGGAATGCATATATTAAAAGACACTGGAAAATCCAGAGAAAGCTGTATCCTTTGAAAAATGAAGAGTTATTTTTTCAGTAAGAGGTCGTATTTAACCATTACTTGTGGGGGGGCCTGTAAAAAATACCATTAAAATTACATTAATGTATTCCTTTACATTATAAAACAATACCCAAAAAAATTAAAAGAAGAAGACAAAGCTGGATGTATCCACTTTATTATTTTTGTTTTTTTTTTTTGTTTCTTTTTTACAATGCTGATACAGGATGTCGGAAGACCATACCAAACGGTGGCATTCGAGAGCGTACGCCTCTCGTACCCTGTCCGCATTGAGCGGGCCTGAGTGAATCGGGAAGGCAGCGGGACTCATGGCCTGCAAGGAAGTTCCCGCTGGCAGGTACAAACAAGGTATATGTCAGAATTAGGAGACAACATTCTTCTCTTTTTCCTGCCATTTCCTTAAATTTCGGTTCCCGTTTTTTTTTTTTTTTTTTTTTTTTTTTTAGCAGTACTTTACCTGTTAACTTTACGGTTAACTTTACCGTTACCGGCACAAAGCATGGAAAGCCGGTCGTTACATATCGCACAAAAAAAAAAGTAAAAACAAAAAAATAAAATAAAACCACAAATAGAGACTGTCGTCTATGTTACCATTACTGTAAAGCACTTGAGGGTGCTGTGAAAAAATAATTAAGCATGTACATTAAACAATAGAGCGGTAAATATAGTTATGAAAAAAATATGCTTTGTATTAACAAAGGTTTGTGACAAGCAATATGGTAACGTACCTGCTTGTACTTAGTGGGGATAATATATTAGTATGGCTTGTAACTGTTTTGGTGACCACCTCGCCTTGGGGATTTGCCATAACCACTCTGCTGATCTAGAGGTTGAGCAAACAAAAACAAAAACAAAACAAAAAATCTATCATTAAATATCAGTTTACAGGACGTTGCTTCACTGAAGATTTGTTCGTGCTAATGACCATCCTTATGGAGTTTTAACAGCAGCACCGCTAACTGCATCATAGAAAACTGCTGTGGTAGTTACTTAAACAGCCGCAACGTCTGCAATTTAACATAATTCTTGATGATAGCTAGAACGACAAACAATTCCCTACACTGAAATGAAATATACTAAATATGCTTAGGTCTCCAACATCACTGAGGTCAAAAGCCCAGGCAAACATATAAAGGTGTAGCTAATTGTTTATGGCAGCTACTAATAAATGAAGTACCAATGTAAGAAACTATTTTTCATTTTTCATATAACTTTGTACTGAAGGAAAGGGTGATCATTAAAGAAACAGAAAACATATGGAATGAATTTGAATGAAGAAAAGATTGTTTATTTTTTAAGGATTCTTTCATTGATCATTTAAAAAATATGAAATATTGGCATGTCTAATGACGTCAAAGCACTTTTGTTTTCACTTTTTTAAATAGGCAATTGTTCTTGGGTCAAACACTTTGCATATTATAATATATTTGCATAATTAAAATACAGCACTCTAAACAAATTAAAAAACAACAACAACAACAACAAAAGACAAAGACAACAGAATTCACTTTTCTATGAACCATGAATTTAGTTACAAAGAGAAATGGAAGATGATGCATAAATAAACTGTTCAAATGTTTAATAAAAAAATGTATGAGAACAGATTATTTTCTTAGTTTTATTATGTGTGTTTACACAAACAGTTACATACTGCTGTAGTCACCATATCCGTAGTAGTTGTTATATCCGGAGTAATCGTAGCCACCATACCCCCCGTAGCCTTGGTTGGTGTAGCCGTAGTTACCATAGTTACCATAACCTTGATTCCAGTAGCTGCCATAACCTTGATTCCAATTTTGACTTGGACCTGAAACACACAGTTTTCAACTTAACCACACTGGAAAAACTTACATAGTAGCCGATAAGACCAATATTGTCTGTCGGTTCTGCTAAAAGGAACTGTGAAATGTTGCTGGAAACATATCCAACATGCAAACTCATTTGAGACAACATCATCCGAGTGTGTGTACGACTGGAGCAAGGCAGAAACAGTCTCTGCAAGTTAGTCTGTCTGTGGCATTTAAGGCGTTTTTGCCAGGAAATTCAAACTGGACTAAAAGAAAAACTAAGGCTATTGAGGTATTTATTGCTATAGATATGAAACCATACTCTGTAGTATACTGTAGAACACAGGACATAAACAGGATTTAGTTCATTATGATTGCTATGATGTTAAACTTTTAAATAAAAAAATTATTTAACATATTTATTTTTATGAGAGTGAGAGTCTCTTATGTTTTGTTATTCAGACACGTCGACAAATGCATTGCCTTTGGTTTAAAACTGTTACTAATCATGTCTGCAGGTTTAATAATTTCAAAACAAAATTGCTGAACTGAAATTGTGCAGAACTGTGAACCAAGACCAATGTCCCAAAAACCAAACTGTGAACCAAGACCAATGTCCCAAAAACCAAACTGTGAACCAAGACCAATGTCCCAAAAACCGAACTGTGAATTTTCTGCACCGTTATATTTTTATTTACATGAAGTGTGTATAGAGTCTGACCAACAACGTCCTTGGACATGTAAATGCCCTCAGCTAAATAGTGTGTTTCTGATTTCGACCTCCAGTATGTGGTCTGGAGCTTGGTATGCACCGGTGTGGTGTTCTGGAAAGATGAGGAGAACACTTACCACCTCTCCCTCGAGACCTGGAAGGATAACCACCTCGGCCCCCCCACTGCTGCTGCTGGTACTGTTCTTTAGACATGGCCACTTTAATTTCACACTGTAAAACATGACAAATCAACATTAAAAGTAAAATAAACAGCTTTCTGTGAGGTTGGTTTCACAGCTAGCATTGGATAGATAAAATATTCCAGCCTGTTACATATCCAATAGGGGTGGGGAAAAAATATCGATTTCATGATTAATCCCTATCCTGGTTTTGATATCGATTCACAAAATCCAAAGATCCACCATGTTAATTTATGCTTTTTCCTGTGACTTTAAAAATATTTTTGTTGAATTTTACTTGTATCAGTCCTCTTATCATATAAGTGGCACTACTTTCTCTCTCTCACCTATACGAGAGTTGCAATAGTATTGCGCAATTGCTTCACGCGGCCATCTTGGTGCACTGTCAGTCATGATAATGTAGTACTCCAAGAATGTGAAAGCAAGCGAGTCAAGGCAAGTAGTGCGTTACTCTCACACCAGTCATTTTCAGTACACTGCTAACGGTGACGCAAAATAAATAAAATGGAATAAAAGCAAACGATGTAAAGATAAAATAGATATTAGTGGAGGCCTTGCTGTCAGTTATGAGAATATTGTTAATTATCTGTTTTTTCAAATGTTGTGGGTAACAAGCAAATGAAAGCAACTAAAAGTCTGCAGGTATAATGTATTTCTGGCTGGGTACGAGAAATGAATAAGGAAAAGTGTGGACAAAATATTTCACAGGTAAGTATAACAGTAAATTATGTTGTTTTACAATGTTAACACTACAGTGCTATGCCTGTTGTTTTTACAACAGAACTGGTTTGGTCGCCCTTCAGTGAATGTGTCAAACGTAGATTGAATGGAGTCACAATGCAATCCAATTGGGTACTTGTGAATCATATTGTGAGGTCAGGGCCGATTCCCAGCCCCTAATAATACCCATATGTTCCTCAAATAAGAAGATTTTAATTCATGTCTTGGCGCATATCTTTAAGTTAAAGTGCTTCTAAAAATGGCACGCAAGCTTTAGACTTCCCCGTTTTTTATGTTCAGTTATCCTTTTCAATTAGAAGTCATTGTTTGTGCTTTGATAGAGACAGGTTGGTTTTGATTTTAAGGAACTGCATCTATATGTTCCTCAAATAAAAATATTTTGATACTCAAGCCTTTGGCCTTTCTTTAGTGGTTTCCACAATTTGTTCCCAGTCACTCTGCATTTGTAAATTTGTATCTCTTTTGTATTTGGATATCGAATCAGAATCGAATTGGATTGAACTGAATCATTAGCTTGTGAATCGGAGTCGAATTGGGGCATCTGTGCCAATACCCAGGCCTAATATCCAATTGTAAAAATACATTTACTGAACACAGATGTGCATGTATCATGAAGCAGTCCAGCTATTCAGCACATTTCCTTGTAAAGAAAAGACTAACAGGAGTTACCCTGCAGCTGTGCTCAGGTACAGGGCTGGGCCCGAATACCGTCTGTAAACGTTCAGGTATGCAAAGGTAAAAACAGAACACGCTGCAGTCATATACTTAGTGCAATAATGTATGCATACATTTTCAGTATGAACCCTCCAATGAATTTTCTTTTATAGTCACTGTAATTTTAATAAACTTTCTGAACTCGGAATCTTCTGATATTGAAAGCCTACGATAAACTTGGGAGGTCTTGTTAACTAAATAAACCAATGAAACAAAATAACTTGCAAAGGAACTAACTTAATCAACACCTTAGGTTTAAAATAGAAGATTCTAATAATAGGGTATTTGCTAATGTTCTCTCATACACGAGATATGAGCCCTTGATACTTGAGAAAAAAATTAATTCAATTACACTGTACTGCTTACGTGAGTAGGTGTGAATGACCGCTGACCGTAGAAGATGGTGCCATGGTACACGACGATGTCACAGTCCAACCAAGCTACAGGAGCAGTGTCGTTTTATAGCGATTTTCATTTTGCCACAGGAGTTAGCTACTAGGCTAATTGCTCTCTGAACCTTTGAAGCAGCAATTTTGGTACATTGACTACAAAAATAAATAACTAACAAACAGATGACCAAATGCTCTTCAGAGCCATGGCACAAGCATTAGATTAACAGGTTACAACTTGGTGAAGCTCCTGGAGCATGCACAGGCATACCTTGCTCAGTCCTATGTTGTGGTACTTCTTCTCCATGATCTTCTTGACAGGCTCTTCATCTTTAAAGGTTATGAAGCAAAATCCTCGTCTTTTATTCGTCTTATTTTCCATGGGCAGTTCAATGGCTTCCACCTAAAAAATGAACACCTGAGTCAAACTAGATCGAATGGCGCATTAAGGTGAACTGCGACAGACTGGGTCAGTACAGCTGTCAATCATCAATCTGTGTTGCCACTGTAGATCAGTAAGCTAATTATACATTCAGAATTGCTGGAGCGGTAGAGGGTCAGGATGCAAAGACTGTGTCATTATGAATTCATTTTAAAAAGGGTAGAAATTGTACCTCTCCAAATCCACCAAAGTACTCTCGAATTTTTTCCTCCGGCGTGTCTGGAGAAAGGCCACCGACAAAGATCTTCTTAACTGGTTCCTTGGTTTTCATGGCCTTGGCCTTTTTAGGGTCGATTACCTTGCCATTTAGTTTGTGCTCCTTTTGTAAAATAACCTGAAAAAAAACAAAACAAATATCATCAGGACACAATAATTCTGTTAAAAAGTTAGAGAAATAGCAGTAAAATCTCATATGGAGAAAGCCAAAGGCAAACGTAATTAATGCCTTCGTTTCCATTTCTACATCTGTTCTATAACCAAATCCATCAGTCATGTTCTACACGTGGTTCATAACTGATGCAATGACACAAATGGGGAGTCCAAAGCATATATATGCAAATTCTCTCCTTCTCATGTCCAGGATGAACATGTAAGACAAACAAGGCAGTTCACTTACAATACACCCAGCTGCCAATCACAAAATCTCAGTAGAAGACAACTGTGTATTTACAAAGAATTAGTAATGCCAAATAATGCAATTATTCATAAAACTTTAATACCTATCCCAACTAATTGGTGAAAGTTAAGTAGTATGAAATAGACAGTTTACCATATATGTAACAAAAAATATATTAAGTATACTATATGGCTATACTACAGAGTCTAACCATGCAGGAAAGACTGCTGCTTTACTATTCATGTATACTTATTGTAATAAGTATACATAAGTTATTACCTGTGCCTTAAAACTGAATTATTAGCAGATAAAGTTTTAGTCCATCTGTGGATGAGCCTCACTGGTGACAGACCAGTCCTTTTGCTCTATAAAACATTCTGTGACAATCTATAGCAGCATCAACTATCCAAGCTTACTGGAGAGTGGCCATTCTCCACAAAGGGCTTCTGGCGACATCAGTGTTAGAGGTAGCTTCCCTGAACCAGGATGGCAGAGTGTAGCACACACTGTCCAATTATGGACAAGAACAAGGCAGTCTGCTGAGCATTCCTGCGTTTTGCTGAATCTGCCCCTCGCTCAGTGCCAGCTATTACCTCAGGTCTTGATACTACATAGACCAAACGTCATGTGTTCTCTTTAGGTGTCAGGAGCATTGAGTCTGTAGCCCTGGGCTCCAAGCTCCAGCATCTCCACTGAGTCAAACAGCCCCTCGGAGCCCAATGCACTCTCCTGGTTTGATGGTATCTTGCCATTCCTCCAAAATGTTTCACACTATGCTAGTTTTTACTCAGACTCTTGTCAACCAAGTGGAAGAAAGGGTTGGATTTATTTTAAAGAGGTCTCATACAAGGGAGCTATCAGGGAAAAGTCCATTTAATGTCCAGTACAACTAATTTGGACATTTGCATTCACACATACAACCCCTCCGGGTAATGTCTAGAAAAGTTCAGGGTGGTAGGGTATGTCTAAAACAGGTTTTGGTATAAAAGACCTTCATTCTGCAAGGCCCTGATAGCATGACATGGCCAACTGGACCACAAGTCTCGCCATGATGGTAGGGGAGCATTGAATACAGCCTCTCCTAATCATCAACATCAGGTGCTGATAAGTACTCAATGATGAAAGAGTGCTAGTTACATTTTAGCAAATTTATTATGGTTTCAACTCCAGTCTAACCAAGACAAACATAATTTCACACCCTTGTTGTCAAAAACTCAGCGAATCATTCACAATTATAGCAAAAAATATGTTGGTGCAGTCTACATGGAAGAATCAATTTAATCTGTTAGCTAGGTACCACAGAACACATTTCAAACATCCAAACAAAGAAAACAATTTAAGATCAATGCCCAGCACATATGGAAGGCTAAGTGATCATTCATTCATCAATCTATCATCCCACCACATACCCTGGTCAGAGTCTAAGCGGGGCAAGGAATCACCGGTCCGCTCCAGGGCACACACACACAGCTGTATGCAATGGACCATTTAACTGCGTAACTTTAGACTGTGGGTGGAAACCCATGCGATATGGAGAGATCATGCAATCTGCACAGACACACAGACAGAGCAGAGGCAGGATTCAACAGTGCTGCCATGTGAGCCACCATAATAACCTCCAAATGATCAAAGGATCAAATCATGTGATTTAAAATTTCACCAGCAATGTTGTACAGTAACAATGATGACAAAATCAAATGAGGCAGGGTGCAGCTGCACAAAACTGAGCCAGTAATGCACAATTATTCCCTGTTAATTCAAAAAGTCAGAGCACATAAGTTAACAAAAAACTCCTTTCACATTTGGCTTTAGACCAGATATTATATATTATATATATATAATTATTGAAATCTATAAATAGCATCAGTGTCATGGAATACTGTGCAGCACAAGCATAACTGGATGTGAAAACTGGACAATGAAGAAATTGGACAGGAATGGAATTAACATTTTTAAACTTTCACAAAGACTTAAAAATCAAATGACTAATTCCATCTTACTTTAGGCGTATCATGAGAAGACCAAGTGTGTTGGAGTTGACAATATTTCTTGGAAAAGTTGAAGGTAAGAGGAGCAGGACAACCAGCTACAAGATGGATTGACTGAACACAGGCCTTTAGAAAGCCTGAAGAACCAAAAAGAATGTTCTGGAGGAATGCCATCTACAAGGTCTCCAGGAGTCATCATCAACTTGACAAAACCTATTCATAATACAACCCTGTTTCCCAAAAAGTTGGGAAGATGTGTAAAATGTAACTAAAAACAGAATGCAGTGAATTGCAAATCATATAAACCCACATTTTTATTGTTTTATGACAAATATATGCTCAATTTGAATCTGATGCCAGCAACAGGATTCAGTAAAGTTGAGGCAGGAGCAACAAAAGACTGGAATAGTTCTGTAATGCTAAAGCAAAACACCTGGTTGAATTTCTTACTTCTATTAGGTTAACTGGCAACAGGCCAGTAAGATGACTGGATATGAAAAGAGCCTCCTGGAGAGGCAGAGTCTCTGTGCAGTTAAGACGGGGAGAAGTTCACCACTCTGTGAAACACTCATGGGCAAATAGTGCAACAATTTAAGAATAATGTTCCTCAATGTAATACTACAAAGAATTGGGGGATTCCATTATCTATGGTGAATAATATTATTTAAGAGACACAATTCTATAGTTGAAATCACTGCATGGGCTCAGGAACACTTCCAAAAACCATTGTCTGTGAACACAGGTTATCGCTGCATCCACTATGCAAAGAGGAAACCATATCTAAACATGATCCAGAAACGCCACCAACTTCTCTGGGGTTGGGCTTATTTAAGATGGACTGAGGCAAAATGGAAAACTGTCCTGTGGTCTGACAAATCAAAATTTAAAAATTCTTTTTTGGTTATCATAGATGCCGTGTCCTCCAGGCTAAATAGGAGAGGGACCATCCAGGTTGTTATCAGCAGACAGTTGAAAAGCCAGCATCTGCCATGTATGGGGGTGCATTAGTGCCCATGGCTTGGGTAGCTTGCACATCTGGGAAGGCACCATTAATGCTGAACCATATATACGGGATTTAGAGCAGCACATGCTGCCATCCAGACGTCTTTTTCAGAGAAGGCCTTGTATATTTCAGCAAGATAACCCCAAACCACATTCTGTGTGTATTATAACAGCATGGCTCCATAGTAGAGTCTGGGTGCTAGACTGGCCTGCCTGTAGTCCAGACCTGTCACCCATTGAAAATATTTGCCGCATCATGAAACGAAAAATATGACAAGGGAAACCTAAAACTGATGAGTAGATGAAATCCTACTGTTAATCTTGGTCTCAGTGTTGCTGGTCTAATCCATTGTCCAGTTAGGGTCACCAGCAAAATTAGATGACACAAGTAGTAATGCATGAATACAGGTCAGAGAGATTTAACAGTATTTAATAATAACCCGGGTGCTTTGCAAAGCAGAAACTCAACAAACAGCATTGAGATGTGTTCCATGAATAATACCTGAACACAGTAAATTTGAGGAGACCAGTGTCTGTACCGGACAAGCATGTGAAAGTGGGATGATTAAAAAGGAAATACCTTCTCAACGCTGTCTGGCTCTTTGAACAACACAAAACCAAACCCCCTGGACCGTCCTGTCATTGGATCCAGTTTAAGCGTGCAGTCCGCTACCTCCCCGAACTTCGAGAAATAATCTTTTAAGTCCTTCTTTGTAGTATCCCAGCTCAGGCCTCCAACAAACATTTTTCTGTTTGGGGGGAAAAGCAGGTTTAGAAAGTACAAGCTCTTTGATATATCATGTTTAAGAGTAATTAAACAGGTGCGGATTAGTCTACATGTAAACCTACCGCTGTCAGAGACAAATGATCAATTTTGGGCATCCTTGACCACAGGAAACCTAAAGTGTCACCGCTCTGGTTCCGCTAACTTTTGAGCATAATTAATTCTTAATGATTAGTAGAATCTTTCCGAAACCTGTGGCATGTACTACGAAGCGGGGTTACTGGCTTATCGGGGTAACTTGTCGGATTTAAGGTAGTCTGGGCAAAATGTAAGTGATCGAATATGAAGTTCGTTTAAACTGTGGTACCTTAAATCCGACAAGTTACCCCGATAAACCAATAACCCCGCTTCGCAGTACAGGCCACTGCTCTCACCTATAAATACATGTGTGATCGTGTATTTTAAATTGGGGTTTGCGAAAAATACTCAAGGGCATGAATAAAGTATCATCTATATCATGAGCTATCCCTATCAGTGTCACAATTCTGCTCGCTTTTACAGCAAAGACCCCGGTAATATTAACTGACATTAAAATAAAATCTTACAATCACAAAGCTGCACATTACACCTAGTCTGTCAAATCAATGGATGCATGCGATTTCTAGATGTATAACTTCGACATAACCTTGTAATTAGCAGTCCACGGAAAGTACACAGCACAGAGATACAGTGCTAACTATGCACAGTTGATGGTTAGTGCCAATCTAGTCTTCCTGCACTACAAAATCAGTAGATCAGTTAAGTCAAACTAGACACCCGGGCAACAATGCAGCGCAGTGACGCCGCGTTAAACGGCGTTACGGTCTGGGTACTCGAGTCCCTGTCCTGTGACTGTTAAGACTAGCCCGGCTAGGTGGCTAGCAGACAGCTAGGCGCCTTGGTGACGCGGAGTGAGGCTCGCGGGTTCCTCACCCCTCGTCTTCCTCGTTCTTGCTGGCGTCTATCTTGGAGCCCTCGGACACCGCCGAGCAGCTCTCCACGGCCGACGGCATCTGCTCGCTGTTAGCCTCGCCGTCCTCTTCCATCTTCATCAGCGAGTCGTCGCTGACCAGCAGCTCGTCTGACATTTTTTTCCTTTTACGTTTTGAAAAAGATACGCTACACTGTAACGTTGCGTGTCAGGCTAGCCGGACAGTCACCCACCGCAGTCGGCGCCAACTCTCCGGGGCCGTCCCCCTACGCTCCCCGCTAGCCACCTAACCAGCTAGCCGGTTAGCTTAGCCGCGGTAGCTCTACAGTCGATTTCTCGCCGAAGCGGACAGAAAGCGGCCGCTACGCCCAATATTAACGTTTAAATCCGACTGTTTGATACCTATGTCCAATAGCCGTGTTTCTGCTCAGTAGTTAGGCTAACCGCATATGTATATATAATGGCGCGGATGACAAAATGGTCGCAGGAAGGAAGCGGTGCTGGCGCTGACCGGGATATGACCAATCCCATCGGCTTCTGTCGGCTCCCTTCGGACCGCTTCGGGCGACGGCGCCTCCCGCAGCGCTCCCAAGTTCCGTTTACCTATGAGCAGCGCGTGCGTAGAATAAGTGCGACTTCACGCGGAGTAACTGCAGGAAAAACTCTGCGACGCAAACCACAGGCGCGGATCGACAGGTGCGGCTGCAGTTATAAAAGTCTCCTTTTTATAGGAGTAGACTAAAGTGCAGTAACAAACTCCATAACAGGCTTTCCAAGATAAGCAGGTGCATAGAAAAGAAGCCTGTTCTTCACCTCGACTAGTATGTGAAGAATCATCAAAATTCCCTAATGATTTCCCCATTTTTTAATTACAGTGATCCCACTCTGCATTTATACACATCACACAGTGGGTTTCCTATTTCCATAAGGCACTACTAGTGAAAGCACAATCAACCACACACCAGTTTTGTACCCAGTTTTTAATAATCCCTTTAGAGATGAAAAATAAAAATCAAACAAATGGAACGCTTTACAAAACAGTGACAGGACAGCTTCATTGCATTACAACACCAATGTCAAAAGTATGAGAATCCCCAGAACAAAAATAGGCCTCTATTTACAAAGCTCCACACACGAGTCAACCTTCTCAGGAATAACAAAATTAAAAAAAAAAAAAAAAAAATCTTGTTTAAAAAGGACCAAAAATCTCCAAGCTGCCGCCAGGGTACGAAGTGGAATCCTCAGCTGGCCTGCCCACCTGGAAGAGAGGAAACAAGGAACATCAATCATGTGCACCACGGCAACTGCTGATACCGAAATCGAGCACGTCCATGTTTCACTGAGAAACGTCTTGTGCTGTCAACTTTAAGCTATTAAGGTTCCTGTTCTGTTTGAAAGATCATATGTACAACATGTAGCTCTCAGGGGGGAGGGAGAGGGAAAATTAAACTGTCAGCCGGAAAAAGCTTTAGCTCCGCTAAACTGGTGAATTCTCTCACCACTAAGGAGCAGACCCAAACATAAGTCTAACCCCACTGCATAATCCCATGTGCTACATTTCAGTCTCATAAATCATGCTAGTGACACCAATCTATTAATTTATTTAAGCTTTTTATGGCTTCAGAAAGCATGTCCACATATGATCTTTAACAGAAAACTTAAGAAAAAGTCTTGTGGTGTTTATCATTTGAAGTTCTTTAATGGCTATAAAGAAAAAAAGCAAGCATTAAGAGTAAGCGATTTAAAAGGGGTTCACTTAAGAAAAGAAAAAAACGAAGGTCCAGAACTGAAATGACACTAAAATAGAGAATACAATACAGCCGTTAAAACCACTTAGGTCACCTTTAGATTTCTCATTTTTTAATTCCTGTAAAAAACCATTTTAAAAACCGTTAAAGAAAACACCGTCAACTTAAAAAATAAAAAGCGTGAGATCCTTTTTGTTTACTTTTCTTTTCCCTGGTTGGGTTTTTTGTTACACGCTGGTACATTAAGTTGGAAGAGACCATACCACAGGACAGCGTTTTCTTGTGCATGCCGTGCTCTCTGCCCGCTATGTGCGACGCCCAGAGAATGTCGTGGTCAGGTGACACACGGCCTGCAATGAAGTCCCCACTGGCAGGTACAAACAAGGTACAATAGAATTAGGAAGAGGAAAGAAGTAAAGGATAGGTCCTTACTTTGTACCCTTTAGCAGTACTTTACCTGTTATTGCTATCAAGTCTCTTTATGTAATTTCCATATGACCTGTTACGAAAATGAAAGCAGGGGAAAAAAACCCGCAGAAAAACGCTTATGTTTTTCTGGAGAGCTAAAAGCAAAACTGCTTATAGGAGCAGAGGCAATTAAAGATCCATAGACAAAGTCACTTGTCCAAAAAAAATAATAAAAAAAACTCCAAAATGGGGACCATGGAGACATCTGACCACTTGTTTTCGTTTGACTTTGGTTTTGTCTATTGATCTTTAAAAGCGTCAACGTCAGACAAACAACAGGCCTTGTGCTACACCCTTACCAAATTTTAATAACGTGAGCTCTGGTCAGTAGGGCTGATAGTTGTTCTGGTGGTTTCCGCCTTCCCGGGAAGCTTTTCCGTAACTGCTCTGCTGGGCTGGTGATGGACACATTTCCATTACAATAAATCACAAGATCCAAATACCTAATCTAAATTCAGCAAATTTTCCCACAACCTAGAAAGATGCATGCAAATTGCATATTATTCTGCTTACAGTTCATTAAAATACATTCTACAGTTCATAAAGGTAACTGTAGCAGGCATGCTCAATGACATGGACAAGTATGTTGCCGAGGTAACGTCAATTGGACACTTTGGCTTACCGTTGTAGTCGTCGTAGCCCTGTCCGTACCCATAGCTATCATAGTTGTAGCCAGAGTAATCATAGCCAGGGTAGCCATTGTATCCTTGGTTGTATCCATTTCCATAGCTTCCATAGTTCTGGCCATAATAGTTGTAGCCCTGGTTGTAGCCGTGATTCTGACCTGTAAAAATCAGCAGGGTGAGACTTCAAATGTGTGTCAGAGATGCCAGAAAATATTATGCAAGGACTTAAATGCAAAGCTACTGAACAGCTACAGTTTTAAGTTGCTGCAGCCTTGCCCGCTCAGATTTTGAGGATCAGTATAAAAATGTATGAATACACAGGGGGGCATCAAGTGACTAATTTTAGCTTGGACACCGGTGAGCGTGATTAGTAGGATTTACCTCCCCGTACGCGGCCCCTGGAACCCTTTCCTCCATAGCCGCTCCGGTCCCCTCTGTGCTGTTGCTGCTGCCTGTAGACTTCCTTCGGCTGGGCAACCTTGATTTCACACTGCAAAACATGTGTCATGTTAAATCACAAATGTGCTGGCATTTGAGTAATGCCTTTATATTTTGGGCTTTTCCAACAAGCAACTGATGAGTTCAAGCTCAAGATGCAGAATTCTATCACCTCCTTGGGTAGCCAAAGCACAAAGATAGACAGCACGGCATTACACTATATACCTTTCCCGATCCAACTTGATGGTATCTGTTTTCCAGCAGCTTTTGGACTGGTTCCTCCTCCACATACGTCACAAAGCAGAATCCCCTCCTCTCCTTGGTCTTGGTGTCCATAGGAAGCTCAATGCTGTCGATCTGAAGCAAGACGACACCGAACAATCAGATGGGTCTGCTGACTGAAAGATCCTCCAACCAGCAACGTGTCAGGTACTGATATCTTGCACAACACAGAATGCATATACCACCTACACCAGCCAGCCCCAAAGGAAGCGTTATTTACCGTGCCAAATCCTCCGAAATATTCCCGGATCTCATCCTCTGACGTCTCAGGCCTCAGGCCCCCAACAAAGACTTTCCTGGGAGGCTCCTTCCCCTTGAGCGCTTTGGCTCTTTTAGGATCAATAAGTTTTCCATCAAGCTTGTGCTCTTTGAACTCCAACACCTAAAGAAGCATTAGAACATATTAAGAGAGCATAACAGACGGCGCCCGCACGCACACACACACAGAATTTTACTGACCTTCTCCACACTGTCCGCGTCTTTAAAGAGGACGAAGCCAAAACCGCGAGAGCGGCCCGTAATGGGGTCTGTTTTAATGGTGCAGTCCAGGACTTCACCGAACTTAGACAGATAATCTGTGAGGTCCTTCTTGCTGGTATCCCAGCTTAGCCCACCAATAAACATCTTCCTGTGCACAATAAAAACAGTAAAAGCATGTCTTAAATTTGGTAGCAAGATGATTAGCCTACAGTTCACTTTAGAAAGAACGCAAAAATCATGCCAAAAGATCAGACTGCATTGGTCCCAATTAAACTCTCACGAATGCTCATGAATTCAAAAGGAAAACTGCCCAAACTTCTCCCAGTGCCTCTTTTTGGAACATATCTAATCGTGACCTGGAAAATACTATACATGACATCACTAAACTGTCATACGGAAAATATAGGTCTTAAATCCTCATTTATTCACCCACTTTCATACGAATAAAAAACGAACTTCACCGAAAGAAGCAAAAGGAGGGGGCAGTGGCCTTAAAATGATGGTAAATGATGAAATCCCACGTTAGTAGGACAGGAAACGCACGATTCGGGGGCGATAATCTAATCAAGAATTAACCGAAAGGGGTACAATTTAGATAGAAATTAACTTGTGGCATCTTGGCCAAACAGTGTGCGAACGGTAAGCCAATTATCTGTGTTAACGCGGCTGATCTGTAAATACAAGCGGAAAAGACCATAGAAGCGGCATTCATGCAAAGGGGGGAAAGCATCCGCCATTTGCCCGGATCCACGTCGACCGGCTGCGCTTCCGCAGACGCCGGACAAGCAGCGGCTTTATCCCCTGTAAAGGAGAGGATCAATCCGGATACTCGTACAGAAAAAAAGAACCAGTTTCCCCGGATCCGACATCTTGGACGAGGGCGGAAACGTGATTGCACGCAATCTCAAAGTTTGCTGGTAGCTTTATTACTTGTGTTTACCAGCTTGAATACAATTCGACACATTTAAACCTCACTCCGTAACGGTAATAGGCCGCATTACCCTATTATAATCTATTCTGGAGGGATTAGCCGAAAATAATACATTTATCATTAACGCTAAATTATCCAGTTATATCAACAACAAATACCACACCCCCGTAGTCTCCAAACTAAACACATGTTCCGTTCTTTAAATTTCGACTGTCGGCAGGTTATACAATAAAATGTTAGCATTAGCCTAAAGCTATCACTAACAACTCACAAGCTGGCGCGACATGGTGCGTAACCGGTAAGGCACAGGATTTGCCCACATAAAGCGAGTAGTAAATATTCGCGCGGCTACTGGCGGCTCGGTTTCGGAAACCACGAGATTAGTGTTACTGAGGCCTGTGGAAAGGCTAGCGGCGACAGCGCCGGCGGAGAGACTTCGCCATCTTGTGTTCCCGCCTCTGCGGCCGCTTTTCTTACCCGTCATCTTGCTGGTTTTTACTCGCGTTGATTTTAGACCCTTCGGGGAACTCCTCTGCGCTAAAGTCGGCCTGTCCTTTGGCTTCCATTTTTTTGTAGCAAGAAACGAGCGCCTGCTCAAAAATTTTATCTTAAAAAAAACAACGCACGCGGGACTAAAGCGGGAACGCAGCAAGCACTGTTTCGCGTCGTGCAAAATGGCGGGCAGAGGCGGGGGGTGAGTGAGTCTTCAGCCGTCCGGGGGCCGTGCTTCGACGCTCCGCCTCCTCTGGGTCCTTCTGCCCAGAACTTTCTTCATTTGTCAAAACAAGAACTTCAAAAACGCGTGGAAAGACAATTTTTAAAAAAAATCATATTTAAACTGGCTGAATGCATTTTAAACGTATCCGAAGATTTGCACGTTCACAGTTAATCTCATTCTTAAATACCTCTAATTAGTATGTCTATATTGGTAGTAACTTTAATTTAATAGTTTTTTATTTTAATCTAAAACAAAATTAAAACTCTATTTTCACAATATTATGTATTTTGTAGTTTTATTCTTCCCCTGAGAGTGTTGTGCTTAGTTTCCAACTGGTACACTACTGTACCTAACCACGTTTACATTGTAAGTTGCTAATATTCTCTTAATTTTTTAGGTTTCATGTCACCTAAAGCCATGTCTTTAGACTGCAGGAGCAAATCTTCACAACACAGAGAGAGCATGCAAACTTCCAATCATGGAGATGTGTGGCGGCAGTGCTACCTGTCTCTATCTCTATCCGTTTTAGTTTTGGTCTAAGGTGAACATCAATATTTCTGCACTGTGACTAATATTCTGTTTGCTTTTTAAAAGGTGTGTCAAAAACAGACTGCTGTTCCAAAATCTCATGGATATGCCAGCTATGTCAGTAAAATGTATGGACAGAACCAGTTTGGGCTCCTCACTGTAAAGTCATTGTAATGATTTACCCATAAAATACAATGAGCGTGTCTTGTGACATATCACGTGACGGAGACAGACCAATAACTGGATGGTACATAGGTTGCTGGTCTGACGTTCTTCCCCAATGCTTCGTACGAGAAATGCTGTTATAGATGCGGGGTATAAACACACAAAGAAAGCATGTTTTATTTTTGAGCAACCGTGGCGAATTTTTAGTTTGTTTTTTTTTAATATAATGCGTTAATTTCTAGTTTCGTTCTCACCATTTACTCCCATTCAATCATTTCCCGACTCGAATGCTTAATTTGACAGAGTTTAGCGCTAAGGTGGCTGGTTCCGGCACGCAGCATTATCTCGCGTTGCTTGCGGTCACAGTGAGAATCGTATGATTGACGTCGGC
>JAODLD010000124.1:1639762-1658560 GCA_026781065.1 Mormyrops boulengeri
GCCAGCTGCAAGCAACTAGTTCTGCCTGAACAGTTAGACAGTGAGAGGGTCGCATGGACCCGGAGCTGCCTTTTTGGATCAGGTGGGAATTGGGGCCGCGCAAAGACATTTGCATGTCCATCGCCGGTCACGTCAACACGGGTCATCTGTCTAAGAGACACACTGAGGCTTTTTTTTTTTTTTTTTTACAATTTTTAAATAAATATTTTAGTTTTGATCCATGTCATCTTGGACTGTTGTGCAGTATGCTGTAAGTCCTGTGGATAGGTTAGCTTTAGGGATGGCGTGATTAGTTGACATAGTCGACGACGTCGAAGCTGAAAATGCGTCAACACCAATATTTTAAATTGACACATCGTTTTATTAAATTATTTAAATGAAATTACCTTTATGGTTTCTAAAATGCTTCAGTTCATTATAACAAATGTTTTTCTTCAATATCACTACGTAATTATGGGAGTAGTTCAAATGATAACAAAACAAAAACGTGATTTGTACTCTGTGCAAAGTTCGATGGCATACCACAGCGGCAGTAGCATTATGCACAAGCATTATTCTAGATGATGGACTGCCAGAGTAGGCAAAACAACTGTAAGTGTCTATTCATGTTTATTAAATTTGTTAGTACAGAGAGCATTTAATATCTTTTGTCCTTGTATTTAAACAAAAAATTGAATAATCTAATAATTTTCTTCTCTGCAAAAGTACCGCCACACCACCAACGTTTTTCTACCTAGTTTAACCACAATGTCTTCTCTTTTAGAAGATGTGGTGACTTAAATGCTTGTCGCTTCCATGATTTACCAAAACAGTCACATGTGGTGTACTCCACTAACCAAATTTAATATACATAATGATGCGCCGAATTCATACCGGTTACTAACTTTTCGGCATCACAATACGCATTTCATTAATATTTTAGGCATACTACTAATCATTTTATTGTATAGTGCCGAAAATCCGGGGTCCATTATCTAAAGCGCTTCAATGACAGTTTGTTGTTGTCAAAATAATACCATCTTAAATTAAACTTTGATCTCAAACTCGGTTTGATTTTCTGGGGGAAAATTAATCATTTAGATTAATCGACCAATCTGTAAAATAGTTGATAGATGAATCCATAGAAAAAGAGTCGTCAGTGGCAGCCCTAATTAGCTTATTCAGTTTTGATCTGCAGCTCCCCCCATAATGCATTTTAACAGCAGCACAGCGTGAGATATAATTAAGGCTGACGTCATAGATTGAAGGGTGCATGGCAAAAAAGTTTCTGTTGTGATGAACAAGGTTACAAAACACCCCAAAAATGTTTCTTACACGATTTACAGTTTTTCTCCTTTGCTTTGTGACTTCCCTGATTTTACTTTTTCAGTTGCCTGTGAAAAATGACACTAAGCGGTTTCATTTGCTCATCAGACTAATGCTGCAGGCTACTCTGAACACATTTGGGCAAATAAACAGAAATGATGAGTCCTTTTTAACATGTGAAAAACCCTAGTTTAATTTGTACATGTACTTTATTGCAAAGAAAGAGTACAACGTGCATGAAAAAAATACTGTAACATTTTTCCTTTGGATGTTATATTTGCACAATGCAAAACAGGTTCATAATTAAAGCTGGACGGCAGGAAAATTGCCTACCAAAATTTCTACCAAACTTCAAGAAACTTTCACAAATAATGAATGAACCAGCAAGGTTTATCTAAACCTTGATACAAGGGTTACCATAATAATAAAAATAAGCAGCAAAATTATCAAAATAAGTGCAAAAAAAACCCTAAAAGACATTCCATGAAACTTGTGTAAAATACTTACGGGTCTAACACCACAAAGCTCTCAAGAATTCTATAAAGAAAACCAGTTTCCAATAAGCATTACGAAGAACTGTTGGGTAACTGCGGCAATGCCATTCTGTTTAGTAGTCAGAGGACAAAATTATTTACTTATTGGGTGATACCAAGCCTGATTCATTTTAGCAGGTCGGAATGCTTTTGAAGGATTCTTGGAATAGTCAAAATTATGTGTTAGAATAGCAGAGGTAGATTAACTAAAAGTGTTTAACGCAGACATACTTGAAACATGGCTACAAAAAAAGTGCTCTATATAGTAATTCCAAAATAACTGGGAGATTATCTAAAAGACAAGATTGATTATCTAGTGTTTTAACCCTTGGAATTTTATGAAAAGTTTGTGTGGTCTTTAAGGTTTGATTCCCCTCCCCCCCTAAGAACATGCTTATTTATCCGTCAGCTATACAAGAGTAATATTAACCTCGTTACTGTCCTTGCTGTTTTCTTACTGGATGAGATGTACAACAGTTGTACCCAAGATATTTAACAAGAAAAGCATGCAGTTGTAAAACCCCAGAATAACACACAAAGATCAATGGGAATAAGGCAGTGTGACGAGGATGCAGTGCAGAGGATGGCCCTACAGCTGATCGGACTGGAACTCCGAGACTTCTGAGAAGGTCTCTGACAGGCTCAGCGGGGGCTCCTGGTCAAGGCTGCAGACAATCTCGAAGCGGTAGTGGCGAAATTCGATGGCGAAGGAGCTTAGGAAGCCCAAGTAGAACATGACCAGCGCCCACTGCGCCCGCGCGGCATGTATGTGCAGACCTTGCGTCATCAGCCCAGAATCTGGTGGCAGTTTCGTCAAGGTCACGTTCTATCAGAACACACAGAACCTTCTGGGCTGTATAGGTGCTTTTCCACTGCACCAGGTACCATACTTTTGGTACTGTCCCTATTCTGTTGAATTCTGGTTGAGTGTCAGTACCAAAAGTTCCAGTACATAAGGTAATAAAACCAGCTGGGAAACTTTTTTGGTACTTTGGTAATATGGGGTGGGACTTGCAAATGCTTTCTCTTAGTTGGTCACGCAAATAGCCTGCCTCCAAAACGCAATACAACCGCCATCTTAAAAAAAGTTACAAACTCAGAAAACAACGAAAAAAACAACAACAAAAAAAAGTTATAATAATGGTCAAATAATGGACAAATGAAGAGACCCAAGTTTTTTGCATGGGCAGAAAAACCAGAAGATCATCTGGATGGCATGACAAGAAATGATAAAAAGTATTTATACTTATAATATGAGATGTTGGTATTAATATCGCATATCATCCAGCCCTGTAATATGCTACAGCCATTTTTAGAATTCAGTACAAAATACCCTGCCTCGCGTTGTGATGTCATTCCGTGCCGGTACCAGTTTTTACACCAGTAGAAAAGTAACACCTTGAAGTGCCATACTTTTTGTACCAAATACCTGGTGCAGTGGAGAAACCCCATGAGAGCCCTTGGTGGTTCGCGTCAGCCGCTGGGAAGGATACATAGCAGTATGCAGGAGCTGATGGCCCCAGAAAGCAGGAACCGGGGGATTCCGAGCCTACGGCCCTCGTTCCTGAAGTTGACCTTCAGGGTCAGGAGCGACTGGAACCAGCAGTACATTGTTCCCAGGCCAAAGGTCATCGAAGTTCCCACATTGTGCAACCTCTCATCGCTGGAAAGCTGCAGTCATTTACAGGTACATATCTGACATAGTTCTACAATATTTCATCTGATGAAGCGTCACCACTGATCAATGGTTAGACAAGGAAACTTAAATTTGCAAAATTCATAAATAAGTATTACTCCACCATGTAAAATGCTCACATTGGTCTATTATGCTTCTTAAAAGTATTATGTACTAATGAATAAAATAATGATTCATCCATCCATCCATTCTTCCATCAATCTATCTTCTACAACCACTTATCCAGCATAGGGTTATGGTGAGCTTGGAGCCTGTCCCAGGTATCACATGGTAAAAGGAAGGGGGGACACCCTGGATGGGATGCATTAATTCAATCAAAAAAAGAGGTGTCGAACCTGGAAGTTCCCTACTAGCGTCATGCCAAAGCAGGCGAGCGACATGGCCACCAGGCTGATGATGTTCATCGATGGCTTCTGAACCTTGGGCTTCAGCTGCAGGTATCGGAGGACACCAATGATGAATGCTGAAACAGAAAGTGGGATTCACTCCGGGACTTGTAAAAATGCTTCAGTAGCTGCAGCATCCCCCATGCATCCCACCACTGTAGCTACTGCACTACGCTTCTGATTAACCTATCACCCACTTTCGCTGTAATCTGATGTCGGGCTGATACATTGCCCTCACACTGGCAGAGCTCAGCTGATGTGCGCACCTCTAACACACATTCCTGCCAGTTCTGCCTTCCCTATACTGAATCCCTGCACCAGCAGAAGAGCTGGCCATCTTTCAGGCAAGCAGCACAGCCTCAGTCATCATCAACCAGCAACTTGCAGAAGCTTGATAAACCCCCATAAAACCGCGTCATAAAGGGCAGATACCCTAAGTGTTCTTCATGCTCAAGGAGGTGACTGATAGATAAGAAGGGCAAAGGGCCATTGTGCCACTCACTCTGTGAAATTGGCTGCTTGTGTTTAGGATTATGGCTGGAGAATGACAAACCCATCAGAGACCCCCAAGTAGCAGATAAACATCTAAAGTCACTCAGACCAGAGCTGCACCCTTCACGGCCTATATTTATTCCAGAATATTTTATCTCCCTGTCACATTTAATTCATTTAGCAGACAATTTTACCCAAAGTGATGTATGTATTTGAGAAAGCAGGGTGAGACACAGCCCCTGGAGCAATTGGGGGGGGGGGGGGGGGGGTTTACAGGCTTGAAATTACTTTGCTTACCATGGGATTTGAACCAATGACCGTCCCATCACAGGTACAGCCTCCCAACCTGCTGAGCCACACAGCCTATTATCAAACCTCATTTCTCAAGTCTGAGTAAAGTAGAACACTCAGCATTATTCATACCTACGAATGCGGCCATGTTCATGACTTGGCTAAAGACGCAGCTGGCTGGTGGTGCATCGCCTGCGATGCTAAGGAGGACACACAATGCAAATAAACACTGCAGCGTCGCATTTCCTGTCAAACATTGACTGTGAGTGTTGCAGTCACCATCACAGGGCTGTGCTTTGTGCCATTGTGTACCTTATATATGGTGGGGACAAGGGTCCTGATTTCCTAGGACAAAAAAAAACAGATGCTTATGGTATAGGTTTGCAACAGCACAACCAAATGTCATTAGTCTTGCTTTCCAAGTTTGAATTCCAGTCTGAGTGGTTTGGGCTGTAACTTTGAAATGAATTAGAGATCTTTAATTAAAGTGAAGCAGACACTAGGAACTAACACTCTCTGTACAAAATTACAAAAGCACCTTACTTGGTTTCTGAACTGAGAGATGTTATTTTTCCATCCTCAACAGCAATAAAGTACCTGTGAAGGATATTTAGAAATTTAGAATTTCAATAGTGAACGCAGATAGTTAATCATCGAGGGGAAATGATGGTAATAAAAGGCTCACATTATTTATGCTATTGTCAAAGTTGATGGTACAAGCAGGACTGACATTTTTTTAATGCTGTCATCGCATAGTGATGCTTTATTAATCCTGGTGGGAAGAATCTCTTTTTGTTTTACTGCATCTTGCTCTCCATGAGACAGACATGCAGGTGAGAGCAAGTTTGGGGGTCACATATGACTGCTCTGTGGAGGGCCAGCTTGAACTAACAAACTTCTTATCACAGATATGGAGGCTTAGCCCACAGAGCCACACACTGCCCCAAAATTGGGGTGGGGGGCGTGGTGTTCTTTCATGAATTTTTCTAATGAAGTGTAACCCAGTCAAAACACTTTTATTTGTTAAATAAATAAGTATATATGATATACTTGCTAGCTGTACTACCAGAATGACCCGCTCTAGGAAAAACTGTCATCTTAAGATGGATGGATGGATGGATGGAAGGACGGGGGGATGGATAGATATACAGGTAGGGGAGAAAGAAAGAAAAGTATCTTACACAACCCAAAGCCCTACTGTTGTGAAAACGCAGAACATGATGGGGAGGAACATCCACGGATTGCACGTCTTCATGTCTAATTCTTACCCCTTTGAAAAGAGGAAACAGAGGTAATTCTGCGACCACAAACCTCCGCATCTCTAGGCGTGGGCTCCCGTCATTAAACGCCTCACTAGCACACCGAGCCGGCTTTTAATAAGTAGCTCTCAACATGATGACTCACGTCACTCTGCCCAGGCTCCTTATATATGTTTTTCTTTTACACCATTGTATTTCATAAGAAATAAAAAGGTCTCGATGTGATTCAAATCAACATCGCGGATGTAATAATACAACAATCTGGCCATCCTGGCAAACCTACTGGCAGAGTAATTCCCACAGATCTGCCCTAATTCTTTGCACCAAAGCATGACTGAGGTGATACTCTAACATAAAGCAATTATAATCAAGTATACGGGCGAATATTCTGGTACCTTTCAATTTATAAGAGGTTGTTTTAATTTCTATAATACACATGCACCTACCTTGCTATTAAATAGATATGGAAAGGGTATGTTTTAAATTTTAAGCACGCGGTTATCACACTAATCGGATTAGTAATCTTAATGCGGTATATTAATTATTTTATGCTACAACCTGTAAATGAAGAGTGCCCTTGCTGCTCTGTGCTTCCAATGCTCCAGCTAGAGCCGCTCCGCTTACAGTAATGCCGTGCTTCTTGACAATGCCGTGCTCCTTAAAAATACACCGTACTTCCTGTGAGTGAGAAGCGCTTCCTCTTCATTTCACCGCGCCCATAACCATCTTCATGCTTTTAGGAGGCTGCATCTGCAGAAGCTGCCGGTGTGGGCGCACAGTGGCGACGCGGTCCGAGAGCTGCGACATCCATCCACACCTCCCCCTTCTTTGTCGCATGTCCCTCCTGATTAGGAATATGCAAACAAAACTAATGACTGGGACACCGAAGAAGGAACATAACATTTCACTTACCTGCTGTATTTCTGCAAATTCTGCAAACTCGACGCCCAGGTTTAATAAAATGTAATACATTACTAGCCTACATAAATATTACATTCGTTTAGCGTTGTTCATACCTGCTCGCTACTATGTTTAATAATTAATTGATGTACGAATCATGTATTCATATGACGAGTGATCGCGATTTCCGTGATGTGTAGGTTACGGACCACTGTTTAAACGGACGATCGGCGATAATGTAAAGATAATTATGCAATTTTAAATTTTTCATGTAAATAAAAGCCTTCTGCCAATACTGAAAGCACTGACATATAATGTTTTTGCGCTCCCGCTCCAGACGGCGTAGTGCTTAAAGTATGTGTATCGTGGTAATTATCGGCCTAAATGTGGTGGTAATTAAACATGAAGGCCAATATTATGGTGGTGATTATACTCATATTTAATGATGCGAATTGTAAACATCAATCGCTGTCATGAACAAACTAACCTGTGCTTTTTGGACAGAAGGTCTCTCTCTCTCACACACACAAACACACAGTTCCTGTATTGATATTTTTCTGGGGCCTCTCCATTCTTTTCTATCGGCATAACCCTTCCCCCAACATTGATAATCTTAGCCCCTACACAGCCCTGACCTTAACGATAAGTAACCAAACAAAAGATTTTCAGCATTTTTAGTGTTTTGATTGCATTCATAGATTTTTTATAAAATTGAGGTTATCCTCAATACTCACAAGGTAAAAAGTCACAGGTTTTTATCAGACTGTGGGGAAATTTTGCCCCCACAATGTAATAATTACACACACAGATACACAATTATTAAGAATCGCTTGATTTCTTTGATACAGTGATGAGTGCATTTATCACTATCAGACCAAGGGACCACTTCACAAATCTATTGCTCAGGTCAGTATTCGCTCTAGCGCCTGAAATTTAAAGTCAGAGGAGACCGTTAATTCAGTAATCAATGTATTTCTTTAGAGTTGCCGAAGGTTTTCCATATTCAGCATGTAATGCAAGATACAAATGATTAATTAATCATTAATTAATTTAAACTATATACAAACCTCTAGGGTAGGGGTCTCCAATTCCGGTCCTGGAGAGCTACTCTGTAGTAGGTTTTATATCCTACCTGGTTTCTGATGAGCCACACCTTTTCCTGGTATTTCCCTGAGAACAGGTGTAGTTCATTAGAAGCCAGGTAGGATAGAAAACCTACTGGAGAGTAGCTCTCCAGGACCGAAGTTGGAGACCCCTGCTCTAGGGTGTGTGACATATCCTTGTTTTGTAACCTTATCATAGATTCATTACCTTATCATAAGTTGTATCAAAATAGATAATGTGATACTGTGTGACTTGCAACTACCAATACAGGTCTCTCTCGCTATCCAAAACTACAGTGAAACCTGCCGTAAGCCGAACTGGTGCAAAGCGAAGAAGCAATTGCTATTAATTTATAAGGGAATAGCGTTGCCAGACTGAAAAATACCTTATCAAATCATACCAAATGAAACATAAAACATAAAACTCTCGTGACTAAAAACCAAAGAATTCAATGGCAGAAGTTGGGATACTGAAAAGGGGCTTTACTTAACCAAAACTGAACAGGGGCTGGAAAACAAACAGGACTGCAAGGGGTCAAAACAAGAAGGCTAGTATAGGGAAGGACATGGGCAGACAGGAGGAGCGACATCAATGACCAGACCGGGGCTGACGAGATAAACGGTAACAAACAGGGGTGGCTCATCAGGGCCACATCAGGGAGGAGACAGGAGGGTCAGGTGGACATGACGGGCAGGATGTAACAACAACATATAAAAAAGCAAGAATGAAATGATTAATATACAGTCATGCATTGCTTAACGACAGGGATATGTTCAGACGTCTATGACTGTTGCTCTTTGGGCTAAATCTGGTCGGCCCCTTATGGCCTTTATTTAGACGAAAAAGAGTCATTGAAAATTGGGCTGGGTTAGTCCATCTGGGTTAGTTCACATTTAGCTCATGATGGATATCTTTTCAGACCACATATAGCCCCTAATACAGCAATGAAAATATGGCAATGATAAACGTGAGAACATGATAAAGCCTACCTACACAAACCTAGATGGTATAGCCTACTACACACCTAGGCTATATGGTATATAGCCCAAATAACGATAAAACGTAAAGTATAGTAAATACATGAACCAGTAACATAGTTGTTTATTATCATTATGAAGTATTATGTACTGCACATAATTGTATGTGTTATAGTTTTATATGGCAGCGCAGTAGGTTTGTTTACACTAGCATCACAAAAAACACATGGATAATGCCTTACGCTATGACGTTATGACAGCTACAAATTTTTCAGCTTCATTGTAATCTTATTGGACTACTGTTGTATATGTGGTTCATTGTTGACCAAACGTTATGCAGCGCATGACCGTATATCTATAACTGATTCGTTGATAAAAAATGCTCAACGCTAATTCCGCTTCACTCTTTTTTTTGTTAAAGTGGAAGTCCTCTTCGGATTTCTTTCTATTGGCGAAAACAGGTGCTAATGTAGGTCTTTTGTAAAATGAAAGTTCGTAAAGCGAGGGGTACCCGTAGGCGTATTATAAATAGGCCAGGTAAACAAGCATGTTAGCTGAAAAAAATGTGGGGGGACTGAAATTCAGTTTGTTGTGTATCGGGATGGCTTTGTGTTATGTAGGCCTATTAATTCATTCCAAGCTTTCTAACTGCTACCTTTCTTTGAGAAATATGGCATTCAACAGTCGTAAATATTATTGCCAATTATAAATATTTTCACTGAATAGGCCTTAGTGTGTGTCCCTGTTTGCATGTAAAATTTAGAAATTAAATTGGATGGCAAATATATATAATCCAAAATTACAAACCTCAGTGGGCCTCCCTAAAGAGATAAATCCTTGAAGTAAAGAGACAACAAACATCCCATTTACTTTCAGTCAGGCATGAACACAACATACTGTACATATTACCAGTGTTTCAGATTGAACAAGTGGATCTAAGTACAGTAAGAAAGAAAAATATGGCTGAAATCACGTTTAAAAGTGCTATGAAATGTTCAGAAACACCTGGAACATTTAGATGTTAGGTTATTCAGCATCTTGTGTGACGACAGAGCACATGTAAAGGAGCGACACAAAAATAGCAAAATAATGAGATTCATCTTTTTACTGCAGCAGTGGCATTTGCATTTTATTTGACACAATCTGAGAAGGTGATCTCTGAAGCAGTGGCAGTCTGTTTCCGTCAATGTGCAGCATCCATTCGTCAGCCTGTCCATACACGGACACGTGTCCATGGCGGGACTCGTCTGTGTCTGCGGCAAAATGTTTTTATTGAGAAAAAATGATGTAGGCTACATTTTTAAACACCATTGGCCCTGGTAAAATGAACCCCTTGGTTTATTTCACCAAACAGGGGGCGGGGGGTCAGCATTTTTGTAATTGGCTGCAACTATTTGATCTGCAGCAAATTTCTTGTTGGGCGGCATTCGTTTAAACCTGTAATTTAACTATGTGGCTACAGGCCTGATGTGCCTACATAGGTACAATGTACTATGTTGGGTAATTAAATAGGCCTAGTAAATAAATTTGGTAACACTTAAGGCCAAATTTTTAGACATTTCTAAACACATTCATAACAAATAATAATGCATTTATCACGCATTATAAAAAATGGTTGGAAATATTTATCAAAAGGCATAACACTATTATAGCCATGTGGATTATGCATTATGAATGCTTTAGGACAATCTCATCTCAAGCTCCTGCTTGGTGCTGTCATTGGTCCTTCCTCCTCTCGGGGTTTTTATGAATATCCACACTTGACCGTTCTTGTGTTCTTGCGTACCGCTTGATGTCACCTTCCATTGCCGACGTACAGTTACAATACTCATGAGCAGAAGTAGGGAGGATGGCAACAATACCTAGATGTTGTTCTTGCCCAGCGGCAAACATCAGGGACATATTGGTTGCATCCTTGCCGATGGGAACTATCCCATAATTCATTGCATCCCAGGATCATTGGTTGCTTTCTTGGTATCGATAAACCGTGTACTATTATAGGAGAGGAGTTTACTGCAAAGGAGACCAGAAGAAACATAGTGGATGTGATTGATGGTAAAACAGATCTGCTTCAGCAAACCCTAATGACCAATCGCCTTACAAGCAGCAGTGTTATATAAGGACTTACTGTCAGTGGGGAATATTTGTGTATCAGCAGTCAACCATGTGCAGTTAAGTACCTGGCAGTTGTTTAACAATCAGCTAGCTGACAATGACATTAAAATAGCCTACCTCCTTCAATCTACTCTTTTAATAATGTCACAGATGATTATTGCAAATGTTTTCTCGCTGTAAATTGTATTACGATTCTTGTAGATGTTACGATAAAGTGACTGGTTGGATACTAGAGCCGGTAATGATCCCCAGAATGTCAGACAAAATGAAGGAAAGCTTGGAAAATGCACAGAAATACCCTCAGTTAAAAGAGGCATTTGAGGTTAACTGCTAACAGACTGTGGAGAAGCGTTGGTGTCGCTGTCAATGCAAAACATCTCATGTTCACTGTCTGTTCATTGTTTTTTAATATCGAATTCAAACCAGACCAGTAAAAAGGTTCAGCTATTACAACACAACCATCAGCCCAAACTTCTAAACATTCAGCGATGACAGAAAGCAGGTTTCGGCCACTGACGCTATGGGGAGGGTACAGCCACGAATAAGCTGAGTGCAAACACTTTAAGACCAGCACAGATACATAAGACTTTCCCATGAGGAACACAGGAACTCCATACCTGCACAACCGTCACATGGTAAAGTGCAACGGATGGGAAAAAATTATGAAACAAAACATGCAAATAATTTTTCCCAAGTGGATTTCCCAAGTGACATAGCCTGTCCTTCAGGAAACTAAATAATGTTATTAGCTAAAATAAATATTGATCTTTATAAACAGATGGTTTAACTAATATAGTTGTTGAATATTTATTTCAATTACAAAAAATAATTAACTTAGCTGACAATCATAAAATGGAATGTAACTGGAAACTCATAATCATACTGTAACAACTATGGTGACACCGTAAGATTTTACCCAATTCATCATCCAAAATAAAATAAACTACCAGAAACCACAGAGAGGTCGCTCCTGTAGTTGAGACATAGATATCTCCATCCATCCATCCATTTTCTGTGATTACTTGTCCTATTCAGGGTCATGGGGGGGTCCAAAGCCGATCTCGGAGGCTACAGGCCAAGGGTAGCGAAAAACCCAGGACGGGACACCAAACCATTGCAGGGCACACTCACACACCATTCACTCACACACCATTCACTCACACATGCACATCTATGGGCAATTTGGCAACTCCAATTAACCTCAGTATGTTTTTGGACTGTGGGAGGAAACCGGAGTACCCAGAGAGAATCCAACAACAAAATGGAGGGAACATGCAAACTCATGGAAGAGACTCAAACCCTGATCCGAGAGGCGTGAGGAACAGCACAAGCCACTGCACCACTGCAGCACTGCACCAAACGGGAATCTAGAACATGCAATAGTATCGGTCCACTATAATGGCACACAGCTTTTCAGATTATACAAGGTAATTCTACATAGCTGCTTTCGTGTCACTGCACTCTGAAAGTCGTCTGATGATACTGATGTTTCCGGAAAATAGACATCTCAACTCCGAGGCAGTAACAGCTGTACACATGATTTCCATTAGAGCATGAACACAGTAGTTTTGGAATGTAAAGACCGACAGCAATGACACACAAAACCAATGCTGCGATCAGTTGCTCGTTACATACTGCTATCAGAATCCAATCAAGAAACCCGAAAACAAAACACATGCTGTTTAAGATTATGAAAAAAGTGGTGGGAAAAATCTCAGCAAAGTGAAATGGTGCCAAAACAATGAAGAAATATACCCGCCCTTGATGATAGCTTCAAAACATTAGGCTTAATCTTAAAATATGAAAATGTGGTTGGTAATGGTCCTCCCTTCTAGCCGTATGAATGGCGATCTATCTCCAGTTTCTGCTGGTGAGTCCTCAGGTACTGCCGTCCCCTGTCCTGAGCTTGCGAGCCTGTATCATCTCAGGTGAGGCCTTCTTACAACCACTGGCCAGGCCAAGCCAGCACATCAGGTCAATGAAGCACGTGGTGGGGTTGAGGCGCAGGCCAAACTCACTGGTAGAGTAGTCGAAGGGGAACGAGTGGTGGAAGTTGTGGAAACCCTCACCTGGAACATCAGAAGGCAGAGAAAACTGGGTTACTTTTAGAAAGAATTACGGAAATAAGTGAATGCACCGCTCTTTGGTCGGTGTATGCCAACACTGTGGATGCCAGTGGTTTTTCCAGATCTTTGCCATTGGGTCACCAAGAAAGTTGAGCCAACAGTTGGGATAGAGGTTACATCCTTTACAAAAACACAGTCGATTTGTGTTCTTTTGGGTGTGTTAGTAGCTGGGACCCTCTGTCACCTGAGTGTAATTAGCCAGGTGCCTACTGGGTGTCAGGTGGAATTGAATAAAAAGTACGTATTGTGCAAGGGAGAGTGAAGATCATGGAGTACTCATCTTACTTCACTGTGCACTTCCTGTGTACTCTCCCAAAGTGGAAAGTCACAGACACCTTCAAGGGCTGAGAATAACAATGACACCAGATGATTGACTTTAGGCTTCTACTCACCAATGGCCCCAAAAGCGACAAATCGGTTTTCACGGGGGCTGATGGTCCTGTCATATGGCCGGTTGCCATACATGTGGGCAGCACTGTTGACCAGCCAGGAGACATTGAGGGAGACGGTGTAACGCAGGATTGAGGACAGGAAATACGAATTCCACAGGGTCTCACCCCAAAAGTACCATGGCACCAGTGTGGGGATTATGAAGCACATTAGCACAACAGAAATCTTGTAGTACCTGGGCCAAACAGCAAAGGGTTATCCGTCACTATGCCATCTAGTGAGCTATCAGCCTTACTGAAAACCATATATACCTTTTGTATTGAGGAATTAATCCAATGATGGAATAATAGGTCATATTCTCTATAAGTAAAACTAAAAATAAGCTCAGAATGAGTAAAACAAAAGCTAACAAGGTACAAAAGTAGACTGAAGACATTGCAACATTAGAATAATACATGGATTTCAGGACTTTGCCAAGGCACCTATTCAGATATACACGTTCACATGGACTGCAACTTAGCGGGAGTCGAATGTTAATTTATAAATTGGAGGATTTGTACCTTAAAACAATGGACTTTTTGAGTTGTAATTTGTCTGTCAGGCGGCCCTGTGCATTTGGCTCATCGTTAAGCAGCCTGTGTGAAACTCACTTCCTCTGGAACACCACCACCGGGTCGGCCAGGAGATCACTGAAGTCCAGCCTCTTGCCCTTCTCGATGACATCACGGTGCTTCCGCATCAACAGCCAGCCCACGTGGGCAAAGAAGAAACCCCGCTTGGCGTTGTGTGGGTCAGCATCGGTTTCGGAGTATTTATGGTGGACCCGGTGATCCCGGGACCACTCATAGATGTCATTCTGCGGCAAGAATGTCAGCGATGAACAAGACAGAATGATGGACATAATTCATTTGACACTTATTCGATGTTCTGCTAGTCTATATCTAAAAGAAACCATTTTTTATTATAATATGCTAATATACAGAGATGAGTAACTATTTTAGTAGTTAAAGTATTGAATAGGGGACCACAGTGCTGTCCCCCTGACTACAGTATTATCTGACCCCCACATTTCCCCTCTGGTAGTGCAGTGCCGGCTATGATCAAAAAACGGCACCTAATCTCCAACATCAACTATGTCTGGGGCGTAGCACAGAACCAAACTGTCGGGCCTCTTCCTGAGTCACCCGACAGCCTCTGTGATAAACATTCTGAGTTTCTTCACCTAACTAGTTTCCCCAGCAGACATTCAAAATTGTCAAGGAAATCCTGGTTCTCTTTTGAACGCAGTTTCAAATCCTGTGAGACAGAGGAATCAGTATTTAATTAGGCAAAACACCAAGTTGTTGTATGATATACCCCTTTGCTACACCGGCAAACCCTGCCAGAGCAAAGCTGTTTAAGGCCGTGCAATCCCTACTCCAATCCATCCACTGCCATTGATCGGAAAGTGCGAGTTTCAGCCCTCAAAGTATAAATAACGTCAAAGGACACAATGTTCCCATCATCTGAGTCATTAGCTTGATAGTGTATCCGCCAGGAGCGTTTCGCTCTTTCTCTTTGTCCCTCTTCCTCATTTTACTCTCCTGGCCACCCTATCGATTGGTTACACTGAGCGTTCTCCTCAAAAATCGGTCACCTTGGGCTGAGAATCAAGGATTGCAGGATAGTATTTGGGCTCAGTTCTCCCTCGTAGAATGGCCTAGGTCTATATACCAGGTACATCCACAGTTGCTCTCCCTGTTGAGTTGATTGTCTGCATCTGCGCAAGGACTGCCAGGAGGATTATTTACACTCTGGTTCGGAATAGGCAGAAAGCAGAACCAACCCAATATGAGGCTTGATTTCCATAAAAGCACAACTTGACAGGGGTGTGATAGAATGTGACAGCAACAGGCAGAGTTATAAAAGAATTTAAGTCGAACATGGTAGGATAGTTATACGTAGGGTTTTTTAACATTCATTCAGTACTCAGGGGGCAGTGTATGGCTCAGCAGGTTAGGATGCTGAACCTGTAATAGGATGGTTGCTGGTTTAAATCCCAGGATGAACAGAGTGGTTTCACCATTGGACCCTTAAGAAAAGCACTTCCCCAACTTCCTCACTTTTGATAAAGAGGTGTCAGTGACACTTTACTTGAAGGAACACGTTCGACTCAATTTTATTTGTACAGCACATTTTTACAACATTACATTTAAAGTGCTTTACATGATTCCTGCCCCTTCATTTCTCCATTACCATGAAGACAGACAGTTGTGGCTTGCTTTGGTTTTCCACTGCGTAAGGTTCTTCTCAGTAATGGTGCTGAAGAGCGACAGTGAAAAGATGCTTATTTACTGTTCACATGGTGTGTATCATGATTTACTGTGTGCTAATTTCCACTAGCAAATCTGTGAGAATCTCCATCTTGTGTTCAAACGCTAAGGGAATTAGCATTCACTTCCGTACATTTGCATTACGAATCCATTCCGTTCAGCTGTTCTGTAGTACTTTAAGTAGGTGGTTGGAAATTTTCTAGTTCCTAATTATCAGCAATCCGTTGATACTTCACGATGTACGATACCACTAATAATGTATAATATGTAGAATATGCCCTATTTCCTTCAGAAAATCCATGCATATTGATGCAGAACATCAGTATCTCCTTACATTTCGACTGATCAGATAGTAGTGACACAACCAGCTTGGTTTGGTCACGCTTTTCGGCCTGCTAGCAAGCAGGGCCATGTCAGCACGGGTACGGCTCTGGTATGGATCGTATAATTTACAATGGAAAACGTTCAGTTTGCGGTACAGCTTGGGCACAGCTTGGTTCTTGGTGGCAGTAGAAAAGTGTCATTAACCATCCTTCTCTCCCCTATCTCCCCCACAGTGCCAATTAATGCATTAAGTAAGCATGTACTACTCTCAAATAAAGTGTGACCAGTGTGTCTGACAAATATATAAACTGTCATGGTACTCACTGCTCTAGTTTGTGAACATGTTATCAGATTTGAGTAATTCAGGTTCAGAGAGTTAAAGTCCAGACCAGGATTTTGTTTCAACCAACCAGTTGAATACTCTGTCACTGTGACTTTTTATGTTCAACTGGTTGGTTGAAACAAAATCCCGATCTGGACTTTTACTCTCGAGACCTGAATTACTCAACTCTGCATGTTACACAGAAGAAAGCATGCAATGCAGTGAACAGCAGCTCTTGGTCCTGTCTAGAGTTCTCTGGCTTTTAAGGGACATTTTTAGCATCTCAATTTCAAGTTTTACAACCTATCTTCACAAAACCACGACTCCTAGCTCTTGTCAGTCAACCAGCTGCTGTTAAAAACTATTTGTAAAACACAAAATAACATTAAATGACAACTTAAAATATCCCCAGTGAGGAACTGCAGAATCCAGAACTTGCTTAAAAGGCCGCAGATTCTAGCAGAATTTCTGTCATCCTGTGGATGTGGGTGAATAAAAGAGTTAGTTTGGCCCTGGCTGTTAGCGGTAATGAAGCCTGGGCCAGCACAGCAACAAGAAAAATGGAATTATGGGCAACTTCTGCCACTATTCTGCTGGCATGTGAGCCTGATATGTCTTTACTGGAACTGCAAAAGCCCCAGGGAAGCTGAAACGTTCATGGACTAAAGATATCGAGCTAAAGAGGGTTTTGCCATATGCTGACATTTTGAATGCTGACAAGTAATTCTTACATGCTAAGTGACCTGCAGTCAGAGCTTATTTCTTAATGATCAGTCACCCAAGGTGTAGAAACTGTGAAACTGGTCTGTAAATTTTTAGAAACCACAGGGACATTATGTAATCCTCAGGAGTCTCAGGGGTAATATATCCATCCAGCCATCACCACATAATCCCAACCATGGTTGCAGGGGGGACCGGAGCCTATCCCAGGAACAACGGACGCAGGCAGTCGCCAACACACCACACACACAATTTAAACTCACCAATCAACCCGCCCTGCATGCCTTTGGACCATGGGAGGAAACCAGAGTCCCTGGCGGAAACCCACAGGAGCACAGGGAGAGCATGTGAACACCACATAGAAAGGTCCTATGCGTGTCCGGGGGACCAAACCCAGGACTTCCTTGCTGAGGGGCAGCAGCGCTAACCACTGCGCCACTGTGCCGCCAGGGGTAATATATGTGATGCATTATTATATACACTATGTCCAAACATATGTACAAATGCCATTTTATGGGTTCTACTCACCATACTAAACAAAAATTATGAACTCATTTAGGATACCAGCAAAAAGTTCAACACACCACTTCAGAAACTTTAAATAGCTTTAATCTTGGCAGCAGCGGCCTGTGGGTTGGCTTACAAACCCACACCAATACAACTCTGTGCCACAAAAGAAATATTTTAACAAAAATGTAATATGATTTCTTGGTTGTATTATTCCACAAGTATTACAATCTACTCTATGTAAATAGCCACATGTCTATCTGAGTATGTTTGTGTTTTTTATCGACTTTCCTTTCCTTGACACCCTTAGTCATACCCGAGCAGGCCTTTGAAGTACGTGAAGAAAAAAGGCGGCATCTATAAAGAATCTATGGACAACTAGTAGAACGGAGGCTGGACCCCTGGCTGATATTTCTTATGCTGCCTATAAACTCCTCAAATTATTTGTATATTCAGCTTAAATTATTTACTGGACTGAAATGTATATTCTGCTCACTGCCATACATTACAATTTAGATGGCGTGTGATTAAAATGCACATAATTTACTGTTAGTATCTTTAGGCTGATCACCTCGGCAAGCTCAGTCTCCTCTGTACTAAAGTGAGGCTCAACACTCACGTCATGTGACCTGGTGCCAATTTTGCACTTACATCCTTTCCGGTCAGCCGGCACCTATCTCCAGGTGACTTATGCATCAGCCAACTCAGTGGGTAACAGGAAATCAGTGTCGGAACAGGTCACGGGCAAACGGGTACCGTGCTTCACCCGAAAACACTACCCTGTGATATGGAGGCAGGACAGCGCCACACAGTGGTGCTTCGAGGACATGGCCCTCTCCATCCCTTCTTTACCTGGAAGGCCATGGAGTTAGCAGCGGCGAGGAAGATCCGTAGGGGTAGCTTGGCTTTGTAGGCCCTGTGGCTCCAGAGTCGGTGGACCCCAGCCGTCACCCCCAGAGCTGTCACCAGAAAGCACACGTAGGCTGTAAACACAAGGGGGGCCGGGGGGGGGGGCTTAGGCAGACAAGCCCACAAATAC
>JAODLD010000124.1:1659822-1676491 GCA_026781065.1 Mormyrops boulengeri
ATGCTTTTTAGGCCCCCCCCTGCCCCCCCCCCCCCAGCACCTGGTGCAGTCCGAAAAACTGAACAGGCTCAAATATACAGCAGCATGCAGAGGACATTTCCCCATGAGAATAGAGGGCATGTGTAGGGTGGTGTGTGGGTAGGCAGGATGCTATGCTCTGATTAGAAGGGTGTTGGGTTGAATCCCAGACTCAACAGAGCGACTTGACCATCAAGGGCCTTAATCTCCAAATGCTCTAGGGATGATCTGTCTCTTGTTCTCAAATATGCACACTGCTTTGGATAAAAGTGCTTGCTTAATAAATAGAATGTAAATTTTTGTTTTGCATTTGATGAGATATGTATAGTTATGATTTTAGCTGCCAGCCTAGTTAGACAGATATTACTGATTAATATCTTATTATTACTGTTAATTCAGCACAGCAAAGTGTTAGTTGAGCTAAGCCCACTAAAGTTCCACTCTGAAATCTCCAGCATGAACACTAATCCAGGTGTGTGCGCTTTCTACTTCCTCCTCCATAATAATAATCAATCATAAATAATTCACACTGTATATACACCAAATCCAAAACAAGCAAACCATATTTGTGTTACTGTATTACTATTACAGTTACCCTGAGAGTGGCAGCCTGTCATCATCGGCAGTGAAGTTTTGAGAAGGAACATTACAGTTCTTGGTCAGGCTGAAAATCACACTAGACCACAGGTATGCAGGAAGACAGGCTTGGGTGGGAAACGGCACAGAACCAGAAACAGCACAAACCATTACGGCCAAGGCACCAGCTGCCTCCCAGTCTGATGTCCTAATGGGGTTTTAATAACCTTGTCCTGATAGACACAGGTCATGAGAATACTTTTTAAAAAACAACTAATCATTTATGTAAATATCCATCCCTTTCACATAACTGGTGATTTATTTTGGCTGGAGGTCATGCACGAGCAGTCCTTCCTGGAAGAAATAAGACCTGTATAATGTCTTATTCCACCACATAACACACAGGTACGCGCACACACACACACACACACCTGAACAGCAGGCAAGTGGCCACTGGACTTCAGCCATACTCGAACCCACAGCCTTGCAGGTGTCACATATGCAAACTGCTGAACCTCCGTGCAACGTGAGACTTTGTTTTGTATGGTGCCGCTATAAAGTGCACCGTGTCTGGCATCCCATTTACGGCAGGATGGGCTCCAGTTACTGATATTGCTGGGCGCCCAGTAGACGCTGTTAGCCTACAGGGAATCGAGCTATTTGCTGTTGTACATTTTATCCAGTCAGACACGTGAATATTTAATTTAAACTTAAGCAATTATGCTAAGTACTTCTGCTCCAGCCTACTTGAATTGTCAGTCTTGTAGTTAAGTGCTGTAATGAAAAGCTATATTACCTGCTGTATATCAATATTTACAAATATGAAAATGTCACATGTTTTTAATCGTTTTTGCAAATATTTTTACGCACGTCGTATACTATTTTTGTTCGGTTGAAATGTGAATGAATTTGTTAGGCTGTTATTGAAACACGTATCCGATTCCACTCATCTTAATATGTGTACCTCTTAATACTTCTTCAATGTACATAGCTTTTCGTATATACCAGAATCCGATTAGCTTTTATAAGAAGTCTCACTCAAGCCCTCAAATATTCTGGCGTAGAGCTGATATACCCGTAGAAGCAAGAAACCTTCATTGCAGCCAAAAACTATTTTTAGCCCTCTAATACCCTTCCTTAATGGATGTTGCGGTGATCTCCAGGACCTTTCCGGTGCCAGAGAAGGTACGTTTTGTGGTGGAGCTGAGGCACCTTGAGAAGCGCCAGTCCTACTGACGCCGGAATACGTTTCAATTAGCGCCTCAGGAACATCTAAAATCTATAATTGTGAAGCTCCTCACCATATATTAATAAGCACTTCAATAAGGCGATCATTAGCTGGAACAGCGCAAAAACAGGCACACCTATCCGCTCTCCGCAACCCGGAATGTTTGTACTGATTTAATCGGAGTCAGTATATTTAACGATATTACCGCAACAGTAAATGAAACTCATTAGGCCTATATATTATTACTATTTGTGGATATTAGCCACGGAATATGAATTATGAAATGTAGTTCTACATGTTCTCAGTGTATTCCTGACAACCTATTAACATTCATTTACAGGGAAATGACAACCTATTAACATTAATTTATTTCAGGGGAAAAAGGACACCAGTAGCAACTCTCCCTCT
The DNA here is from genome assembly GCA_026781065.1 of Mormyrops boulengeri. Taxonomy (NCBI): domain Eukaryota; kingdom Metazoa; phylum Chordata; class Actinopteri; order Osteoglossiformes; family Mormyridae; genus Mormyrops; species Mormyrops boulengeri. Next base: position 1,662,053 of record JAODLD010000124.1, read on the forward strand.
CTCGGTGGGAACGGTGGATGAACACGAAGAAGATCACGCTGTTTTAACTCTCAGCGGGACACCTTACGAGCCTTAAGTATATATCTCTGCAGACGGGAGCCTAGTGTCGAGTGGGTGGGGCAATGTCGAGTAACAGGGGTTTATCACGAGGGGCAGGAGGGGGTTATAAAGAGGGTTAGGGTATCAGATGATAACAGATGATAAAGCTCTCCCACATTGCGCCTCCTACTCGACATTGCCCGTCCTATTTGACATTGCAGCTCCCACTCGACATTCGGCTCCTGGCAGCAGCGATATGCGAGCCTGGCTGAGAAATGAACAAAGTACAACACTAGAGCAAGTATGATTTGGAATCATTATCTTGTTGTTTAATTAAAAATTCAGTTAGACTTTTTATTTGCACATCGGAAAGCCATCTGATGAGCTATTTCAGACAGCCCAGGGAAATCAGATCACGATAATTCTGAGCGTCTGAGTCTTGAGGTATGTAGGAGAAAGGTAAGGTGACGGTACTATAAATGGGCGCAGACCCAGTGCCGTTAGCTGTATGAAGGGAAAGCACCAGCCAAGTGAAGCTGTAATGCATTCCAAAACTGGGGGAACATCAGTTTACATCTGAACATCTGATGTTAAAACATAGGAAAACAGTTTAAATGTTCCAAACAAACTGATGTTAATATGATTCTTCCTGCTATAATCTGGCCAGTCCTTAACTGGGCTAACATGTATTATTGACAATTCATCAATCCATTCATTCATTTTCCATGCCCTGTTCAGGGTCATGGCTATCCAGAGTCTATCCCAGAAGCTAAGGGTGCAAGGCAGGGAATAACCCAGGATGGGGTGCCGACACATCACAAGGTGTTGTCAGTCCAAGTTTATCTAACCACAGTGAATCACTACTTGATTTATTAAGGTAACATACAGGAAGCATACACTCTCTCTCAAACAACTGCTGGTGGCAATACATTGCAGCAAGAGGGGTTTCATTATCTAATAATATTAAGAAGACTGTTTAGCGACCTGTCGCATAATGACAGATGACTTTTGGATATTTGACTATTTCTCATGCCACAACCTTGTACTGTTATGGTATAGGATGTTATGGATGACTTGTGTAATGCTAAGCTGTTATGCTGATACTGATGTTATAATTTTTTGCTAATATGCTAATATTAGCACACATCTAATAATAAAACATGACAATTTCACACAGGGCCTCAACACTGTCATTCTTACAGTTAAAATGTCAGGATCAGTCCCTGTCAAGCCCTATTCTGTACGTCATTCCCCAGTGTGGCCAGTTAGTGTTAGTACTGTATGTTAGTCTCCTGCATGGTGTCACTCCTGTAGATTCCTCCTGTGTTTCTACCTAGTTTCCTATGTTCGGTCCCAACCCTTGTAGTCTTTGTTTCACCCTCCTGCCTTTGTTTGACCCCTCCTTTTGCTTCCGTATGTTTATTCTCTTCAGGTTCTTTTAATAAAGCCCTTTGTTAAGGAATCACCCTATGGATTGTCCTTCCATTCCTACCTCCAGTTGCAACATAAAATTTGAATTATAAATCATTACACAGTGCCACCCTAATGTTCAATATTAGATTAAACTAATTTCATAAATGCTTTTTCTATTATATGGAAATTACTGTCATGTTACAATGATGAAAAATATTCAACCAATGCAATAATAATTTTGTTTTCTGTGAAGCCACAATGTTCAAACAGTTATATCAAAACCAAATATGCCAGTAAAGTACTATGTATTTTTCTAAACACAAAATGATCTTTGCGATAAGCATGCAAAGAATTGAAATGGTCAGAATTTCATATGAACTTGCACATCTGTTTTCAGACCATCGATGGCTTCCTGGAATTTGTAAAGCTCTTGTCTCCATAGAAACCAGACACTTGCTATCACAAGGCTACCAGTGTAACACTACACCTATTCAAATACCAGCTGTTTTGGACTTAAACAGTGCTAGCTGTCACCTTGGTATGTTCAACATGCAAAAAATCGCTGGGTGTGTAAGGAGGACCTCAAAACTAAGGACCACAAGAAATTTACATGGTGTCATTGGAAATAAGATGATACTGCAGTGGTTTAGCATTCAGCAAAAGCCTTCATAAAACTGAGCACATATTTTAGGTGCACCACAGACTACTTGTCGACACCTTAAAGACAGTGTTCTGTTGAAGAATTCTTATTAACTCAACAAACATTGTGTTCAAACATTACTAACCCCTTTATATATTTTTAGAAATAATACAATACCCAAAAGAAAAATAGGTATTCATTAACTGGGGGAACTGTGGATGAAAACAAATATTCCTGAAATCTATGAATTTACTTAAGATGCATAGAAAACCTTTCCATCTTTTAATGGCTTGTCCTGGCCTGGGTTTTGGGAGGGCCTGGAGTCAATCCCAGGCAGCACAGGGCACAAGGCTGGGACACATCCTAGACAGGATGTCAGTAACTATGAATGAGTTGATTGCAAATTGTCTCTCTAAAGTGTCGGCAAGCATTTTCAAGTAGAGTGCAGCAGCCTATACAGAGAAAGATATTTTGAATGAGTCGCCATGCAAAAGCACGTTATTACACCTATACAGGCACCTCTTTGATTGACATGGTGCAAATAACACTGCTGGTGGTCTACTGAAGAGTGGATACAAGTCATATCGACAGATGAGTCATATTTCTCCCCATTCTCAACAAGTGAAAATGTGCAGCAGATGACAGAACACGTAGGTCCACAAGGGCTCATTTTAGTTGTGATGAATTCTGGTAGCTGTGTTAAGCTGTAGGATGCATTTGCTGGCACACCATAGGTTCAGATAATGCCTCTAAACGGCAAGTTAGATGACAGTGAATGCAAAGTCATTTAGAGCGATCACATGCATCTTATGGTGATGGAAATGGAATCATTGAGGGTGACATTGGCCTCCGTCCCAGGCCACAACCAGTTAGTGGATTATTTGATGAGTTTAAAAATGGCATAAACCACATTCCATCAACATCACAGTCACGAGACTGTAACCCAATTAATCTGCAAAATCCTAGAACTGTACCTGAAATACTTTTCAACCTCAATAGAGCACTAAATAACATTACTTCTAAAGTGTTGCATCCCTCCAGTAGAGTCTCAGACACATATATGACCTATGTCAAGGTGCAGTGATGCTCTTCTGGCTGTCTGTGATAGGCAAATACCCTATTAAGACACATTATCTTGCCATTGTCTTTATAGTTACTTACAGTATTCAATGCAGGTCACATGGATAGACACATGGTATAACAGACTTATATGGTAACATTATGAAAAGAGGGTCACTGACATTCAAGAATAGGAATTATTTTGATTCAGTAATCATGCTCTATTTCTCTCAAGCAAGACATCTGACAAGTATTAACAACATTTTACAGCATACATTCTATCCTAGACAGCACAGGGGATGAGGCAGAGGTCCACTCTGGACAGGATGCCAGGCCAGCTCAAGGCACACACCTGCACACGGTCAAACACAAAGAGTCACTGTTTTGGGGGCGTGGCATAACAAGGACAAAGGGATGATCCAGGGTGCTGCTCATAAAGCACAGGAATTTATTCAACTCAAAAAGCAAGAAACAAAAGGCATCACAAGGATTCTAACGAAGGAAACAGGGAGCAGCACAGGAACAAACACAGCAAATTGGGGAGCAAAACACAGAGCAACACATACACCAAAACTGTAACATACACACAATGACCAACTACGGTCAGTGTAAGGGCAGGCACCTAAATACACAGACTTAATGAGGGCAACACAAGGTACAGGTGTGAACTGAACCAATTAAACACTAAGGAATAATGGCAACATGGAACAGGTGTAAACAACCAACAGGCACTAAAGACTAGGAAACACCAATACAGGAGATACAAGGAGTAGAAGACAACTACAAAACAGAACACAGGCAGGGAAAACCAGGAACTAAAACACAACAACCAGAACCAATAATAAAACACAAAACACATGCAAACAATTAACATGGGGAATAGAAAACTAGTTACAAAAAATCCAACATAGTTGAGGCAGAGGCCAACCTCAAATCCACAACAAAGGGATGCCCATTTTGTAACCACATGCTCAGCCCATTTATCCATGCTGCAGCCCAGGGAGCAGGGAAGCACACTAGGGTGCAAAACCAAGGGCACTAGGAGAACACAGAACAGGATGGCCAGTGACACCAGCTGGCCAAACAGGGAAATGACAGACAAGGCTGGGATGGATCCAGACAGTCACACTATGGGTATAATGATACCGGTTCACCTAACTGCATTTCTTTGGACTACCGGAGGACAAATATAATTACTCATAAGCATCTGTTTAGAAGTCACTGAAAATCATACTGTACGATAATTAACCATTACTTGGTGAACGGTTGTACATTTCAACGTGATTTAGCTCTCAGTTACTCTCAGTATTATCAAATGCCTCGAAAGTACTCCTCCACAAGGCCCAAAACACATGTTAGTGATATGCAGAATACAATCTCAATTCTCATGGTGGTACAGAAACTTACTAGCAACCTGCAGCCTGCAGCAGGCGCTGATTAAAGGCATCATCATGGACACATTCATGCGTAGATGAAACCAAAAGGCTTCTCCTGAACATAAATGGTGGGTGAGCTAATAAACCTCGGATGTTTTACATTTATACAAACGTAGCTCCTTTTTATCACCAATTGATTAAAAGTCACCTTGCATTATGATTCCAACATAAACATAAAACTCCATCTAAAACACAGTTTGGGAAGTGAGTATAATGAAAAAGCGGAAGTCTGCATGGGGGAGTCAGCTACACTTTGTAGACCAGGACAACGTTTTACTCTAAGTGTGAAAAATAAAACTGGGAGCGATCCAGGCTAGGTGTGAGAGCCACCTGAGTGACTGTGGAGTATTTTCATATTTTGCAGTGAAACGGGTTAATTAGCTTCAAAGAAAGGTGTTGTGGGAATGAGAGTTGCATCTTGTATGTGCCACAGCTCACAGGAAAAAGGGAGGGAGTCCCAGTCAGCACCAATTAAACCAGGGCTCTCCAATTATGATCCTGGAGAGCTACTATCCAGTAGGTTTTCTATTCTACCTGACTTCTGATGAGCTACCCCTGTTCCTTGTATTTACCAAAGAACAGGTGTAGCAATCGGCATAGCAATCATTAATTTAAAATGAAAGCTTCGCCACAAGATGAACGCTATCATTCATAATGGATTCTCATTTACTGAGATTAATGAGGGAAAAACATCTTCTTCCAGACATGATGGCCAAAATAATGGCCTGCCAAACTCAGAAATCGTATCTGTGTTGAAGTACCTGCTTTCAACACACTTTGTATCCCTGACTGGCAGTTACCTGTACGGCATAACACATGAAACATATTCTAATGTCAAAATACCAAATAAAATTAAAAAACAGCCTCTATCACTTGTAAAGTGCATATGTCTCTGTTATAGTGCATATCAAATAGTGCCAAATAGTTGGTCAGAAAACCTAAAGTTTTCAAACAGAGCCTGTAATTATTTATTCTTCTTTCGCAGTTCGTATAAAGGAATTATCACATCGGCCACGTCTGTTATAGAGTTCAGACACGGTCAGTGAAATTACGACAAAGTTAACGGACCCCTTTGGTGGTCAGGGGTCATCATGTGTGTTTCTGTGAGAAAACGCGGTATTCGTCGTCGCCGTTTAAAGCGCCATGTCACCGATCATGGTGTACATACTGTATAGATGGACTTTTGAACGACAAAGTTCAAAATAGACGAACTTCATCATATTCATATTTTCATATATAGGAAACAATAATTGTACGATGAAGCTTTGGATGACAATTCGATCTTGTTTTTTTAACCTCGTATGGCTTAATCTGAACCGTCATCAAGACATCGGTTTACGTTATTTTATGCCTATCATCAGTTTCTAAATAAATGTTCATGTCCATTGTAGTCAGCAGATTTTACCCCGAGGTCACAGTGTCATATTCAGAAGCGAATCTAGTTCATGTAGATGTTTAATTAATTTGTTGAAATACGCCACAAGAAAATAAAAAAATATACCGCGCCTCCCGAGATCAAAATACTGGCTCACTTAAATATATATATATATATGTATCATTTGTAATTTAATAAGTCGGTATAATCATTATAAGCATTATTTTCAACCTAATAAATTTATGGCATTACAACTGCATAACTATGGATTTTAGTCCATGTTTATATGAATGCTTAATACAATCTAATATTATGTATAATATTCATGTTACTATATTATAATATATCTAAGACCATTGTGCCCATTTTCTATTATAAATTACAGTTGATACCAGTCGTCAGTCGGTTTCTAACTGGTTTTTGCACTACTGAGCTGCTGTGCGTTACTCACCACTAGAGCTACTACAAGTAGCGGCAGAGTAGTTAGTATCTCTACTCAGTAGTTGTAGTGATGAAAATCACAGACCCGATCGTCTCCAAAAGCGGGTTTGTAACAAGATAAAATTTTTATATGAATTATCCTACTGGAATTTTCTCCAGGACTTTCGCGGAACGTGCGACATCTACCTAGAAGGCGTTATGGTGCGGGTTTAAACCCTCTAGACACAAGGTTTTAAGTTACTCAAGCCAGTTAGTAGCGCGGTGTTAAGTTCTTTCTGCCTCAGGATTGACTTACACCATATCCAGGTAAAAGGATGCGCCTTGGGGATGAGAAACAGGGAGTAAACAGCCCCGGCGTGAAGAAGGCTCATCCACACGACGTTTCTCCAGACGATATTCTGGGTGCACTTGTCCTTCCCATTTGCATCCGGTACCTCCGCCGCCTCATATTTGTGGTCTTCCCCCGGTTCTCCAGGAACCCGCTTCAGGTTCTGCAGAGCACTACCATTCGGCACACTCACCATCTCCGCATTAAAGCACTTGTTTAGCAATGACGGTGGAAGAAGGCGCCCCTGCTTATAGTCAGACGGCTAACAAAAGTCACGGCGATTGCTCTGAATGTGTGGGGGGGAAGAAGCGGCTTGGATAGCGAGTGCGGTCACCGCTACGCCAGTGCCAGATGTTGCGCTGCCTGCTCGCCCATTATGATGCGCCCGAGACGCGGAACCGGAGCAGCGGCGCGCGGACCTGCAGTGCCGCAGCCAATCGCGTGTCGCAGTCGCGGTGGTGTGCATGCGTGAGCAGCAGTGCTATGGGGCGCCGGGTGCGACGGAAAGTACTCGTATTGCATGCATCTTTAGCAAGCTTCAGCATATGGCCAAAGTGCACTAAATGCTGCAGAAAAAGACAAGAAAAAAAACGGAAGGTCTGTTAGATTTTGGATAATATCAGAAAATAAACAAGAATTGATTAACAGAATATACAAAACGAACAGTTCATTATTCAGATATATCAAATGATTACCACCCATGTGTCTTGGGTGCAAATTAAATTGCGCTAGCTTTTGTTATTCTCATTCATGTACTATTAATTTTAACGCGCATTGATCAAGTGTTCTTTGACTACCAAGAAATTAACGCATTATAAGTTATATTTTAACTCCACTTTAATTCTTAATGTGTTTACACTGGTTTTTTAAATGTTGTGATCAAGTAATCAAAATGTAAATGAGGTATTCATTAAAATGCGTTATTAAACAGCTACGCCCTTGGGGACTAAATCGAGTTGGTTAATTGACACCCATGTGGGATTATGAAGGGTGGGGAGACGGTAATATTTGCCACAAAAACGTGAACGAAAATATAGGACGAATCGACGTTTCATTTGTACGATACGTAGTGATTGCGTAATATACGAATCTCCCACCCACCTAATTTTAGGTATAGGGTGCTGGGACCCCTGAATCCGCCAGGATATCAGTGCCCCAACGGTGGCCAGAGGTGGTTTAGGACCCACACTTGTGGCCAAAACATTCCCAGTCTGAAAAGGGGCATCTACAAGCCCAACACCTGCCCATAAAAACCATGTCTACCATCCCTGAACATCTGTATATTTATTTGTTTGTATCAATTCAAAAACAAAACAAATCTGCCAGTGATATAAAGATTGAAAGAGTCAGTCATAGTGATAAAAATTTTTTCCCAATATTTAAGCGTGCTCTTGAGAAATCCTGGGCAATGTGTAATTCAGCATGGAAGTTCATGGTGCATATTTCTGGCAGGATAAAAATGGCATCAACAGGCACCAACTGTCTAAAGTGTTTTGTCGCATTTAAATCATAAGTTGACATTTTCCTAATCTCAGAATGTGAACTGTGTTTTGCTAACTTGCAGACATTTTCTTCCAGAGCCACTGAAAAAAATCACACCTACTGACAAAGTATTTCAACCATGTTAGAGGAATAAATTCTGGATGCAGGGAACAAATCAGTGATGCGTCAGTTTTTTTTAAAAAAAAGACTCCTCTGGCTCATCAGGTTTTCATGCATCTCAGGAAAGTGCAGTGTACAAACAAAACACTGGATAAAAACACTGCAAGGTTGGCTTGTTGCAGGTTCGACTTCAGCAACAATGTAGGGCAGAAAATGACCTTTATTCTGGAGAATGATGCACTACAAGACACAAGCTTGGGGAATTAAAAAGCATCACCACAGGCTAACCTCAAAATGGGCAGTAATTAGGAACATTAATTCAGTGCACAGTCTGCTCTGTAAACCTGCAGTATCCGGTTTAATAACTCATACAAGCAAGGCATGTTGTAAATAAATATTGTTTATTGAAAATATTGTAAGGTGTTGGTCTTAAAATTTCTACTGCTTGACAAAATAAAAAAAAAGGTTTATTTACTGTGAACGGAAAAAGGCAGCATAATGGAAGTTGACAAGACCAGGGAAAAACACAATTATAAAAACAATTAAAATATCATTCGGGAGACACAGAAATTACTAAAATCAGGTCCCTCTGTTAACCTGAATTAAAAACACATTCTGGTGATATTTGAGCATCTCCTGCCTTGGATCCATTGTCATCTATCCATTCATTACATTGCATTGCACTCTGCTCTGAAATTATATCTCCAATCAGGACAAAAAAGAAAAAGTAGTACAATATAAATTTAAAAAACTGCTTGAAATTTTTTATATATTCCTGTAATAGTAAGACAGCAACACGGACACCCTTTGGTCCTACTGTTACATGGGTACCGTACTTATACCGATGGCTTGTTTTCGTGTTTCAGTGTTATATATCTGAGGGGGGTGGGGCCTCAGGTCACACCCCCAATTTGTTGGCCTGTGTTAGGACCACCTTGAGCACGGGCATGAAGGCGGACGTCTCGCTGAAGTTGCTGCTGCTGACGATGTGCGTGTGGATGTGCAGGCCATCCGCGTAGCAGCGCGACTCGATGCTACGCGCCATGTTGTGGAGCCCGCCCACGATTGCTGGTGACAGCTGTGAGGGTGAGATGGTAGTGGGATTATGCTGGGATGCGGCGCAGCTGATCATCAGGCCTCAGATCTGGGATGAGCAACCGCTTCAGGCTCAAGATCTGACTCCATAAGCACTGTATTGATAACACTTTCCTTGCTGGGGTACAAATAATGTAGCAGTACATTCTTAATGTATTAATTAACCAGAAACTAAGTGTTGGCTACATACTCATCCCATGTTAATTTATCATTAATCAATCATGACAGCTCATATTGCCTTGTTTGTTCATGATTTGTACTTGAGTAGTAAGTGAGTTAATAAATTACTTGTGTTACCCTCAATTCTTACCAAACAACAACTGGGAAGCTCCAAAAATGGTCTCATAGGATGGGGGTCAAAAAACCAACATGACAATCATGATAATCTCTGAGATTCTAATGTGGACAAGAGCGTGTCTCTTAGTTTGAGAGCCCCATTATGGTGCCATTAAGCCGAGTGCCACTTTTAAAGCCCGCCACACACCGACTTGTGCCCCGTCACGCTCGCTCCAACACCATACTCACCGTCTGCTCCCGGAGTTTGTCATACAAGAACTCGAGCCGCTTGTTGGCATCATCCAGTTTCCTCTTGGTTTGCTGAAAGAACAGGGGAGTTATTCATTTTTGTTTTAGCAGTTTGTAAATGATACAGGCTACTGTAATGTGATCAATGTGACTTGAAGGAGCTTTAGCTGTTACACTTGGCAAAAATAGCAAGTATGACAGTCGTGGACTGGATCTGATTGAGCTATGGGTGCAGAAAAAAAACAAGATAAAAGACAAATAAAACTCATGATATGCATACACTGTCACAAACAAAAGACACGACTAGGAAGGTGATGTCTTACTGGGTCAGTGGCAGCAGCCAAGCACTTCTGGATGAGCCCTTCAAAAGTGGTCTTCAAGATGAGGTGTTCCTCAGGAATGGGCTTCTTGGTAATCTTCTCCGCCGGCAGGGACTGCGCTGACTGCGGGCAGATTACGCAGAATGGAGAGAAAGTAAGGAAAACCTCAGGGAAAAACAGGACTGATGCACTGACAATCCCCATTTCTGCCATTTAAAAGAATCCCTGTAAGGTTAAGATCCAACAGCATACAGGTACCAGGCATGCAATCTGAATCTTGCAGGTAGAGCATGTCAGTTTGTGGCCTATCTGTGAGCGCATCGGTTTGTGGCTTATCTGTGAAGGAGGTGTGGATACCTGTATAACGTCCCCAGTAGGGGCCCCTGGTGCACCCTCCACGTTCATGGTGGGCTGGGCCAGGTGCCCAGGGGGAGGAGCCTGGGACGGCTGGAATCCCGCATAGGGGGCCTGGACGCCGGGCTTCCCTGTAGCCATCGGCTGTGGCTGCAGGGAGGAAGGGGACTGTGGGTCCGCCAGGGGTGCCATTATGGGCGCCATTATGGGCGCCAGAGGAGTGTAATGCTCTGGCATCTGAGGGACAGAGGTGAGAGTGTCAGAGAGCCGGGTTAGCCAGTGCCCCCTGGAGGAGTGCATGGGCCTTACAATGAGAATGCTGGTTTGAGGACTCAAACCCACAATTCGTAGAGAGAGCCCCAATGCACTGAGCTACAACAAGCCCCAAAGACCATGGAGTATACTGAAACAGGCAATAAAATAAAGCTTTACTGGGGCAGCTGGAATTAGTAGCTCTTTGCTCCACTGACCATTAATCCAGCAACATCACAGATATATCACACCTATACCTCAGCCCTCCTGTCTGGGACTCCACTGAACAGCTTAAATACATAACCTTTGGGCAGATCACGCACCCAGCCATCTGTACCGGTTACTTTCTGCATCAGTTGCACATAACAAATGAAAGAACGGCTACACACTGTACTTCATATACCTACTGCTTTCACTGTCAGCCGTTTACACCTACGTTTCTAAACTGAGATAATGTACAATCAATCCCGCTGCACAGCCCTGGTTAAAAGCTGCACTATTTCTACATCTTATTTATTTATTCATTACCATCTTGTGTGTCTAACTTGTCAGGTTCTGCACACAGCTGTCATTTCAATGTATGCCTGTCTACTTTATAATGAAAGTCTAGCCTGATTTGATATCTGCTCTCTCTCACTTACCTTCTTCTTCTTTGGCACACGGCTCAAAGCAGGGGGGTCATTCCAACCATTCTGTGGTCCTGTGGAGCATGGAAAAAATAAAAATCACACCCACCCTCGCGAAAAATTTTCAAAAATGTTTGGTAACACATACAGACCACTTCGAAGATTGGCAGGCCGATTACAAATAATTCTACAGTAAATGATTTTTAAATTATTGATACATTTTTTTACAAGACCCATTTTCTAAGGCACAATAGTTCCTCCCCACCGGCTCTGATTAAAAATAGCAGATTAATTATATTTCAGCACAATCTAGCAGCAAACTTCTAACCTGTCTTTAAATCACAGAAAACCTGTCTTCAAAGCATCATCTGTTACAATGTTCCTGAGGTTGAAAGGAACGTGCTGATTTAATCTGTTTCATCATGGATTCCATGGCAACAGAAAAAGGAACAGTGTCAAGGGTTAAACCCAGAACAGTTAACAGAGGGGGAATATCTGCAATTAATAAAAGAAAACATACAAAACAAACAACAAAAGCAAAGTGGAACCCTGAATCGTTTGCGGTTCTGGCCCAGAAGATAAGAAAAAGCCAGTGGCACCACCCTAACTACCGTAACCTACATAGCACACAGCTAATCACACTGCTGACCCAAATGATCACTGCTCTGGCTGATGATGAATTTGGGTCGGCACCCCCCCCCCCAACCCCACGCGACACACAAACACAGCTCCCTATCAACCCACTTTCACAGTTCTGACCAGGGCATGACCCAAACAAACATGGCCGACATAAATCAGGTTAAAATTAAGGCCCACGACCAGACACCTCCACCGATTAGAATCAAAAAGATGCCATTACATTATTGTCACTTACTGAATTAAATGCATGATTAAAAAAAGAAGTTAATACCCGTTTCATTGGGCCTATATAACCCTAAGTACCCAAATGATGAACGAGATTAAAAAGGTTAGTTCCAGGGCTATATCTGCGAATTCACCTTCTGAAAAACAGGTTGGGTCGGAACTGCCAGCTTCACCTGTGAACAAGACCACAGGAGATGCAACACCCTCTGCCAGTCCGTCAGATGCACACAGCAACACACTGCACCGCACCACAGGTGCGTTTAATATCTGCCTCGTCAGCAGGTAACTAGCTCTTATAAAATGGGCACAAGAGTCTACAACTAAATAATGCGCAGATAAGCAGGGCAGGGCCAAGGCATAGGAAACTAAGCGGCTGCTAAGGGCCCAGCGGCCACCAGGGGACCCCCCATCTGACTTGTCTATGGGAAAGAAGATGACAAATGACAACTAGGTTAATTAAGACTATGCTTATGGCCCCAAAAAGGGGTGGGCTGCAAATGAGCCAGGGGTCAGCCAGAAAGTAATTTATACTAAACGTAAAGGATAAATACATATACATGCTATTATTAGTGGTCTGTTGTCATTGCTGTCCAAGTGGAGCGAACAAAATACATACAGTGTTTTAACAAGCTACGCGGACAGAATAAGGATTCAACAAGCGGAAGACAGCCAGACTGAGCACAGTAGAAAAAACGGGCGCGTGAACATGGAGAAACCTCACTGCGTCTGCAATCCGTAAGGATCTGCTCTAAAGTTCACTCAAACCAAATGTGTTTAGGCAGAACTTCTGGTGAACTACAACAAGGGCATGTTTTGCTTTAAGCCTGTCCAAGAAAGGCCTCCAGTTACAAATTCGTACGGAGGAGAATCAAAATGAAATAACCTGTTTTCTGAAGCCACAGCAGCCGCCAGAATAGGCGAGGAGTGAGAGGTCATAGATATTGATATAAACACGGTGTGTAGTGACAAAGGACACAAGACAAAAAGATAAATTCCTCTAAAGTCATAAAAAAGCATATATTTTTTTTCTGGTAGGGGTCCTGGATGTAGGGTCAGATGAGGCAGATGAAGACGTGCCGTGTGGGCGGAGCCAGGTCACACCAATGGGAGCGCGGGCTGGTACCTGTGGGTCCGACTGGAGGTGGTGAGAAGGGCGCCGGCACCCCGGGCCCCGTGAGCTGAAAGGTGGCTCCGGACGACAGAGGGGGAGGAGAAAAGGTGGAGGAAGGAGGAAGAGGAGGCATGGGCCCCCCAGAAGCACCAAGGTGGGGGCCTGAAAAGGCCGGAGGTGGAGGGTGAGATGGTGTGGGATGCATGTACTGAGTGGGATAGGCGGCCACCGGTGAGGAGATGGCAGGGGGGGGAGGGGGAGCAGCAGGGGCCCCGTACTGCAGGGGCTGGTAGATAGCGGGGCCCCCGACGCCAGGCGAGTACGGCTGGGCTGCAGGGTAAGCTGGGGTCATACAAAGAGAGACGTTCGAGATGCGTTACATGGCAGTCACGGCTAACATGCTCTGCAGTAACATGCTCTGCAGTAACATGCTCTGCAGTAACATGCTGAAGTGTAATATGCTCCACAGTAACATGGTCTACACCAACATGTTGCAATGTAACATGCTCTACACTAACATGCAGTAATGTAACATGTTCTACACTAACATGCTGTAATGTAACATGCTCCACAGTAACATGTTCTACACTAACATGCTGTAATGTAACATGCTCCACAGAAACATACTGTAATATAACATGCTGTAATGTAATACACTGTAATGCAACATGTTCTCCTGTGACATAAGACAACATGCTCTACTGCAGTGGTATTCAAACCTTTTTAGGAGAACCCCCCCACCACCACCACCACCCACCCAGGGCTGATACATATCGTCCTGATCCCCCCAACACACACATAGACCTCAAATAAACTTTAATAATCGAATAAAGTTCATTTTAATTTGTTAGCATCATATGTTTTCACTTAATACGAATATTGAAATAGGCCTGCCCCCCCCTCAGTTCTCTGTTTTTTGCCCTCGGCTGTGCTGGGGGGGGGGGGGGGGGGGGGGGGGG
>JAODLD010000124.1:1685818-1696333 GCA_026781065.1 Mormyrops boulengeri
ATAACAAGAAAGTGGGGCCGGTTGGACAGGGCACTGCCCCCACAACACATGCAGCTAACTAGCCAGCTAACACTGAACCGTTAGCCTGCGAGTCTCAGTCGCTGTTCCCAACGCAGGCTGTGTGTGCTGATTTAATAGACGGGAACAGCGACTGAGACTTTCAAGGACCACAGATAAAAGATCTCAGCAGCTTATTAGGCAGTGATTTTATCTAAAGCAAACAGGTTAAGGAACACAAATGGTACGGGAAGCTAAATATTCCAGGCTAGAAGTGTGATTAAAAAAAACATTTAATACATCTAAACATTTTATAAAGTCCTCATACTGTCAAATGCAGCCTAAATTCATCTGTTACAATAAGTTACACAATTCAAAAATATACATCTGGAGAACAGATATGCTAAAAAAATAAATAAATAAAAATAACCCAATGGCTGTCCTTAACATAACGGGACGCGGCAGGTCGCCAAACTCAACACGCATCGCAGAAGTGAGAGCAGCACCTACCTCAGTGGACTTGGCCTCCTTCTGGAGAGCTGCTGAGATCTGAAAACAACATAAAATGAAAGTCAGGAGTTCAACCTCAGACGAAACAGGGAAACACCGAACCAGAACCTACCCCTCCCATTCTGGCTAACGAATACTACTTTTATCTATTTCATCATTCCCCAAAACGCTGCCACCGCCAAATAGCTTTGTACCTGACCCCCACCTTCCACCCTGTGGGGGCTGAGCCCACGAGAGGGCACCACACAGCCATTTCCGGTTGATCCCACCCATGGTGCAAGGGCACCACAGCCACCAGCTACTGAAAAAACTAAAAAAAAATTTCCACGTCAAAGTCTGTCTCCGTCCCACCAAACTGCATTAATTTACCTCTGAAGGCGAAAGTCCTATCGGGGCCAGCTGGGCTTTATTCACTGCAGAATTAGCCCACAAAAAGCCAGTGACTAATTGCCACAGCAACTAAACCAGCATCCGAGACTTCCGGCATCCTCGCTCCCCTGACGGCAGATCGCCACATTTCACTGCATCATCGCCTGGGATGAAACTCACCTTAAAGGCCAGCTCTTCTTTGTTATATCCCAACAGCTCTAAGTATTTCCCACGAGTATCGGTCTCAAAGTTGACCTGAAGCCAAGTCAGCAAAAACAACAATATAAGAACTCTCTAAAGAAAATTTCCACTTCATATCAAATCCATTCATTTTACCCTGGCAAGCTCAGAGATGGCAATATGAAATATACGTCTATTACAGCTATTATAGAAATTCTACTGAACTAGTGAAGACATCAGACATTATATTATATGACTGCTTAACTTCTTAAATTCTTCCCAGGGATTTTATGTTACTTTATAATTAATAAAATGAATGGCTCATTGGGTAGGCACTGCTGCCCGACGCCCTCCTGTGGCTCTGCACAGGCAGAGGAACAGAAGGAACAGAATTAATTGCCTTTAAATTGTAACCATGACAGCAATAATTAGCACTTGGCAGAAAATTTGTGTTTTTGTCTAAGGTTAAATAAGCAGTGTGATGCATAAGTTAGTTGAAATGTATCAGCCAAACTCCTCACCTTTAGAAAACGCCACACGGTCCTCTCAAACTCATTCTGGGCCCCCTCGATTTTGGATTGACAGAACTGGACGAATTTCCCTGAGGTCATGGCTGCCTGTAGCTGGTTGGATCGGGCCAGGAATGCCGTTTCAGTGACGACCTGGCTGATGTGGACCTGCGGGGGGTGCTGCTGGGGCTGCTGAGGGGTCACCTTCATGTTCTCCACAGTCACCAGTTTGCCACCAAACTGTGACATAATAAAAGTAATGGAATTAAGACAATCTATATGTGATTCACCTGTAAATTACAGGACTAACTTGGTTCTGGATTAACTTCACTCTTGACTAACTTGATTCACAAGTCAACGTCACATCTACTATTCAAACCAATTCTAACTGTAGCATCCATCATAGCCCATTGTTCACAGATAACAAAAATAGCCCTAATTTAGCCCACATGTCCAGGATACACAGACAGGGCAAGATCTTCTAGACACTTACAGCAAACGACGCAGCAACAGGCCGACGGATCCATTTGGGAGGCTTCTTCAGAGGAGTCACGGGGGTCTTTGGGGTGGCGGTCTGAGGCAGCTGCAGAGGGGACAGGGTCTGTCCAGTGCCGAAAGGGTCCAGGTTGCCGAAGGAGGTACTGAGCTGGACAGGAACACCAAGCATGCGAGGACCATCAAGGTTATTAAAGGCAACGTGATTTTCACGTCGTATCTGGCTCTTAAATGCGAGTGTTGCCATCATCATTCAGTAAATATGATTCTAGTCCCTGGCAGGATTTCGCTCGTCAAAGCCGATGTGAGATATGAAGCTCAGATGGCTGACAGCATAAACAGAGACAGAAGACATGGGCACCTGGTCCAATTGTGTTTGCTTGGGGTAGTCACCACTACCCCCCATGATGGAGTGGATGCTGATGTGTCCATCAAAGGCTGCAGCCGACAACACCGCGGGGTTCCTGGGGCACCACTGGATGTCAAAGCACCACTGCGTGCTGGTGGGCAGCTCATACAACACCTGAAATGAAACAATGCTTTATTTTCCAATGCAGTAATGTACACACACAGGTGAGAGTTAATATGTCACCCCTGGAGCATTTTGGGGGGGGGGGTTAAAGGGGTATGGTGGAAGAGCATGGCTACAGCTCTCTGAAGCACCACTAACCTTGGAAAGGGAGATTAACTCCAGATTTAACCTACGCTGATTGTACGCTCTTTATTACATTACTCTAGAGGGCAATCAATCACAGTCTGATGGCCCCGCAGCAGTAGCGGCACCGTTCTTAAAGTGGCGCTCTAGCAGTAGCCGTACAGTTATTAAGGTGGCGCCTTAGCAGTAGCCACACCTTTCTCTAAGTGTCATGTTAGCAGCAGGTGCTCTACTTAAGATGCCTGGAGCAGCAGCTACTCAATCATGGTCTCACCTCCGCGGTGTTGGGGTTCCAGCAAAGGATCCGATTGTCCTTCCCACAGCTGAGCAGCAGTTCTGGATCTGCCAAGCTCCAGGCGATAGCCAAGACACCCCTGAAGAACCACAAGCACTTGGACTAAGCTTTGCTAAGCAGTTCTGCTAACACCTTGACAACAGACTAATATGGTTTGTTTACACTTATCAACATCAATACACAAAGTTTTATTTTAATGCAACAGATCTGGGGAGTGAAGCTACAACGATTAGCTCTAAAAAAAAAGTACCTGAACAAAAACTAATACTTAATACTTACATGCTTAAGACATTCATCAGCAATGAGCATTAACCAAAAGTATAAATAAAGAACCTCACACAAAGTTATACCCAACAGCCAATCAGCTCTGGCCTGGGCCCCAATGAATGCTGGGACAAAAAAATGAGGTGGAGGGAGCAGCATGCCCTGTACCTGGTGTGGTTCTCCAGGACCTTGAGTGGGGAGGTGGCGAAGCGCAGGTCCCACACCTGAATGACAGGCATGCGGTCATCCTCAGAGGCCAGGGCCAGCTGGGTGGCCACTTCTGGGTTCCAGGCAAGACCAGAACAGTGCATCTGCGGGGACATGGTAGCGAATGCTGAGCGGGCGTCCAGGACCCTGGCGAGGTGGACTGCTGTGCACTACACAGGGCCAACACTTTGGAAAACGTTGCATAAGATGGGGAAAACGTTGGGGAAGATAGTGACACAGGAGGTAGTGCTATCGTTCAGCAACCGGAGGGTTGCAGGTTCGAGCCCAGGTTCCTCCTGACCCCATCAAAGTGTCCTTGAGCAAGACACTAAACCCCAAATTGCTCCCGGTGTGCAGGTTGGCGTCTTGCGTGGCTGCCTCCGCCACCGGTGTGTGAATGGGTGAATATGAGGCATAAATTGTAAAGCGCTTTGAGTACTTGTAGGAGTAGAAAAGCGCTATATAAATGCAGTCCATTTACCATAGCTCCAACAGTGCATACACTAGTATCTGGACGTCCACTGAAAGCTCAACATAGCTGAACTTATGCCTAGTCGACTCCTCAACAGCGCGTATGTTTGTAATGTGCTATTTACCTCACTTGAACGTCACTTTGGACAAAAGCGTCTGCTAAAAGATAAATGTAACCTTTAACACCACAGAGGTCAAGATGGCTGAAGGAACTTCATGTTTTATGGTTTCAGCTGTCCCTATTTTGTGGGTGTGGACAACAACTACTCAGAAATACTGGGACTCCAGTAGCTGAACAGGTAGAGCATTATGCTAATGGTGCAAAGGTCATGGGTTCGGATCCCAATGAGCAAACAAATTGTAATCCTTCCTTCCACTGTAAGTCGTGTTGGATAAATAAATAAATTTCATGAAATATAAATTTGAAGGCTTTATTGTAACTGCTTTACTGAGCTGCTTCATCATGCAGAAGGTGCTCCTGTGAGAAGGCGATGGCTGGCATTCACTCACCCTGTTGCTGTGGTCGCTCACTTTGATGATGAGGTCGTTTTTCCTGAGGTCCCAGACGGACGCGCGGCCGCTTGGACTGGCTGAGGCCAAGATGTGCTGCACCTGCCGGTTCCACGCCACGCAGCTGACGTCCTCTGGGGGCTAAGCGGAGACGCCCCGTCAGGGTGACCTTTCACGTGCACTTCCCTGCTTTTATACTCCTGAACTTTTCAGTCATTGGTCGTTCCCTGTGCTGTGGAAGTGCAACAAACCTGAGATTTCGGGCCTGGCGTCATGGGTGAGCTGAAACTGTTCAGGTCCCAGATGTAGATTTCCGACTCGTTGCCTCCTGAGGCAACCAGGTTTGTCTGCAGGATTCATAAAATTGCGCAGTTAAGCAAGCAGGAAAGAAGGTTAAGGATACGGCTGAATACACAAGAGCATCTCAGAGTACATCGATTCTGTCCCGGTACCGGTAAGTCATGAGCACCTGGAATGAATTGACGTCCAGGGCCCGTACCGGCCCGGTGTGCTTGTCGTTCTGGGCGATGACCACATCGCTGTCACCAGCGATGATCTTGGCTGGATCGTAGAGGATGAGGTTACCATTCTCCCCACCTGCCACGAGGACCCCTGACGGAAGGCCCTGGGAGTCCATGCCATGGGGCCCCCAAACCAGCTTGTGGTACCTGGGGGGAACCACAGGCCAGACAAGCAGTTAACCCAGAACTCAAAGTTACAGGATCTCTTACAGGAGCTCTACCATCTCCCTACATCAGCTTCCTGGTTCCTCACTGACTAAAAATATTAATCTTGTCAATATGTATGGAAAAAAGTGCACTGTACCCAGAAAATGATTATAATGTACCACAACATCAGAACTGTCAGAAACTATATTCCGCAGTACAAACAGGGAGGAGGCTAAAATTCTGAATGCACAGCACTTGTTTAACCTGCTTTAAATCCCTCAGATGCCTATGTGTTGTCAAAAGCTTGTTGGGATGAGCTAACGCCAGGCAGGCTGGGCCAGTCCATCCCCTTACTTAGACGAAACACACAAATCAACTAGCCTACTGACAAAATCATCTTTCCTGCACAACTCAAGCACAGAGCAGCAGCAGTCATGTCAGGCTGAGAGTTGTGCAGCATGTCCAACTGCAGCAGTGGGGAGAAACAACTATTTTCCGATATTTGGAAACAGAGTGCATTTCCAGCTGAAGTACACAGGTCACACGGACATTTCAGAATGTGCTTTTGTGACAAATTGCTTGAGTAGTGACAGGATGACACCCAGGGTTTACAGTCTGTGCTCTAGCACTCTACTCTACTTTTGCTGCTAAACAGATCATTAGTTGGACTTGGTTTTCTGATACATCCTGAGGGGAATTTTGCACCAAAAACAACTTACACATCTTATATGTGTGCGTATCATGAATTTACATTATTTTTTAACAAAACAACAATTCCCCAGTAACTTAGACCAATATGCCTTACCTGTGCGTGGAGGAGAACCTGCCGCAGGACTTCATCTCCAGCGTGAGCTCACCCAGGTCCAGCTCAAAGATCTCGAGTGAGGCGGTGGTGCTGAAGGTGGCATCCAGCTGTTGGGCAGATGTGCCTGGGGAAGGGGGGCACACGCTAAACATACAGGCCAGCATGATGAAGCATGATGAAGCATGATGAAGCATGATGAAGCATGATGAAGATGTCGTGGGCCATGCTAGCAAGACACGTGAAAGGGGGAGAACAGCACTAATCGCAGAGGGATGCGAGTACCGTGACGGGTGTCTTTGGCCTTACCAGCTGCGAGGTAAATTGGGTGATGCTGTGCTGGGCTCCACGCCTGTATGGCAGTACGGTTGATCTCCTTCAGCTTCATCCTAGTAGGGAAACATCAGCCAATATCAAATGAATCTCCAAACCTACTCTGCTGCCATATATACCCGTAGTATTACCCAGGGCAGACATATAAAACAGAACGGTGGTACTATATTCATCCCCATGGGAAAACTCATCCCCATCTTGCCCTCCATGAGACAAACGGACACATACAGCTCTGAAAAAAATTAAGAGACCACAGCAAAATTTTTAGTTTCACTCATATCTCAATTTATGGGTATGCTTTTGTGTAAAATACAGATTATATTTGCAAATTCCAGCCTGAGTCTTCCCTGCTTCTAATTGATGAAGAGCTTCTCACTTGCTTTATGGGTCTTCAGTCCTGCTTGTAGGAGCCATTTATGAATTGTCCTAACAGTGCACTTCACACCACTTTATGATTCCCATTCATTTTGAAGGTCACTTATGTCATCTTACAATTCATGAGAAACTGTTAACATGAGTTAATGATAATCTCTGGCATTAGAAAGTCGCTTCCGCCCTTTCCCTGGCTGGTTTCTGGTCATTCCCAGTGTCTCCTGCTTCCCCTTATTCTTGTGTCCTCCTGTCTTATAAGTATTGAACCTGGAAACAATCTGCTGCTCAGTGTAGCCTTCAGCCAGGAGAACCACATTTAAACCAGGATTTTAAAATGCAGAGATTTAAAAAATATAGAGTGGTCTCAATTTTTTCAAGAGCTGTATACAGGCGAGAGCAAGCTTGGGGGTCACAGCTCAGGATCAGTCAGCCCGCAGCACCCATGGAGCTGGGGGTTAGGGACCCAACAGCAGCATCAGTCTTCCAGCCCCCAGGATTCGAACCGATCACGGGCACAGAGTCCTACCGTCCAACCCCATAAAAGTGATTACATCAGACGTGGAATGTATGACTCTCAAATGGAAGTTATTACTGTTAGTTTTTCCAAACTGTGTTGAGTGTTCTTGCTCATTATTTCAGGTTCCAAGCTCAAGTCATGAAGCTAACATGACACATGGCCATAAATCTTAACCAGTTTGCAATTTAATGTGTTAATTCAGCTCTGTCATAAATCTTCATTCCTCCAAAAGAACACCTAAAGCGAGTTCAACAACCATAAAAGGATGGCAGGTAAATAAATAAAAAAAACTTCATAAACTACCAACACAAAATATGTCTGTCTCAAACGTGAAAATGCCAGTCACTAACTGGGGCCATGGACACAGATACTAACCAACAGCAGTGAGTGTGATAGACGTTGTCTAGTTTAGGTCTACATTAAATCATGGCTGAAAAGAAACAATACAAACGAATATACGTATTCATCCCAGCCTCTCAGTTTACTATCATATTTATCTAGAACACCTCAACTTTGGAGATAATTATACATATTTACACAAATACATTACGTTGTACCACGATGTGTGAACGTGAGAACTACACGTCGCATTATGATGAAATGTATTGAAAGAGCAAAAAGTTCGCTGGAATATGGTTTCATAAATGGAACTTATTCTAAAGTAATCATGTTCAATTAGGTACAAACGGGTGCATTAGGACTGGAAAACTATAAAAGTCATTAAGTGGAAATTTGTACGCCGTGTTCAACCCCGGCGGGGCCGATGACATTCCGCAATTTCGATGAGTGCTGGTTTCTGCCGCCCATAATTATCATCCTTAGCATCATCATCACTGCCATAGCCATCGAAAAATTAACTTCTATAGCATTACCTCGTTGTACAACTATTCTTTGTGCACATGCATTTACCATATGTATAGGTTTCCCATTTTATTAAACTATATATACACAAAACTCTCTCTCTCACACACACACACACACACACACACACACACACACACACACACACACACATACAGCTTCTTTAAAGCACAGCTTTGGTAATCTTTCAAGCACCTAAAGTTAGTGCCAGATGTATCTTTCTGTGGCGAAAGGTGGCGAGTCGAGGGGTGACGATCATTGTTATTGTTGTCTAGTGAGCTAGACGCGTCATAAACACTCTCCATTCTGGTCGGTGTAGCAAATATTGACTGATGTAGGGCAAGGAGACGGAAGCTTAACCAGCTTCCTAATGTATACATACTGAATGATTCAGAGGAGAGTGCAGGATTTAGATGTGCAGTACTGATGGCTACTGTAAGCAGATGGCTAGGCGAATTAATCTGCCGAAGATGAACGTTATTTCACCGGAAAGAAACGTGCAATAAGTCCGGCCATGCTTGGGGGAAAAAGTGCCAACTCCAGCCTACCTGAACCCGGAGACACTGTCATTAAGCAAACCAGCCAGCAAGGTAGCCGGCTAGCTATCTAAACATAGGTGGTCAGCAGTAATCCCAAAAAGTACTTACGTTCCCCTTCGGCGCTATGTTTCACACAAAAACAAAATAATAAAAAAAACAATAAACTACTATGAAGCAGCAATGTTGATCAAGTTTTGTCACAGCTCCTTATCCTGGCTGCGTTAGATTGCTGTGATATAAGCTTTGCAGACGGCAGTCCCAACTGCAGGATGAACTTCCACGTCCCCACTGGTGTCCATCAACGTGGCATTGCTGGTCCCGCCCCTCGCGCCAAGCACTTCCGGCGGACACGAGCGGCGCATGGGGGAAGGTGCTGCGCGAGCTCGGTTCCCCGGGCCGGCTGAAGGTGCGCATCCGTATGGTAGGGTAAAGTTCGGCACTCATAAACTATTTGGCGTTGTCGTTTTTTTCCTCCTCTATGACTTTATTGGAGATAGCCTGCTCTGATATTACACCTCCCTCTAGCACAGGAATGAAAAAAGCATTTGTCTCTATATGGCGAAGCCACAGAATCGAATAACTACCCGTCGATAGGGCTGAAGTGGTGATATGCATAAAACAATGTAATGTTAGACACCGAGTATAGAAAAAGTATTAGACCTATTTCTATATATCGCGTCTCGTCTTTATTCGTGTGAAAAAAGTGCCCTATAGGCGTCGCCGTTTCCAAGGCTGTACTTTGGTCCGTTTCAGATTACCCGAAAGCCCCTTCGAACCAAATCATCAGTATACGTTATGTACCTGCAGTCCATTCACCACTTTCCGGGTACTCTCCGCATATAACACTTACGTAATTAATATTTGCACACTGTCAATGTTCACGTTTATAATTTAGTATTATTAATGGCACTGTGTTTACATGCCACTGATATCACTTTAGACCCTTTATTTGCCATTGGCATAAGTACAGCTACATTTGAATGCTTCTCTTCACTTACCTCATCTTGCTCTCCATAGCTTGGGGGGGGGGGGTCATAGCACAGGGTCAGTGTGTAGCACACCTGGAGCTGGTGGATAAGGGCCTCGCTCAAGGGCCCACAGACATGCAACTGTTCTGCCGAGGCGAGGGCGCGAACTGGCAATCTTCTTATCACAGCCACAGAGACTTAGCTTGCTGTGCGACTCATCGCCCCAGGAGTTTCTCCCACAGTCCAAATATATGCTGTTTAGGTGGCATGTTCCTTGAATGGATCATATTGTGACCTCACACCTGCACAGTTGGGGACTGAAATTCCACCCTGGCTCTGTACATTTGCCAGAAACATGTAACTGGGCAAACTGGCACTCTGAATTTCCATGTTATTCACAGAGCAGTTTTAGTAAACATTAGCCAGGTTTACACTAAGGTAACACTTTCTTAATTTTAATATTACAAAGTACCAAATTAAGATGAAATTCCTTTCTTGGGATTCCAAATTGCCACTGGGTCCAGTCTGCCAGTTGCACGACTAATGCACCAGCTGTTTTCCCTAAAAATATGCCAGCATAATAAGCCGACACCCAAATACTAACTGGTCAGAAATGAAGACCATTCTTTCATACAGGACTGTCTGAGTGACCCATCCATATTGTGGGGAGGATACAAGGTTGCCCCTCACCTACACTCTGACATAATTATATAACTATTGTCAAAGCAGGCAGACCTGCTATATACCTGAAAACAGGGTGCCTTCCTGTCCGCCACTGCTTTACATGTGTGATTTACACTAGTCCAACAATGCCTGTAATTTATATCAAGCTGAATAGATAAAATCACATTGAAGCAAAAATATTTTATTAACAGAAATGCAAAAAGATTAGTCAGCAAAATTGACCTCCATGATCCATATCTGGGAGAGCGCTCAGCCCCTCAAAAAAAGGAGGGGGGGGGGGGGGTGGGGCCCCGGCCTGAACCCTACATA
>JAODLD010000124.1:1712348-1762318 GCA_026781065.1 Mormyrops boulengeri
ATACCGACATGCGCCTGTACGTCAAACAGTAGTTTGCGTACCTTCACAACAAACACCTTTGGTGATTAACCTTGGCACCTGCATATTTTTATTCCTATAGCTCACTACTATTAACACGCTGCTCAGTGTGATGAACTGTCACCAATCATTTCAAATAATTTCCAGCCACCTATTCAAAAGAAGTACTTTCCGCTAATTTTTGCTCCACTAATTATATCTCTTTTCCCCACATTTCCATGTAACTTTCAAGTTAGCGGCAGTGCTTGTGGTCAACCAATCAGCAAGCTGTCCCTGTAAGTGCCTCCCCAGTATTTTGTGTTTGAAGGAAAAGTATCTAGTCTGGAGTAGGGACTAAAAAGGGTTCTGGAACTGCTTCCGAGGAACTATAATTGGGCTGAGTTTCTGGGGGTGTGAACATGGCAGAAGTTCCTTGTTCTGGATTCTGGAAAAAGGTTCCTGCGGTGTGAAAGGGCCTAATGGCTGCCTGCTGCCATCTGATGTTTGACAGTTTGAGGCATTCATTCAGCCACCTGGCTCATTTAATGGAGAAGTTAAACAGCAGCCGAGAATATATAGAAATGCACAATGGAAATTGATATCCACAAATTTACACAAGACAAACCATCAGCAAAGACAGGTACTTAATCTTGGCAAAAGGATAGTAACGCATTGCCATGCAGATAACGAATACGGTGCACCAAAGTCATCACAACCTTCCCGCAATGGTCAATTTAAACTATTTTACAACAATATGGAAAAAATGATTATATATAAAATCTATAAGTTATAAAATATGGAATGCAAACAATTATTACAACTTACATTATACATGAATAACAGTTTGTTGTCTACCATTAATTTACATTTTATTCATTTGTTTGACTTTTATCCAAAGCAACTTGCAATAGACGAAAGGGTTACAAATGTATGTGTGCTCCCAGGGAATTGAACCCATGACCTTTGAGTTGTTAATGAAATACTCTACTTGTTAAGCTACAGGGACATCAACATAATGGATTATGCAGCATTAGAGAAGGCCTTGAAAATGCATGCAGTACATGTGTAATTTGCCTTGCAGAAGAAAACTAACAATAATAATGCAATTGAGCAACACTGCGAACGTTACCTGGGATTACTGGCGACACGGATGTCTGACCAGATAGACCTTTACTGTTGAGTGGTTTGGTGATTATGAACTTTGTTATCATCTGTCCTGAAGACGATGCTTGAGTCTTTTTAGCAATCTGCAAAGTCAAAGCAAGTCTGATGTCATGAAGCTTACAGACACCATGGTGCACAACAATCATAAAGAGCAGCCGAGGTGTTCAGAAATTATAGATACATGAAAAATTTCATGGTTTCATTTGGGTGCAACGACTGCCCGAGTTCAAGACAGACCCCAGATCTGAATTTCACCAAAGACCAAATTTCTGAAAATCTGCTAATGGCACATCATTTTAAAACCACATCAAAACAAGGGTCCCCTCCATACAAAAGGTCCATAAGGATCAAACTCTTAGCTTGAAAATTCCCACCTACCCACCCAACCTTCAGGGCTTCAAGACATCTGATAAATCTGATTCTTATTCAACAATCAGGACTTGTAAAGTTCTGTATTTTAAGTAAAACCGTCTCTTGGCAACCACTTGTTCAAGTGCACATATTAACAGAATGCATCAGGGTTGGGATGGACTGAAGAATGTTCCCAGAGGTTGAAACAAATCAGGGTAAAATGGCATTTAATCATTAAGCTGCAAGATGTTGGAATCTCCTTTCAGTGAACACAAATGCCCCAAATGTTACTACTTAAATCATATTGGCCTGAATATAAGGGCGCTTTCCCACCGCACCAAGTACGGTAATTTTGCTCTTCCATTGACTTTCGATCGACTACCAGTTACCAAAAGTACCAGTACCGAGAGTACCAAGCCAGCTGGGGTGCTTCTTTGGTACTTCAGTACTTTGGGGTGGAACTTGAAACGCTTTCCTTGCCTCTGAAACACAATATAAATGCCGCCTTGAAAAGTTTCAAAATCAGAATTGTTTAGTGATTAGCTGTCATTGTTGACACAGCACACAACAACGAAATGTGTCCTCTGCATTTAACCCATATGTGACAATGTGACATAGCAGGGGGCAGCTAATTCAGTGCCCGGGGAGCAGTGCTTAGGTACCTTGCCCAAGGTACCTCAGTGGTGCCTTGCTGGTCGGGGATTCGAACCTGCAGTCTTTCAATTACAAGTGCGCTTCCCTAACCATTAAGCCACCACTTTATCACATAATGATCAAGAAAAAAAAAAGAACATATACAAACACAGAATGCATATAGTGTGCTTTCCTAGCGATGTGATTGTTATAAATATAGTGATGCGATTCTATTGGGGTATTTATTAAACCAAATAAATTTCTCTCAAAAGTAATTTAAACGGCAAGGATGGAAACGATTATGATTGTTTTGGAGAACACAGGCAGCGCTCATGCAAAAGCAGCGGAGATAAAACTTTAAGCTGATTTTTAAAACATAAAAATGTATAAATGTAATAATTCAAATTGCAAAGCTTGCCAAGTTTTTTTCCTGACAGAGTAAAAAATATAAGGTCCGGACAGAATTTAAAGTAAGAAAAAGCCTTCTTTTAATATAGCTGACTAGCAACGTAAGAATTGGATGCGCATAACATGCGATGTTGGTATTAATATAGTACGACGTCCAGTCCTTGTACTATAACCATTTTTCTAATTCAGTACAAAATACCCCGCCTCATGCTGTGATGTCATTCGACGCCATAACGAGTTTTTACGGCAATGGAAAACCAGCACCTTGAAGTACCGTATTCTTGGTACTTTCTCGAGATACCAAAAGTATGGTACCTGGTGTGGTGGAAAAACGCCTTAAGACAACCCCCCAATTTTTGGCAACTATTTTTAGAAATAGCTGTGTAATACCAAATCTTATCTTTATCAAGAAAAATATTTTTATTTGACAAGAACATATAATAAGTTAACCAGCAACCACAGCTTAAAAAGTAAGCAAAGGCAATCGGTTTACAATAAGCGCATTAAACAGCAAACATTCCAAAAAACAAATGTATTATTGGGGGAGGTGGGGGGCGGTACATAATGAATATTACAAACTCCACAACCCTTGACGGCGCAGAATATTTTTGATGCAGCAGACACATATGATGCGGGTAAAAAAAAAAAAAAAAACCTATTGCAGAGGAAGGTTGAGCCATATTAATAAATATGACAGCTCGTTTAAAATGAATGTTACTATCTTTATTAACCGACAGTTTAATAATAGCAGCGGCACAGACAAGGAAGCCAAGAATTCACATGACGCTCAGGGATACACGCTAAACACACGCATTGCCGGGGTTGCCAACACATCCGACGTGACACTAATGCTTTTTGACTATCGCACTCACACAAGAAATCTTACGGCAAATCAAAACACTCAAACCTACAAAACATTGTATTTGGTGCCATCTATTCTCTTTTTGTCTAGACCCTGAATACAGGATGACTCTACTTTTTCAGGTGTATTTTGAGAAGAAAAAAAAATCTTATATTCGGGCCGTACTGAAAGGCGTTTTATTCTCTATAGCTTTCAACTGATGCAACCAGCACTTTCTCACTTTTAATCTGTTCTTAAATGTGTTCTTTTAATTTTCATATTTATTCGTGTGCTTTTATTTATGTTTATTTTTTACTTAGGCACTTGATTTATCATCTCATTTTCTGGAAAGCATTTTGCATGACCTGTGTGTATGAAGATGTGCTTTACAAATAAATTTGACTTGACCTGATAGAGGTAGAGAAGGAGAGAAGCTCACCTGTACCGTCTTTAGCTGCTGGGCCTGCAAGGCGGACTGCTGGGAAGGAGCCAGCAGCTGGCTGGTCGTGCTGACTGCCTGGACCCCCATCACGGGCTTCAGGTCGGCACGGCCGCCGATGGTCACCACCTTGAACTGCTGCAGCGGCGCCTTGGCATCGGCAGCGCCCTGCGCAGAAGCGGCCTTGGCCCCTGTGTGGGACAGCGTCAGCATGATGGGCTGCCCCCCCTTGGGCAGGGTGGTGACGACCAGCTTCTGTCCCTCCTGCTTGGGCGCCTGAGCGGGCGACCTGGCATCGGCGGACACCTTGTTCAGAATAATCTGATGGTTGGCAGGGATGGCGAAAGGTGCGCTGAGTTTCTGCAGCCCGTGGCTGACCCCAGGGCTGCCAGACTTGCCAGCAGAGGGTGTGGCAGGCCTGTGCACTGCCGCACCAGAGGAAGTCAGCAGAAGCTGGGTCCCGGTGCTGATGCTGCCCAGAGTGGAGTCCGTAGTTGTGGACGTGGTCAGGGCCTGCGTCCGCTGTGTCGGCGTCGCAACCACATTCAGAACCGCCATCTCCGGGAGCTCTGTCTCCATGGGTGCCGGCGCCTCCGCTTGGCCGGTGAGCACAGTGCTCTCAGCCGGGAGCTCCTCATCCATCACAATGGCCTCCGTGTCCATGATCTCATCGGGAAGGAGGCTGTTCAGCTCCGGTGACACCACGTTCATCTTTGGAAGCCTTTGGCTTAGCCACTGCAGAGATAGCAGGAAGGAGTCATTCAGTCCCAGAGGTAACCACACTTGAGCTCAACCCCATTTAGTTTAGTTGTCATGACAACAAAACAGAAGCTAATTAAGAAATTTACAAGAGTTCTGCAGCATCTACAAAGGACACTACTCCCAGATATAATTATTCTTACAATGCTAGCATCTGCAACCATTCAGCAAAATGATCTAAGGGCACCAGGCACTGAACTTTTGGTACTTCAAAACCATACGAAATTGAAAATTGTACGTCTTGTGTTCGTTATACAAAACTGGCATCAACAGAGAATGACATCAGTACAACACAAGACAGAGTGTTTTGTACCCAATACATAAATGACTATAGTATATTATAGCAGTAGGGGACTTGGGTCTCTTTGTTTCTCCACACATCCATTACTACAATTTATTTTAGTTTTACTTTGTTTAACGTTGTTCTCTGAGTTTGTAACTATGATTTTTTCCCCCCAATATGATGGTTGAATTTTGTGTCTGAGGCAGGTTATTTGCATAACCAATCAACAATGAACATGTCTACAAGCCCCACCCCACAGGACCAAAGTACCACAGGAGTACCCCAACTGGTTTGGTATTGGTCCAGAAATCAATGGGTAAAAAAGAAGTACTCATTTTGTAGTAACCAAAGTTCCAGTACCTAATGCAGTGGAAAAGCACTCTAAAGTTCAAATCTTGTGAACTTTCAAAACTAAGATCCAGTCTTGTAATACATGTTATGGATAACAAACACTCACAGAAATAAGTTAACGGGTCTAAGTTAAATGAAAACAATCAGATAACACAGAATTTCAACCCGCAAAATAAGAGGACTGTTGCTACAAAATTTACAGATACAACTCTTGTTCTCAAGCACTCAGATACATGACTGAAATGGAAGAGCCAAACGGAGAGATCAGAAAGTGACCAAGCCTAACGGTCAGACAGCTACATGAATGGCAGCCTGTGGGATGGTTTCTAATGCCTGCAGTCAGTAGGGACCCATGAGTGTGGCATCGCTGGCAGTAAGATGGCTTGGGAGTCCTTAAAATACAGCCACAGGAAAGCCCAAGAAGAGCCAGGTGATTGAATCACAGGTGACAGGGGCAGTAGGGCTGTAGCTAGCAGCTATACAGCTTTACTGCAACCCCAAATAAGCCATTAATATATTGTAATGTTGCTCATCACTATAATACCACCTGCACCACTTAAAGAATGAACACAACAAAATTTCCAAAAGGCTAGCCTGCTACAAAGGCACGTTTGTTCAGGCGTATCAAGTTAAGTTTAATTTACCAAGAATCCCATGTCAAAATCCATAAAATATAGGGTGCATGCGGCAGATGTAGTAGTCAGTGTAGTAATAAATATGTCATACATACTGTCTTACTGTAGATTATCCAGCATAGTGTAATATTTATATGTTTGCAGGTCACCTGTCAATAGGTACTGTTCTAAAGGTTTTGGTGAAGTTAAGTCGTTTGCAGCAAAGTGTACACGTCTCTAAAAAAAAAGAGAGATGACAGTCCACTTAACGCGATGACATTTTCTTACACAACATGACAGATTATCAAGTAGAAACCCGGTGTTTCATCGGAGAGGCAAGTCAACAAACCGGGCAACACGGAAGTCCAGAGCATCCCCAATCTGTGCGAGTTAAAAGAACGAGGGAAGCTGCAAGACGGCTCCGTCTTCGGCTTTAAATTAACCAGCTGCGTACCTCGGTCTCCCAGCCGGGCGCCGGGGCGGCAGTGAAACGACGGGCGCCGACAGAGAGCCGGCAGAGGGGAGCCGAGCTGCGCGGAGAGGCGCTCGGCGAGGGCGATTCCGTGGGACGTTGGCACACATAAGACGGGCGGCCGACGCACAGGACGCCGCCGCAGCACTTAAGCTAGTTCGTTTTAAAAATAAAAACTCCGGGTACTGGCACCGTCTACCCAAGTGTCTCAGGCCTCCGAATTCCAGAAATGATATCTGTCCTGCCTAAACGCCAAACATAAAAGCAGAAGGTGCCGCTAGCTAGCCGGCTAGCGCGCCTTTCATCTTCCCGCTGCCTGCGGCGGAGCGGCTCGCGTCTCCCTGGTCGCGGGCTTTCGGCTCCGCGCGCCCGGCGTGAGGCCAACGTAGTGGGTGGGTTGGTGGGTTGGTGGGAGAGGACAAAAAGACCTAGGCATCGGTTCGGAGCGTCGCGGGGGGGGGAAAAAGAGAGAGCCCCGCTGAGCCGCGGTTCTATTTCGGGCCGGGATAGGATTTCGAAAGATCCGCCATTTTCACACCGTCATCAGCTCGACCCGGAGAGCGGGAGGTGGGAGGCCGCGAACGCCCTTTGCGGAGTCGGCGGGGCGGGGCGGCTCGGACGGCGAAAACAAGCTGTCAGTCCGATTAAATGCTTAACAAACAACTTTCCCGTAGTTAAGGGGTAAAACACGGCGAAAAGTTAGTATATCTACAATCAAACATAACGGCAAAATCATAGAAGCGAAAAAACATGGAGTTATTCCCCTTCTAAATGCACAGGAAAAAAAGTTAAGTTTTGTTATTAAAAACACGTAGGCCAGGCGTTGTACTTTAGGATACTTTATATTTAAGTATAACAAACATGCGTGCTGCTGAAATGAGAACAAATTGACGTTACACTTTCGAGGGAAATACAAAAGGTTCAAATAAAATATGATAATAAAACGTGGAAAAAAACAAAACGCTTGGTCAATAGCTACGTCACCAGAAGTGCCATTTTCAGCCAAAAGCCAAACCCTAAAAGGCATCATAGGTTCGACAGTATGTAAAAAAACGTTTATGAGATACAGTTTAGTATAGACACAAGTGACCGGTGTCCAGTTTTGGGTTAATTATTTTAAGAATATGAATAACTGAAGTATAACGTTCACTGTTAAGCGTAAACGTTTCAAGTTACAAAATTGTTGTCAATGCCGGATTAGCCGATTTAAATAAATTCTACACGACGTATGTATATGACATGTCAAAGAAAGTAAATATTAAAAAGGGAAAACGGAACAACCTAGATGGCCCAATTACCATAGCTGTTTCTAGATTACAGTGAAAAAAAAGTGTCAAGTAAACGTAATGGAAAATTACTGTGAATGAGGTTTAGGTCAACTAATCTGTTCTACATTGCTTTGTAGTGCATCTTGCAGTAGCTTCTACTGTTAACCCAAGACAAAGGTCAA
This sequence comes from Mormyrops boulengeri, assembly GCA_026781065.1. Lineage (NCBI taxonomy): Eukaryota > Metazoa > Chordata > Actinopteri > Osteoglossiformes > Mormyridae > Mormyrops > Mormyrops boulengeri. The sequence goes on from JAODLD010000124.1 coordinate 1,720,111, forward strand.
GTGGCGAGTAACGCAGACAGCTTCAGCTGTTCAAACCCCATGTGAAACCAGACATGAATTGTGCTGGAATCACCAGATACATAGCCATAATCACTAGATAAAGTAGGGATCTTGGCATGAATCGGTCAGCGTAAATTGCAGTCATACTCAGGGCTCCATGCCAAACACACCAATCGTACTCGCTGTAACGTTATATTAAATTAGAAAACATATTTCACTGAGCTGGCCAGGCACACAAGGCACCGCCTTAATGCCAAGATTGCACAAGCTAGCTTGCTGAATTGCCCATCAACTTTAAAGGCCCCCGTTTTTACATCTCCGCTCCGTGCACGGGATAAGGTTACACAAGTGAGACTATTCCTCCATACCTGATAACTACCTCACTATAACCAGACAGGCTGGGCAGCTGCGATTATTTTTATCTGTTTTTAGCTAGCAGCTAGTGCCCAGTAGTTCATCTCTCGTTGGACTGATAGGCGGCGGAACTGTGAACTTCTTACATGGATCACCGGTGAATGTGTCTTTTACAATCGATGTTTGCCACCTCGGCCTTCTTTTTGCATCCTCCTCGGCTCAACCCAGCTGTCTGCTACTACATCCCGATCACTCGCAAAAGCAGGGATTTGTTCAAAATCACGCGCCGAGCGCCATTTCACCTCCGCAATCCCATAATAATGCCATGTCCTCCTTGGAAACGACGTACCGCGTCATTCGGTCCATGCGTGGCTGCGTGCATACGTCTGCTGCTCGACCCCACTCCCGTCCGTACCGATCCTGTGTCAGTTGAAATGAAGTTTACGCTGCTTTTAATTCAAGTTATCCATACTAATTCGACGTCCAGTGCTTTTGCTCTAGGTAGTTACATTTCATCACAATTGTGTGTTATATTAAAATAGGGACGGCTATATTAGGAAGTATATTGTTTAGTTAACGGTAGCATCTATCACCTGGGCTATATGACTTTCAGTACAAGAGATCGCAGTATTCCTTGAGTGTTTTGGACGGCGGTATAAATACATGCAAAAGCTTCAAAGTTGTATGAAGTAGGAATCTTAAATTAGTGTACTGTATGCACGCATATTTAAGTTAAAATGTGACATGCAACTGCGTTCGAAGACAAATAACTGTGCTGATAAAATTCACAAACTACATTTAAAAGGACGGCAAAATTATTAGGAGAGTATATGTCAATGAACCGCAGAGGCTTTTTAATAGCCCAATGACGCCGTCCAGGGGTAGCCTATATTCCTATAATAAGATAAATTGTATTAAAGTTAAACTCAGAATACATCAAAACTATAATGCCTTCTTGCTGTCTACTGTGATGGAGAAATAATACATGTTAAGTAAACGATAGTCTTTGTTTTCTAGATATTTTACATGTGAACATAACAAATGATCTGAATAATAATCATATCCTCGCTGATTTAATGTTGAGTTTATTTCAGTGGACATTAAAACACAACAACGCAGGGAAAGCAAACAATTATATTTCATCGAATGGTTATTACAGGTTGTATTGGCGTTACTGGCATTTTGCCTCGTGCATAATCCAGTTTACAGCTGCAATACCAGAAAAAGCGAGAGAAATAATCGGACTTTATAGTATTAGCCGGTAGGAAACACAGTGTCCCGTGAATGCACGGGCTTCGCAGGTGGAGGAGCGGGGTGGTGCAGCGCCCTCTGTGATGGCTCGATCGCTCGCTGGCTGGCTGGATGGTTGCCTCTTTACAGCGCGTGGCCCCTCTCTGACGGATGGATGGTTCCCTCCCTCGCTAGCGCTGTCGATGCTTCACTGGAGAAAATGGCGGCCGCAGTCAGGCAGGAGCTAGCCCAGCTCATGAACTCAAGCGGGTCTCACAAAGACCTCGCTGGAAAGTAAGTGGTCCGTTACTCCGCGGAAGTCCCGGGGAATGTGTACGTTAAATGCTTAAAACACTTACGACTGAGAAAATAATTTGTGATTTACGAAAAGCTCCGTGCTGGTAGGAGCCACCGTAAGCCGGCCACAGACTCAAGTCAGTCAGTGAGGCAGCTAGTGAGCTAGCTAGATAGCCGAGCAATTACATTTCCACTTGGCACAAGATTGTTACCCATTAATCTGTTGACAGGTAAACTTTGTAAGTCAGACATAGGAGGGGTCATGTATTGACATTAATTAAGCGTAATGAAATTTGAATGAACTTTGAGGTGAATGTAGCGTACAGTTAGCCTAGCTGTATGCTATGTCATCATGCTATTTACTATGCCGAAGCTATTTGGTAGTTAGCTAGCTACTTATCTAGCTTGGTACTAGCCAGGCGGATTTGAATTACTGCAAGCGTGGGTTTTGTCGATTAAAACGTATAGTCAAAGTGGAGATTGGTGCTAATTTTCCCTGGACAGTCAGCTAACATCTGACGACCACAGTCGGGCTTCTGTAGCTGTTGCAGATAGGTGGACTTCACACTGTCCAATTCAGTCGTATTTGTCGACAAATAACGTCATTGAGTGATTAAGTTGTATTTACATTTTTATTTTATTTAATTTTTGTCTATAATCATTAATGTCATATTTCGTGTTGAATTGGTATTGTTATTATGGTAGTCAGGTCATGTTTGTAATTACTTTCATAACGTGAACTGAAATTAATGTTTTGCGTTAGTGTGACCATGGCAGACATCCTGCTCGGTATATTTAAATGGTAAATATCACGCTTTTATGGGCAGCATCATTTACTTCAACCAGATCTTTTACAATCTTGCTAATTTAAAAAGAAAAATAATTCAAATGACAGTTTAAGGTCACTGGATTTTCGTGGTCTCCCTATGCAGAATCTGGAATTATCTAAAAGTAGTGACACTTGTAATATTTTTTCTGGAGTTTCAGTATTTTTAGAAAAATACAGAAATGTACAAAAGCAAAATGCAGTATAAAGAGATATTGCTGTTGGTGCTCTGGATGGAATTAAATGGCAGTTAATGGCAGCTCGTAGAATTAAACACTGCAGACGTTTTGTTTCCCTGTAGATACCGACAGATTCTCGAAAAGGCTATTCAGTTTACCGATGGGGAACAGCTGGAGGCATTAAAAGCATTCGTTGAAGCCAGTAAGTAGCCTTCTGCTCTTAAATGGGTGTACAAAACATCCAGAAGATTCTGTAACCTACTGACTTGAGCACTTTCTGAGATTATTGAATGTTTTTTTTACTTGTATGCATTTCTCTCAGATGTCTAGAGTTTACTCATCAGCCGTGTTCTCCCCCCCCCCCCCCTTTCTTTTAGTGGTCAATGAGAATGTCAGCTTAGTGATTTCCAGACAGCTGCTGACGGATTTCTGCACTCATCTCCCTAATCTCCCTGACAGTACGGCCAAGGCGGTCTATCACTTCACCCTGGAGAAGATTCAGCCCAGGGTCATTTCTTTTGAAGAGCAGGTGAGGGGCTCATCTGGATGGGTGTCGGGCAGAGGGTCACAATCGCGGCCGTGCAGCTCTCTGTTTATGGCCCAGTTCAGTTCCACAGCCATTGCACGCTTATAATTAAATACGTATATATACCTCTGCACTTGTATTTTTGATGATAGAAAACTGATTTCTTTGTATCAAAAGGATCTTTTAATTTCATCCATTCTTATTATACCAGTTTTGCACATTTAAGAAGTGCCGAAGGGTATCCCACTATCAGATCAAATCAGATTCAACTTTGTCATCATTCATAGTACAAATGCAATGCCAATGAAATGCAGTTAGCATCTGACCAGAAGTGCAGCAATAACTTTATTTATATAAAGTACTGTAGTGATTTATAGTAAAGTGCAGAAGTATAGAGCATGTACAGAAACCAGAAGGGTATATAGCGTTTGCCATATATGGAAATGTATAGTCATGTACAGATATATACAAAACTAAAAGGAGTCATATATAAGATGTATGAAATGCTATTTGTCACGAATAGAAAACAGAAGTAAGTAAATGGATGAGATTTATGAGGTTATGCCTGAAAATTGGCACGACATGGTTCTTTATTCACAGGTGGCTTCTATCAGACAGCATTTGGCAACCATCTATGAGAAGGAAGAAGACTGGAGGAATGCGGCTCAGGTTCTGGTGGGCATTCCCCTGGAAACGGGACAAAAGTACGTTTATGGACTTCGGTTTGGTAGACTTCGCACTGGGGACACCTAAACTCACCCTCAGATTTGTGTGCTGTGTTAGGAAATTGGGGAGGTGTTTGAACTTGCGTGCAAGATTGAAATTGCTCTTAGGTCCTTCAAATGATGTAAGTCCAGTATATATAAAATACTAGCAGATCTTAATCCTAGATTGTCATATACCACCTGCGTATTCAAAGAAGAACCAGCACTGCTACTTATAAAGGTGTTCAACAGATCTTAATTTACATTTGACATTTACCATCTGGTTATTCAAACAAAAAACCTAAATGCCAGTCTTATGAGCTAAAATTGAGGCACTGTAGCAAGTTTAATTGTACTTACATTAATTGTAAGGCTAGTGCATAGCGAACCCAAAATTTGTTTCATTATAAACGTATGGATGGTACATATGTACTGTTTCCCCTTTCCCAGGCAGTATAATGTAGACTACAAGCTCGACACGTACCTGAAGATCGCTCGTCTATACCTGGAAGATGATGACCCTGTACAGGCGGAGGCGTACATCAACCGAGCCTCTCTCCTGCAGAATGAATCTACCAATGAGCAACTTCAGATTCACTATAAGGTGCCTGATGCGGCGTTGTCTCCATGTCGATTCGCTGCCGTCATTCGCATGCGATGCGACTGATTTGCTTTTTTCTGTTGCAGCAAAACATTGCCTGAACTTTGTTTATTGAGAAAGAAAGCTACAATCCATAATCCATATTTTGATGGATATCTGTATAAAATGACTGACTGAGAATGTTGAGTGTGACTCGCCTTACCATGTCAGTCCCAGGAAGTGGCTGCGGTTAGTAACCATGGGGAAATCCCATCATGCATTGCGGAGTGCAAGCTAAGCTCACGGGGTTTCCTCTCCCTAGGTGTGCTATGCCAGAGTCCTGGATTACAGGAGGAAGTTCATTGAGGCGGCACAGAGGTACAACGAGCTCTCCTACAAGTCCATCGTGCACGAGAGCGAGCGCCTGGAGGCCCTGAAGCACGCCCTACACTGCACCATTCTGGCCTCGGCAGGTACGGCCGGCGCTCACTACGCATGTCGGCCAATGGTGTTATCAGCAGACACAGGCGCCATGGCGATATGGCCACATGTTGCCAGTGATCGTGAGCAAAAACAAGTTTGGTGATGTGTCAAGTGATATGTCGGCTCCAAAGACAGCTCAGAAGGTGTCTCCTGAAGGGTCTGTTGGGGACGCTTTCGTTTACCGTTCTATCGTGAGGCATTTATGGGCTCTGCCACTAAGCGCACGTTGACACGCTGACCACCAGGGTGCGTTCTCTCCCCGTGCACAGGCCAGCAGCGCTCCCGTATGCTCGCCACCCTCTTCAAGGACGAGCGCTGCCAGCAGCTTGCTGCATACGGCATCCTGGAGAAGATGTACCTGGACCGCATCATCCGGGGAAACCAGCTGCAGGAGTTTGCGGCCATGCTGATGCCGCACCAGAAGGCTACTACGGCGGACGGTCAGTCTACAGGCACCCCACGCCCCCCAGCCACAGAATAATATTCAGCACAGCAGTCCCCTCATATCCGTGGGGGACCTGTCACACGAATGCCTGAAGCTGCGGATAGTACCAAATCATATATAAAATATAATATAGTTTTTTCAAATACATACATACCTATGGAAAAGTTTAATCTTTTAAAATTAAAAAAGGTTTAGTTCTTTTAAATTAAGCACAGTAAGACATTAACAATAATTAATACAGTATTGAGTTTTAAAATAAAGTTTACTTGAACACAATCACTTCAGGATGGTGCTAGATTTCATCATGCTACTCAGAACGGCGTACAGTTTAAAACTTGTGAATTATTTCTGGAATTTTCCATGTAATATTGTTACCGCAGTTGACTGCAGGTAACTGAAACTGCGGATTGGGGGGGACCACTGGGGGGGGACTACTATACATCTTATACTCAATGAAGTCAAAACTGCTCTGCCTTGCTCCTTTTGCAGTAGAATTAATTGACACTGAAAGGAAATAATACTTAATAAGTCAAGTCACTTTATTGTCATTTCACACATATGAAGCGAAGATGCCTTTCTATGGAGCAGCATACATCCAGAATAAGGAACAGTTGTGATAGAGCACTAAACAGTAAATAGTGGGGCAAGGATAAAGAATAAAATAAAGCAAAAGAATAAAATTTTAAATAGAAGGAAAAAAGTACACAACAATACATAACAATGACTGCAAATAACAGAAACAGTGTAGTGCAATCTTGTAATGGCTATTTCCCCCCGCAGGTTCCAGCATATTAGACAGGGCTGTCATTGAGCACAACCTGCTGTCTGCCAGCAAGCTCTACAATAACATCACCTTTGAAGAGCTAGGCGCCCTGCTGGAGATCCCTCCCGCCAAGGTAAGGGCTTGCAGTTCAAACGGAGCCTCCTCTGTGCACAGCAAAGTGGCCCCTGCACTCCTGCTGTCGCGAGAAAGCTGTCTGTACCTTGGCTCCGTTTCCAAACGGCCCGTTCCAGTTTCGGCCCTAGAACTGGCAGGTTCTGTCTTTGAACTGAAGAAGACTGAGAATTTGGTCACTATCGTGTTGAAGAGTGGTTTGATGCATTCATTGCATATTTTTTTTTTTTGCATGTTTGTATGGTGTGGCTAGTTGTTTCTGTTATTCCATAGCATATAGTTGTCGGAGTGACAAGGTGATTTTTTTTCCTCAGTCTGGGGAAAATTAACCCTTTGGTTCATTTTCCCACCCTTCTGTTTATTTTGGAATTTCAAATTACGGAACGCATGTCAGTTATTTTAAAATATGAGACGTTTCAGGTGGAAATTTTAACGTATCTCTGACCTTTTGTCAGACACCCCTGTTTGAGAATTTAAAAGAAAAATAATGTCCACGTTTTTGTGTTTTTTTAATGCCAGCTTTATAGCAGCGCTGTGCCCGTCTCCGGGTGGCTTGTATTTTGAATATATGTGTGTCGTTGTGCAGGGCGATTGTTCCAATGAGGATGCCCCTGGTTACAGAGCCAACTTGGTAGGGAACAAATACACTACTTTACTAATAAATCAAGTGTGACCCAAAATGCAAACTAAAAACTGGAACCTGAACGTGGTTGTCAGTGCTTCCATTGAAGTGTGTAATATGTGGAGTGCACTCCCCTTATAATAGCCTTGTTGCTGAAATATGGAATTTTATGGATCTATTAGATTTTACATACAATGGAAAGGGATCATTGGCTCCAAGCGTAGTTTTAGCATTTTGATTTGTTCTTTCTTAAATTAGCGGAATTGACTATAAATATCCCATATTGATGGGATATTTAGCCTGTATCCAGCAGAAGACTGTTTTTTAATGTGGTATTCAGGGCTGTTTGGCCTAAAGCAGGCTTTTATTGGTGTGTACGTGTTCTCTCTTAGTGAGGTTAATGACACGAACAGCTGATAAACAGCTTGGGAGTTATTTTGGTTGTGTAGGGAAAAAGGTGACTTTTTTTCTAGGTAAGTAAATTCAAGAGCTACATAGAACCTGAATCTGCCTCTGCTGGCAAGAGAGGAGATGAAGCTGAGGCTTTTCGGGGGCCGAGTGACCTGAAATGAATCACACTAGTTCTGCAGAAGAGCACGAATTTATAATCATACATATTTATTTATATTTTGGACACTAGTGTGCTGTAACAACAGAGATTGACAGGCCACCTAAAATCTGTCTGGTTTCTATAGCCCAAATGGTTTTACCTCCTCTCATACAAATTCATTTTGTTGCTGTATATATATCATGTTTATTTTCATTATTCCCTTCAGTTTTGTAGTCCTGCAAAATAGCTTAAAGACAGTTGCAAATACTTCTGTTAATGTAAGTTACTGTATAGCAATCATTTCACCACCTTTTTATTGATGAAATACATTGAGTCAAATTAATATTTTAATATGTGTAAGAATCTGTTGGTGGGCCTTTATGACCCTGATTATAATGGGAGTGAGCTGTCGTTTTGTAATAGTCTGAATGCAACCAGCCAGCATTGCGAACACTAATGTGTTCTTGGTTCAAAGTGTAAAAACGTGGTGCTGTGTACTGTCGTAGGTAGACTAACCTCTAACACGTCATTCATAATTGTCATTGAGCGGAGTTTCACGTGAGTGGTCTCTGCACACTAAACCTTGAAGCGAGTCTAAACACTGTTGCGCGTTGAGTGTGACATTTCCGGCCGCGTGCCTGTGTTTGGCGGGGTTCGGCTAGATGTTTGGGTGACCACCTCTGTCATGGTCCACAGGCGGAGAAGATCGCCTCGCAGATGATCACGGAGGGGCGAATGAATGGCTTCATTGACCAGATAGATGGGATAGTCCACTTTGAGAGTGAGTATGCTTCCTCTTGGGGTAGCATTGATAATGTTATCTTCTTAGATGCTGCTTAACATGTCTTCAGAAATTTTGCCGGTTTCCCTGGCATCTCAAGGCTAGGTTTAGCGTAACTGAAAAGGACTCATTAACGTAATCCAGTTTCTGGTTCACATACTGCTTAAAGTTAAAGGTATCTATTAGGATATATTACTGTGAGTGTTTTTGATAATGAGCAAACTCCATTGAGCGCTCTAGTAAATAAAGTAACATGCTTGATAATTTCCCCACAGTGCTGGGTTATCGTGTCACGTGACTGCACGTCTGGTGCAGCTGTTAAACGTAACAGAGTGTTTTGGCTGTTTCCCCTGTTAGCACGCGAGCCACTGCCCACCTGGGACAAGCAGATCCAGTCGCTGTGCTTTCAGGTGAACAACCTTCTGGAGAAGATAAGCCAAGCAGCCCCTGAGTGGACGGCCCAGGCCATGGAGGCCCAAATGAGCCAGTAGTCACCCTGGCCGGCTCCCTTTATCAGACAATGCTCTGACCCAGATCGCCTGCTCTGCTCCACAAGTAGGGACAAAGGTTACAGAAGCACTGTTGAGTATCAACCAAAAAGAAAATCAGTCTTTTGACAAAGTACTCAAGTTAGATCAAAGGGGTTCACGGTTTCCCTGTTTTTTTTTTTCTTTGTCCCCCTTCTTCGAAAGAAGAATACTTTGTTAGACAGCTTCAGTCTCTGGATGTGGAATGTGAAAATCTAATAGCCTCTGTGTGTGCTTTGTGGCCTTAGCCCTGTCAGTAAACGCCATACTGTCTTGCTGGTTGCTGGTCAGGTGTGATCAGTTATTCTGCTGGAATGGTATGTGGATCTGCTGGCCTCCGACCCTGAGATGTATCTCGTGGCTGGGCTTCTGACCTCCTCTCGAGCGTGAAATCGGCGGTGTCCAGTCCTGCTCCAAATTGGCCCACACAGGTTGTGTCTTTTTTTTGATTTCATTAAAGAACTGGATCGAGAGTCACCTTGTCTGGTGTTTCAGGCATCACTCACGCGCTAATAGAATAATAATCATTAAGCTTGGGCTCTATCCGTCAAGGACCAGGGCTGGGCGCACCTACTCCAAACCAGGCTGCGTATGAGAATGTCGTCATCAAGGCTTACTGCATGAAGATATGAATGAAATGACCAAATTTGCACCGAAGACAGATTACATGTGGTAATTAAGCTTTGGACTGAAGGAAAGAAAATGAGTTATGAATGGTTCATGTTTAGTCCTTTATACACAAAAGGAACGGGCTGTTGGTTTCAAATGGACAATTGACTCATTTGTTCATATCTAGTGTTTACCTACATGCTTATTTTTCTGTCATACTGAGTGATTAATTTCCAACATTTTGATCATCGTAATGTGTTAAGATGTAAATCCCGGGCCTAATATCTGCCTAGCTTGTTTCACTGAATAAATTGTAAGTTGAAAGTGTGTGTCCACATATTGCATAATAGCAGGATATGAGTGTGTGTGGCCTCTGGATCTGTAGGTGTGAATGTCATCTTCCTGTTGGGCACGGATCAATATGTGGCCTATCAGGTTAGGGTCCCAGGTTAAAGAGAAGCATAGCCCTAGGTTTGTTCATATATAACAAATGTTAGACAATAGACATACATTATCTTAATACTTTAGCAGATGCGATATCTGAGACTGACTTATTCCAGCGTTAGATGTATCGTTAACCACTGTTGGCAGCAGTGTCAAGAGGACGATGGCAGAGATTGCTAATTTTATGAGCATTATGTTAATTTTTACAATCTCAGAACATTAGATAGGTTATTTTAATTCTGTTTGCCTGTAGCAGATGTCGCCCGTGTGTGCGTGCACATGCACGCGGTGTGGGGCTTTTTAATGCTGATTAACTCTTTCATTTACATTGCAGCTCATTTGGTGTGCTTTTTCCCAATCATGGGAGTAAACTTGTGTGAACCCATTAAGACATCTGAAAACGCCTCCGAGGCTGCTGTGTGTCACACTGACGCATGTGCACTTTGGCACAGAGCGCGTTCAGACATGGCTGGCAGAGGCCCCTCGCTCTCTCTTGTGTGCTTTTAAAGGATTTTTATGCTGCTCTTCATAAATGCCAATCTGCATTGATCAGTATGAAATCCTCTCCTCCCCACAGAGTTTGGTCATTGGCCTATGGGCATCTTCGCACCTGGTGTGTTCTTGATGGACCTTGCTTATTAAGGAGCTATCTGTGTACCGTTTGAATAAATGTATGTGAAGTCTTTACACGGAACTGCTGTACGATCTCTTCCATTGGGATTCTCCACCCTTGAAAAGGTGTTAAAGGAATGACCACGAACTGTTAGCATTAGCTTTCCAAAACCAATCACTTAGGAGATCACAACATATAGTTTCATTCTGCATTGCCTTTACTATGCAACAAATGTTTTACTCATGTGAAATACAGGTTTGTGGTATTTATATGTCGTTTAGTGGGAGGTGGCGTTGAGTAGGATCTGGGATGATTCAGACTGGTGTAGCTTTGCTGCTCACTGAAGGCCGTAAACCTGTTAGTCACATGAAATACTAGCCAGTATTTAGCAGTGGGGACGTGCTCCTTTTGAAAATGAAGCAATTTCGCTTATGCGTTACTGGTAATTTACATTGCTGAAAGAAATTCTTGTATTTGAGTATGGTAACTGTATTGTATAAGAGCAGACTCATTGGCACTATATTATGCCTGTCTTGCTATAGGCAGACATCATCTCTAAAGAGATTCCGGACCACCATGAAGGTCGCTGTATCAACAGATATTGAAAATAGATGAGTATATGACAGGATTTCTCAATTGAAGCATTAGTGTGGTTAGTAGAGGTGGTTACCGCGTTACCACTTTCATTTAAATAGGCCAAATACACTTATCAATATTGCAGTTTAATCTCTTAAACAATGCTTTTATACATTTTTCTACTTTAGCAAATTAGTGCGGTGAAGTTTGTAATTTCTTTGTTCGGCTGGCATTTAAATTTTAGCATCTTCAGCGATGGACAAAATTGTCAGCCTCACTGCATGGTCCAATTGGAGTAGCGTATAATTAATTTATTCGTACTATGGAGTACTGAAAATTAAAAATAATGCTTTTCTATATTATAGGCAGAGTAGATCAGAATAGCATCAGAATAACTAACTAGATCTCCAGGTGTTTACAGTGTTTTTCCCAGCTGTTTGAGATTCTTCTGTTTATGGTCCTGTGGAGCTCTCTGAGGTGCTACTTCCAGGAATGTCGTCTCCATAGTTAGTTACCTTGGTATTAGTGATTATCCTGGATGACTAAAAGCAATTATCAGCACAAATTTTAAAGTGATGTCTCTCCAAATTTGGATCTTTTGCAAACTTGAACTGGAATTGATCAAATTTTGTGACAAAGCACCCCAAAATTTAAGCACCACCACTTAGTGGCAGCAAAAGGAAGGGTGACTGCACATTTACCATTGATCCACCCAGTAATTCTAGACATTGGATTGGTGTGGGAGCAGTAGGGATGATGGGGCTGTCTTGGCAATACATTGTTGTTTTTTCAACAGCATCTTTTCTAGTTTTATGTAATAAACATAGGGTCTTAATTTTTATAAATTTAATTTTTAAACGTTCAGATGAAAATGGTTAGTTATAAAAATATATTAATGTAATAATGGACATGGACTTCTTCCTTGAAAAACTTTATCCCAATATGTTCAACGTACATGTAAAGCATCATGACTGAAACAGCAAATGACGCGGCAGTGCTCTTAATAAGTAGATGTAGCACAGTGGTTATCTAGTTCTGGTGCATGATGCCGTTTTAGCACCTGAGCTGTAGGTCAAGGGTGGTTTGTATTTGTTTTGATTGTCTTGGAGGAGATCTGAACTTTTAGAAGATGCCTTGCTCCTTTCGTTTCTCTATGTCTCTCTTCAGCTGACAGACAGAACAGATGAAACAGAAGCGGTGCACAAGGAAGTCCTTGCACAGGGATCCCTGGAGACCAAAAATGGCACAAAAAGAGTTATTAGATATTTATGCTTGAAAAGTATCTGTTTTTAAAAGAGCTTTAGAACATTTGTTTATACAGTAATACAGGGCAGAACATTGCACTATTGCGTCACACCACCTGGCTTGGGGATTTGAATCCTGTCCCCCACTCTGTGTATGTGGAGTTTGCATGTACTCTGGTATCATCCGACAGTTCATGCATGGATGAATGTCTGTGATGTTTTACCCAAATAATAAATGCTAATGTAATAATAGTCATTGCTATAGCAAACGGTTAATCTTTGTGCTTTATAATTTCCTCCTGCCCAAATTAGCACACCAGAATATGGTGCAGGGTTCCCCAATTCTGGTCTTGAAGGGCCAGAATCCAATACAGTTTGCAGATCTCCATGTTCAAACACATCTTAATCAGCTAATTACCAGTTTTAGTAGGTGTGTCTGAGTAGTGTGTCTCAGGAACCTGGTCCTCCCCAACAGTGAGCAAATGCCAACCAATCACAGAATGTTTTTGCTCATCATGTATACAACAAACTTTTTAAATTTTTAGTCAAACACACTGCCACTGGCCCCTCTAGAGAATCCGACGGCCCACTCTACATCTTACAGCTGCTGCCGTTAATGTGTACAAAGACATGCTTTGAATAGTATGCAACAGAGGGAGGAGAGCTCACCTTGATGTTGTACTTGGTTCTATAAACACTCCGCATGGGCAAGCTGAAACCACACAGGCAGCACTCATCCATGTCCCTGGCAATGGAGCAGCCCATGCATGGAAGACACCAGAAGCCATAGCAGCCTAGGAGGAGGGAGAGGGGGTGGCGACCTAGTCAATTGCCTGATCTGGAAACAGATTCACGAGTCGAGTTGTCTAGTGACAATCGGCACTGCAGTTAGAGCGAAGGACGTGCCCATAATGAAAGCTGCACTCACATGTGCTGCAGTCAGAACAGAAACTGCATAGACCAGTCTGGAAGTCAGAAGGCTCGTATCTACCGGGCTGGTTGGTTACTGCCATATCGTAATCACTGGAGGAAAATGAACATTAATATCAATAACAGAGGAGAAAACATATTACACTGTAAGACTATCTGCCTTAATCCAATTTAATGTAGCTGAAGGCCAAATAAAATAGATTATTGTCTAATTACTTTATGGTCTCTCAGTGTATTTGGGGGCTATTTAAAAGAAAATCTGAAGTAAGAAGGCCATTCTTAGATTTACATTGTTAAAATCACCAAAGTTTTATTCAAGGTACTTGTGAACATTATCAGTAGTCAGCAGGATTATGAAGGGATTCTATGAAATGACCTCTTAGTGAAATGTAAGTAGGCCTAAAAATCTCAAAATGCCGGGATAGCAGATGTGTGTAGGACTGGACTGGGATTAAAAATCGGCTCTGGACTTCAGGGTCCCCTGTGGTTACTTTTGCTGACCGCGGGGGGTGGGGAAGGGGGGGGTAAATTTTGCCCGCCCACGTACCCATCGACCCACCGGGAAAATCCTAGTCCAGCTCTGGATGTGTGTGAAGTGTGAAGATCATTTAAAAGTAAACATGGTATAGAAAACTGAACACATTTAGTAATGAGTCATAAATATTTCACGGGTCGGTACTTTGAGACCTCTTATAAGTTGTGAACAAGCCAAAGCCAGACAGTGGCCAATTAACAAGCTCAGGACCTCATAGGCTATACTTTCCATAGGCCCCTCTTCGGCCCCCACTCCCCAAAATGATATAACAATTAACTCTAGAACTATTAAATATTAGTAACTATAAAATAATTTCTATAGTCAAAGAGAATGTGACGCTGTATCAAATGAGAGCAATCACATCAGAAGAGCAACAAACCAGCAAGCTTACACTTTCACATCAGTCATGTTCAGCAACCAGAAAGTGCTCAACAGAGACCTCGCTGAGTAAAGCATAGCCCTAGGTTTGTGTTCAGTGTTCTTTACACCACTCCATCCAACGCTTGGTGTTGTGCTCCGTGATGTGAGACTTGCATGCAGTTGCTTGACCTCAGAAGCCCATTCCATGAAGCTCCCGGCGCACAGTTTTTGTGCTGGGGTTAATGCCAGAGGAAGTTTGGAACTCTGCAGTTATTGAGTCAACAGAGCCACTTTTACTCACTACGCACCTCAGCACTCAACAACCCCCCTCTGTTGTTTTACGTGGTCTGACACATCATCAAAGAGGTTCTGTTGTTGCTTCCACTTTGCAATAATACCACTTACAGTTGACTGTGGAATATCTAAAAGGGAAAAAATTTCACAAACGGACTTATTGCAAAGTTGGCATCCTATGACAGTACTACACTTGAATTCTCTGAGGTCTTCAGAATGACCGATTCTTTCACAAATGTTTGTAAACCTGACTGCATGACTCTGTGCTTGATTTCATACACCTGTGGCAATGGATCTCAATGAAACACATGAATTCAATGATTAAGAAGTGTGTCCCAATACTATTGTCCATATTGTGTACGACAATCATTTTGCATACCCGACATAGCCGTCTTTAGAGTTGGGCTGTGTTTGAAATGTCCACTCACCCACTATATAGTGCACTATTTAGTGAGTCGGCCATTTTGTAATGCTGTTTGAATTCTCAACTGTAAATTTCATTCACTACAAAGTACATTACAACATCGGTTGGAGGCACACGGAAATGAAGGTTACAGAAACTGTACCCTACGTCAGTCGACGTCACCCAGCTGCAGCCGAGGGGGGGGGGTGAGGCCACACTCTTTTCTATTGATACACTCACCATTCGACAAGCCTATAAACATTTCGACACACCCATAAACCTTTCAATACACCCACTACTCCAGCTTACAGAGACCTATTGAGTACTCAGAGAAAATGGCTGTTCGGCCATTGCAATGATCACCATTATTTCAGCAGCAGCTCTAGTCCTGCTAACATTGAATAGGCCTATTGATAAAGTTAAATTTTCTGTCGCCAATTTCAGTATGTTAACCGATATGTCGCACATCTCTACATATTGTATGTTCCATCTTCATATCGACAGTATGTAATACAAAATAATAATAATAATAATAATGCTGATGATGATGATGATCATGATTGATGCAATAGTTGAACTTTGTGAGATATAGTTTGAAATATTTAATTAATCACATTTGCATTATGTAAAATAATCCTTTTAACAAAATCACAATATTACTACGAAATACAATTTAAAGAATATACATGGAAGACACACGTTATTACGGAATATAATACCTTTTACTGAATTGTTTAAAAATTAAAGGACACATTACATTAACTATTGAAATATTAATTTAATTAATTTTTCATTTATTTATTTAGATATATATTTATAGAATTAATTTTGAGTATTATGGCATATTTGGCTCTGAAATGTAGCAAAGTTAAAGTAAAAGTTGCAACAATTTAAAATAGGCCTACTCAAGTGAAGTACAAACTGGGAAGAAAACTCACCTACTTAAGTACAGTAACAAAGTATTTGTAGCATACTTTGTTACTTTACACCTCTGACTTGCATAAATGCATGATAAGTAGCTTTACACAAGTTGTCTTTAATTTTGGTGCAGAAAAATATTGCTCAATTAAATTCAACATAATAGAAGGACTGAGGTCATTTAATTGTGATTTGATCTAAAACAGCTTCAAGTTCATGTTAATTTTGATTGATCTATTTTAGATCACATTGATCTAAAATAAACTAGAACATCACACTATAATTATGGCAACATACTATCCAACATTAAGTAAAGTTTTAGATATTTCAGCATGTTCTTGACAACATAACATTTTTACAGCATGAAATTTCACACATATAATCACAACCCCTTGGGTTCCATGCACTGATACAAAAACTTCATCCTACCTGGAATTATGTATATTGAGTGGGTCTTAAAATATGTATTAAACTTAGAAACCAACAAGTACAGGAGTCATTTTTATACACTTGCTGGCACTGAATCATTAACTTTTACAAGCACTTGGCGATATCACTGCAGCATTTTTATTACATGGAAACAAACATAATGCCGGATCACACCTAGTGCACTCCTAGATAATAATAGTAAAACTTACATCTATATGCAGTTCCTCATATTAGGTCATTTCTAATTATTGTTAGAATTAAGAATTATAGCATTTTTATTCCATATAAAGTACTTATAATTTAGTTTGGGTTAACTTTAGGTTAAATCTATATCCTGATTTATATTCTATGTGTAGTTTTCTGTATGACACATTTGTAGAACTAAGTTTATTTTTCTTAACTATAAGACAAATATTGGGAGAGCTGTCGTTGTGACTTTCTGCGAAAGTTCCGGGCTGAGAGCAGCTTCAGCACCTGTTGAAAAAGTCAGCAATTGTTTACCTTTTGACTCCAACAACAGTCACAGCCCACCTTTTCTAATGAATATGACATGTGCTGTTCAGACTGTTCCCCTTGACCCCTTAAATGATTTTGCCATTCCTATAGCTGATGTACCTGAAATTCAGGCACTGAATCCTTGGCCTCCTCGTAACTGTTAGCTATCTCATGCTGGGGGAAAGTCTCACATGCCAAAGTAATGATTGTGAGATCTTTTTACAGCTGACACATACTGCCTGTTGACTTTTAACCCAATATTAATCCCTTTTGTAACTGTTGTTTGTAATTTTACAAAAGTTTAAGTCCTTTTTCATGTGGTATTTCTGTTACAGGGCCTACCTATTGTATCATTAATCATGAACTTTAAAATGCCCATAGTATTGGACTAGACTTTTTAAACCAATTCATATTTTTGAAAGTTAGTAATAATTTGATATATTTAATGTCAAACACATAAATTGCATCCATCCTAATGAAACTGATGTACAGAGACAAATGTGTATCTCAGTTTCAAATCTTTTAAGACTTTGAATTGCCTATTAAAAATAGCAATATGGCCTAAAATAGAACCGTAAACTTCTGTAAATCCCACAACGTCATACTGTAGCTGAGTGAAGTGAGGAAGTATGTTTCCTGAACAGCTGAAGCGTAGCTGTTTTCTAAGCCTCCCTGGGATTCCTGGTAAATCCCAAACAACGCCATCATCTCTGTATCACAAATTCATCTGCTTGTTAAATTCCATTCATATTTATTCATCTATCTAGTGACTTATAGTAAAAGGAAGGGTTACAATTTACGTGTGCTCCCTGGGATTTGAACCCACGACCTGTATGTTGTTAGCACAATGCTCTACTCGTTGGGCAAAATACCAAATACAGTGCAACGGATGTTTTTGACCTCTGGCCACATACTTTGCTGAGTGGGTGGTAAAGGAGTGGCACGATGTACTTATCGTGGCCTATTGCATGTGACAACAATCCAGGTCATGATTTTGGTGCTTGACAGCAGGAAAGGCGATACAAGTTTTGTTCTTCATTTTTTAAAAATCCTATCTGTTTTGTTATTGTACATTAATTAGCCTTTTGTTTTCTGAAACATTTACAGAGATCAGAATAAATAACCTCGTGATCTTTTAAAAAAATCTTTATTGCTTTTACAAATAAAGTGTATTTAGCACTGCTTCACAGGCGCTTGATCGTTTGACCGTTCTTACTTGCTTTTATCTATAAAATATTTAAGGCCAGGATTCATAGAATTCAATTATATAAAACAGATTTGAGAGTATACCCCAGCTAGTTAAGGGAAAAAAATGACTAAACTGAATTAAAGTGTAAATGCTATTACTTGCTAATGTGTTTTTCGGTTTCCCGCCATTGAGGTCACTTTACGGTGTTGCAAGTAATCAAAGTTAAAAAGTAGTGGTTGAAAAAAAAATGCAGCAAAATTCCAGAAAGGTGCCCTGCTGTCCTTTACGTCTGCGTTGATTCAGTCCAATACCATTTATCAGGGGTTATAAAGATGTATGAATGGGTAACTGGGTTTGTATGAAATTGTAAGCTGTATGATTCTTTTTACATTTGCTTTCCTGGTTGTTCCCACTCCCCGAAACCCTCTAATGAATAAGCAGTTGGAAGACGGACAACAGACCATACAGTAACCTTTCAGTACAGCAGAAGTATAAATCAATTCCACGTCAAAGCCGTCGTGAGTTGTAAGGCTTACATTTGACTTACATTTACTCATTTGACCACAAGGTGTCGCTATGAACAAACGATCCAAAACTGGACTTCATCGTACATAAAAAAAAATTCCGTATAATTCACTTATTTTTGAAGTCGACAACCATAAATGATGTATATATGAAATTTTAAAGGTTTAATTTTGAATTCATATTAATGAGTCGAAATTTAATTGCATAAACAGTACTTCATAATAAAACAGTCGCATCCCTACTAATGAGTGTAATATCGATTGTGAATTAATACAGTACAATAACATTTTGCCTAATACTAAACTGATGAAGGCGAAATACTCGGTTATCACTATAATCGCGTACACTCTTTTTTTAGTACATAGCTATAGTCTTTCACAATGTAATAATTCTGCGGTGAAAGTTCATTCATCCATACTTCCATCCTCCAAGTTCTGAACAGGGACAAGGGGTTAGCTTGGAGCCTAATCCAGGATGCCCAGGGCACATGGCAGCATAGCCCGAATAAGGTGATTAGTGGAGAAATGCAGTTGAAAATATGTTTAATAGGCAGTTTACCGTGCGGCTGCTACACTGCCACAGGGGGTCGCAAAGAGTACGCAGAATATGTGACAGTTAATTAATGCACGAAGCAATAACTTGCATACACTGAGTTTTGTACTAGTACATTAAATTAACGTTCATATAAAATGATGTTATGTGATATACGTATGGTACAATTAAACGTTTAATACACTGAAGCTATAAATATTTCTGACAAGACTTTTAAACTATAAGGTGCATGGTGCATATCCAAATGTTTAAAATGCGACAATACGTAAAGGAAAAGAAAATGAATGTATATTTCCTATTGCGTCTTGTTCTCGTGTTTCACTGCTATCGACCTAAATTGGTAACGTGTAAAATCATTCACAGCTTATAAAATGAAAGATATCTCTGTGTTACACGAAATTAATTTTAATTCTGCACACTTCGTTCCTCATATAATAACTTAAATTTTAGTTAAACTGTCTTGCAAAGATATTTATCACTGTTAGCGTTATACATATTCAATGAATGCCTGCTATGAATATTGCCATCCAGAAGACAATGTGCATACCACGGAATGGACTTTATACAAGTACAATGCGTTTATCATTCATAATGAACACAATGCCAAACACACGTTACTTATTTTACAACATTTATAAAGCCCAGCTTACAAACCATGACTTAATGCTGTTTCAACATTTTAGAAGCACACTGACCACTTGTTGTTACATGACCACCTCGACATATTAATCAGCGGAACCAGGGTTATAATTTTGCAGAAACCCTGGCAATGGTTGGTCAAATGAATAAACTGCAGCTCTACAACTATCGTTCCGGTGGTCTAGGTGACATCAGTCGGAGGAGCGCAAAGCCTCGGTTCTGCTGCTGTGCGCGTGGACCGTCCCCTTAGTCACCCTTCGCGCGATACTACCTCGACGCATGCGCACAGCTCGCTCTAAGACATCTGCAATGACGTCAGCCAGCCTCCCAGCCTAGCTGCCAACTGCGAGCTGCTCGGAACTTGGCTACAGGCCGGATAGTGTAATAAAGGGAGCTACTTCAACTCAACTTTGCGTATTCCCTGCACTGCTTCAATGTATTTTGGTACTGTTTTTGCAGAACATTGGTGCTTATGTGTTTCAGCAAAGCAAGCAAACAGACAAACACATAGACGGGACAATGAAATGTCTTTAAACATTGTCACAAACAAATAAATTATAGAACTTTTTTCTTTTTGGGGTAATTGAGTTGATGGAATAACATTTTCTGCTAAGTCAATTGATTCTGTGAAGCTCCTCAACTCACGTTCTTTTTTCCTTTAAAGGAGGGGAAGTACTGCAGGTTTTTTTTCGACATGAAAGTTGCAGGCAAGGTTTTAAAGCGAATGGGAAAGACGAATTGAGTGCGGAACTTCAGTGCAGACAAGTTCTATTGTCTGTATCCTCTACAGTAGGTATTGCCTCTGATAATTAAGGTAAATACTGTACCTATCTGTTCGTGCAGTCAGTGAACTAAACGATGCATTTCCCTGGGATGTCTGGAAGATGATTAATTGTATTATATAGGTACTATAAAGGTACTTTACAGAACATCAGTAAACAAACTTGAGGCAGCACGTTATATTTGTTAGTGCAGAAATATTATCTTGATTTTGTTATATACGTTACGACCGATTTAATTATGGCGTGAGTTTTATCATTTTTGTGTATCACATCGACATATTTATATTTCTGTGGTGTTTGTAATGTTATGCATTTATGATTAAATAGCGTAAATGTGTTTTTAGAAAAAACGTGTAGACGATGGAAGAAATGTGGACAGCATTTATGCAAAATTCACATATATTTTTAAATAACTGATGTACAGTTATATTTGAAATGAAAGTGAAGGCAGCTTCCCAACTTGTCCTCACCGCAACGCTCGTACAGGTCCGGCGAACTCTTGTGCCCGGTTAAAATTTAGTTAAAAGTGTTACAGTTTTCGTCAGATTTAGAATGCAGTTTACGCATTGACTTTTGAAGTTTATTACGATTCCTTCCTTTGTATGGTATAAATGCATACCTGGCACCTTAATATATGTATAACTATTTTGGGTACTTAAGGCGGGGAAATGTTATGTAAAGTTAATATTTGTTTTGGAATGATTGTCTGCGTTTTGACTTTAAAAAATCCAAGTCCCCGTTTCAATGCACATCGTTTTAGCGGGGAGACGCTTGTTTTTATTTGAGCCGCCGGTGTAATGCATTCGAGCTTCTTGCCAAATGTCTGGGTCACACGCGTTTTAGCCAAATAGATTTAGCGGTGCTGTCTGGGGTTGTGCTGCTGGATGTTAACTTTACTAACCCAGACAAAAAAAGTTCAGCCCTACTACTTGAAGGATATGGATCCCATCAGCACAAGGCAGTCTGCAGAGGTGCTCCAGCAGGGATCTGATGATAGTTCTGGCTCCGTTGTCTTGCCAAGAAATTCCAAGCATGACGTTTTATGAAAAGTTCATTTAAAACGCACCGAAGTTGTTACATTCTTATTGCAAACATTGCACATCGCGGACAATCTATAGGCTGTAGGCTATATAGTTCAGAAAAAATTTGGGGAAGTGTATAACGGATTGCATGTTCTGGATTGTGTTAAAATATATCTTCCTATTTTCATGTATGACATCTCAATGATTTTGTTTGTGCAAACAAGTGGTACCCATGCATAACCCAGTTAGCGATTTTCCCGACCGTATCTCACCGCTGCTTGTTTAATTAGATGGCTGGCTGCAGGACGACACGCGAATTACTGGACTGCTTTACAAGGATTTAAAAACATTTGCTTGCGGTATGTGAAACGCATGCATTTCTTATTCGAGTTATTGGCAGACGTCCCCGTCTTGGGAGACGCTGTGGTTTGTCATGTACATTAGAAGTGTTGAGAGAAGCCCTGCAAGTTTTGCAGTTTGCTGTAGTAAAACGAAACCGGGTACTTAAATATTATACTAATATAAAAACGGTATTTGCTGTTGCGTGCAATTAAACATCGATTGAAATACTGTTATAATGGATATGTGATATGTGGATATGTGATTATAATTAAATGGGCATTAGATTGCTGTTCCATGGTGCACACTGTTCAATGGTAATGATGAAATCAGAGTAATTAATATTAGATAGCCAATTATAGCATTGTGTTAATAACCAGGTTTCAGAGCAGAAACAGAGTTGGTCTTTTGCACTGATACTGTGCCTCCATACTTCTCTTAATTCTCCACGTTTTACGCAGAGGCTGTGGATGTAAGTAAGCTATCGGCTTGCAGAATAGCAGTTTGCTTTTCAGTTCTGGCTTGGCGTCCGCAGCGCAGTAAAATGATCCCTCAATGAAATAATCTGTTAGCGCCAGATGTTGCGTCGCCTCGAGACGCTCGCGGAAATTGCAGCGCGAGCTTCTTCTTTTGCTTCATCAATTTATTTTGACTAGTACTTGAATCTCGGAAGGCGGCCCAGCAACACAGATATCCAAAAACACTGCTTCTTCACCCCGTTTTAGGAAGACAATGCCGCATTGAGTACTTTCAGACTGTCCAACAGGCTTTCTATCGCCACTTGTAGTTGAGCAAAGTAACAATGTTGATCTCTTGATACTCGCTTTATTTTTGTCTATCATACGTTTACTTTATTCTAAAAATGTCTTCTGATCACGTGATTTTTGCATTCGTGATGTCTGAAGTGATTAATGTTTACTGCCAGGTACACCAATGGATTGTTCAGGATTCACCTCCAGTATAGAGCTGCTGTTCCGGAATTACTTGAAGTGATCCACCAATGGATTCCTGCATCTTGGTTGGATGAGATGAGATTGGGCGCAGATGCGACTAGGAACTATAAGCCACCACTGTCCAAAAAAAAAATAAAACCTGGATCAACAGTCTGAGGGGAAAAAAAAGCCATTTAATTAATAGACCATGGACTTGTTATGGCAAGATATTGGATTGAGCGGATCTTTATAGCCCAACTGTAACCCCCAACCCCAGCTCCATGTTAGATCTTCTCTAAATTATGGAAATTTTGTGGAAGACGCTGACTTGGATATTGAGCCTTGCCATGGCCGCTTCTACATTTCAAAGCTTCAACAAAATGTCACACAGTTCCCAAGGTAGGCTCTTTTTAAGGACACTGACTTTGTATAACTTTTCTTGTTGTGGATGTACTTTGATCACCCTTGCACCCTTGATGTTTTTTTTTCTTATATTAGTAGTCTGGCCATTTTTAAGATGTGGAATTTTTAGATCGCCTGGATTTTGCCTTCCGTTAGAGGCTGAAATAATTACAGTGTTTTCCGGCATCAACGCCGTCATTGTGAAGGACTCTGTAATTTGAATGTGGCCAGCAGTGAGACAGGTTCGACACAAACCATGGAAGCGGTTCTCCATCCTCCGTTTTTGGGGCTGCGCTCTCAAACTCGGTCTTTAGAGGGCAGTATCTTTGTGGCATTTTCATTCTGACTGATCCTCTCACTTATTCCTGATGGCAATTAGTGCAATCAAGCTGCTGAAGGGGTGGTTGCATGTGCAGGAGGAAGTAGCTTTTAGTGGTGCTGGTGTGATAGTTCTGCTTGTTGGGGCGAAACCACTGGCCTCTTAATTAAAGAATGAATTCTAGTGTTCCTTTGTTAAGCATGTTTCTCAGTAATACTGTAAATCAGTGTTTCTCAAGTCAGTCTTCGGGGACCGTCAGACAGTCCATGTTTTTGCTCCCTCAAAAAAATGATAGCAAAAGTATGGCAGGGAGCTCGGGTGAAACGAAAATGTGGACCGCTGGAGGTCCTCGAGGAATGGGTGAAGAAACACTACTGTAAATGATGAAAACCTATAAAGCAGAACACAGCCTCAACCTCAACAAGGTGCGGCTGTTGGCCCTGTGTAACTCATGACTCTTTGGGTACTAGTATGATGTGATTACCGCTGATATAAGTCAGTCCTCTTTTTCATGCGTAATATCACTAATTTTTTCATCTCCCCACATCTTATACTGTGTGTTGATAAGGAAATGTAAACTTTTCAATTTCCAATTGACCACTGCTTGACCACGTGAGATCTTAGGGAAACTCTAAATTTCTTCCTTCGGGGATTTGTGCTCCTTATTCACCGTAAATGACTTCTTTTCCCTTTTTTCTTCTTCTCTGGCTGGCTATTTCACCCGCTCCCCTCTCTGGCCGGCTTTTTCACCTGCTGCCCCGTGGGGGCCGGCGCCGGGGGAACGAAGAGGAGTACCTTTCCTACCTTGAGCACTACCAGCTGGTGGTCCCCGTGCAAGTGAATGAGAACAGCGAGTTTTTAAGCCACACTGTTAGACACTTGGAGTCGGCACGGCAGAGAAGAGGGCTGGACCCGGTGAGCCCAGAACTGCCTGAATCACGGCTGTACTACAGACTCTCAGCCTATGGAAGGCACTTTCATTTGAACCTAACGCTCAATCACTACTTGGTGTCAAAACATTTTACTGTAGAATACTGGGGCAAAGATGGAGCAGAGTGGCGGCATGGATATGTTGATAATTGCCATTATGTTGGATATCTGCAGGATCAGTACAGAACTACGAAGGTGGCATTAAGCAACTGTAATGGCCTGGTGAGTACAGTTTAACTTCTGACAGACCTGTGGGTCTGTGGAGGAGGTGCAGCAGAGGTGAGCTGACGAGGCTGTTTTCATCTGTCCTTTAACGGTATCGCTGCTTCAGCTCCGGGTCTGTCGTGTTGCCTTGGCCTCCCCTGGGCCTCAGGGTCGTATAGAAGGGCGTCAGCACAGCGGGTTAGTGGGGAGAAAAGGCGCCAAGCGATCGGGCGGCTCGTGGAACTGAAAGACGAGAGGCTCTCCCCCGCCAGTGGCACGTGGCTAATTTACATATGGCTCTCAGCGCTGCCTGACGGCGTCACTGGGGGGTGGCGGGCGGCACACCTGCTCTGTCCCATTCACTGTGGATGGGAGATCTCCAGGAGAAAACAATCCCTACTTTTCTTCCATTTACTACCGATTCTGGGCTTAAATGGTGTTAGAATTATGCAAGGATGCTATTTTATATATACATGAAGCTTAGATTTTTATATCTAAAAGTTGCTTAGATTTATTTTTGTTTTTTCTAAGCCTGAGACGTCTTAATGAAAGAGAAAAGGTTTCAAATTTCTCATAAGTTCTACAGTGGTGAAAGCCATCATCTATAGTCATTTTCTTGAACTATATATACGTTTAAGCCTTAATACAACGTCATGCGTTGTATTAATATTGTTTGGGATCTAACCTCTTGAATTGCTGTAGACCCCAACAACAGAATCGTGTCCATGAAAAACACTAACTGGGGTACAGAAATTCTAGGGTGCTAAGTGTCAGTAAAGAAAGTGCTTTTCTGCAAGGATAATGCACCAGTAGAGGACTATTATTTAACTAATGCGAATACTTGGAGGCATAAATCTCTAGATAGTTATGCTCTGAGACATTCTGACTGGCCAGCTTTGCCACATTTACTGAAGAATTTAACGCACCCATAAAACCGAGTCCTTTTTCTTTGAGTACCCAAAACACAGTGAAATGGCCTATTATTGTCCTGCCAACTGCAATAATACAGAGAAACAGAACTTGCTTTACTATTGTTTTCCTGCACCACAAGCTACCAGTCTGAGAAAAGCAGCAGAAATAATAAAAAAAGGCTTGGAAGTGTATCCAGCTGCATGTATTGTCTTTTAAAATGCAAGACATATCTAAAACAAATGTGCATATTTTTGCTGTAAATGCATTATGAAGTGTTTTTATGTGTACTTGTTTAACAATATCAACTGCTTTAAATGTTTTTATTGTGGGTTTACCAGTTGAAAATATGCCAGCATTTTTACACAAATACTAACCTTTACTGCTGACTGAGTATCAGGGCACAGAGTTGTGTATTTTGGTCTCTGTCCCAGTAACAATGCTGTTTGTTCACTTATAATTGACTGTTTTAGCTTTAATGATTAAATTGTTTTGCATCGTGGGATGTTTTTACGATCAACTTTAGCTTTAATAGTTTTGAATTATGATGCAGTATTTTTAATTTAGCTCGGAATTGACCCGTGTCTGTGTGTGGTCAGAATCTTTTACAGGCGAAAGCCACTTCGTCAATTACAGAAGCTGCCGCTGTAACAAACAGTTATCAGTTAATTGTTATGAACAGTTTGGAGAAGGACCAAACAAAATGGCCTGTGTACTGCGATGAACTGCGTATCATGTGACCTCAGACAAATGTAATGAATGTAGCTGCAGTTTTCTGTGACTAGGATGAAAATACTGGTCTAATGGATAGCAGTTTTGCCCATCCAAGGTCTTACACGTACATAGAACTTACTTAATTGTGCTGGAATGTAATGCCATTTTATTAGTTAACAAATGCAATGATAAATTAGTGTTAAACATTAGTGTTGCACATGCAGCCAGGTATTAGATACATTCATCAGTTACCATCCCCATGGGTGGTGGGTCATATTCAGTTCTTTGTCTCTGCTAAGACCTTGGATGGAATTGCAAATACATTAAAACGTTGCTCTGATCCCCCATAACCCCTCTCTCAATGTTTTTCTTTTCCAACAAGCATGGTGTTATCACAACAGAGGAAGAGCAATATTTAATTGAGCCACTAATGAATATATCCTCCAAAAATTCCATTAATTTTAACCTCCGAAAAGGACAACTGCATGTTATTTATAAGAAGTCTTCCATCCCTCGGCCGCAAGACCTCAGCGACGAGCTCAGTTGTGGTGTTTCAGGTTGGTGGACCTCCGTCCTGGCCATCTGTTCAGCTGACGTAAAGGAACCATTACACATAGAAGATGAGGAAATGTTGGTTTCTGGCACATCTTGAGAGTGGAAATAGCTACAGCATTTATGTCAGAGTCCCTGTGTAAGGGTGTCACACTCACGTCGCCATACTGGATCTGATGCATTTGCAATTTTAGCATTTTAGCGCATTTGCCATCACTTTTTCTCATATAGTTATTGGCTTTCGCCATATTAGAAAATGAGTGATATTGAAATTTTTAGAAGCACAAGGGAAAAATTAACAAGGCTTCTAGTGGGACCTGTAGTGGGGAAAACCCCAGGAGGACAGAGGTAGAGATTAACCTGGATCTCCTAGCAAGGATGGTAGTTTGATCGTAACCTGTGACGTGTTGCAACTGGTTTCTCTTATGGCTTATTTTTTTTTGCAACAACCCACATGCAGATGCAGTATTTCATCGTCAGGTTCAAAAGAGATGCAGGGTCTCCATTTAACTGTGGTATACCCCTATTCCTCTGGGTTTTCACACAATTAGGAGAGGAAGATTAGAAGCAAACTATCATACCCTGTGCTTGACAGGTGCAGTTACAGTGACCTGCTTTGCAAACAAAATCTAGTAAATGTGATTAAGGGTGAATAGACAGTTAGAAAACTGAACTATACAGCTTGTGTGCTTATGCATACAACACAGGGGTAGATAGCTAGAGTCTGGACCATGGTAATGCAGACTGACACTGTTTAGAATAGATCACACTTAATGTGATTGTAATGGTAATTGAATTGGCTTGAATGAATCACAGCATAGTTCCCCCTACACAGACCTCACAAGAAGCGGGGCCCCCTGTTGGCCTAGGGACCCCCAATCTGTCCCTCCACCGCCCCTGCCGATTAACAGCAGCGCGGGTGGTGTCCACCGGCAGAAGCGGTCCATCAGCTCAGAGCGCTTCGTCGAGACCCTTGTTGTGGCCGACAAGATGATGGTTGGGTACCACGGCCGCAAGGACATCGAGCACTACATCCTCTCAGTGATGAACATTGTAAGTTTGATCCCGGTTTTCACCAGGATGCGCTGGGGTCATGACTGATAACTGATCTGATTTTCAGATCTCAGTCTTGTAACAGAACCGATTATACGGTCCCAAAATTCCATGTGGATACCAAGCCCCACTTTTAACTTTGATGGGGTTTTTTTTGTGTTGATTTACGATTTTATAGTTTCGCTTGTAACAGTTTATGTCTGAAGTGAGACTGGAAGAGTACTCGCACTGATTTTGGGAGGAATCACACAGGAAGCAAAGTTTCTAGCAATGTAAAATGCAGTAGGTGAGGCTGTTTGTGGATCGTCACCCCACGGATGCCAATCTGCCGTGAGCGTGTCGTGCTGCCCACGTGGCGACACCATTTGTCTGACTTTGTGTCTTTTTTTCTTTTCTGGAGGTCAGGTTGCCAAACTTTACCGTGATGCCAGCCTAGGAAACGTTGTGAACATTGTTGTGACTCGACTCATCGTCTTGACGGAGGACCAGGTGAGGCCGTCCTTTGTCGTGCCTGATGGCTTTTCATCGATGATGTACACACTTTCATTTCTGTGAGTGATGAAAGTCGTCCTCATGCTCTTGTGTGTAGTGGAGCAGTGATTATATTTCCTGTAAATGTTTCCAGGCGTGTCCGATTGCATTACAGCTGTGATGAGTGACACTCACTTCGCAAGCACTTTTTGCTTTTTTATGCGGAAATTCAGATTCAGGTTCAGGTTCCGATTACTCTGTCAATCCCCAAGAGGAAATTTTTGTGTTGCAGTAGCCAATGACAGAAACACATAGACATGAAGTAGGCATAAGGCCTAAATTACAAAAATATATGTGTACAAATATGCAAAAACTCCATCACTAGATTAAAAAAATAAAAGACTGCTAAGATATACATTTAGTGTGCAAAATAAATGTAATCGTGCATTATGTATTGCCTCAGTGGACTTTCTTCTGGCACAGAGAGTTGTTGTCGGGATCTATTTGGAGGTCAAAAAAAGCTTCAGTTTGATCTCCCTCATTCCAGTCCATGTTTTTAATGAGCAAAACTTGTATCCAGGCAAAAAAAAATCGAAATTATCGCAGCACACCTGGATGTATAAAGTGGCTTGCAGGCCGACATAGACATTGTTGACGTAACTGTCGGTCTCGCCGTCTGGGCCGCCCGGATCCTCGTACTGGCTGTGGGTCACGTGAACTCATGTGCCGTCTGGCTTGGAAAGCTCACAAAAACAATGGCCGACCGTTTGCTCAAAGACTTGTTCAGTTTAAGGGGGGGGTGGGTTGGGGGGGGGGCAGGGAGCCTATTTTAAGCAGTGAGAGGCTGGCCGTATGAGGCCGGTGGACTGTTTTATTCGATTGGCGAGGACGTTCTGGAGGGAGCCGGGAAGCACCCCGCCGTATGGCTACCGCCCTGAAAGATCAAATGAACTCAAATAGAGATGTGCTCCGACACTGCCCCTGAGGGAAGTTTAGCTTTAAGATCTTTTTTTCCTTTTTCTTTAATGGAAGAAACAGAGAATTCGAGTACCTGTTTTTTTTTTTGTGTGTTTCAGGGATCATGTCATTTTTTCACGGGACGGAAGCCAACTGAGCTTTCCATTACGGGGACCTTCTCTGGTCCCTTAAGGTGGAACGTAGTGTGAGCTGACTGTTATCTGTGAGCCGATGTCAACCACTTGCCATAGCAGAGGCTGCTGAAGTGAAAGGCAGTTTGCTGAAAGCAGATATTTGTTTATATCAAACAGACGTAACAGACGTGTTTAGTGTAGGTAGTTCTTCCAGGTTTTTCCCAGAGCATTGGTTGGGAGTTCTCGGCATTTTCAACACTTTGCATTTAATGTGAATCAGAGTGCAACTCCTGTGGGGGAATTAAAGGCCTTTAGGAGCTTAGTTACCACGTTTTGTCTGAAATATGTGTAGATTAAGGGGATCCTTGTACAAATTGAACAATTCATTTACTTGAATTAGCAGTTCTGTTTGCTGGTTGCAGCTCTAGTTATAAACACTATATAAGCTGGTGACAGGACTGTTTCACATTTCATTTGGTTGGCATGAGCTACGGTGGCTCCTTAGGTAGCACCACTGCCTCAAGCCTCCAGGGTTGGCGGCTCACATATGAGCTCTACTTAGTAGGTGAGGCATTTGCAGGTTCTTCCCGTGTCATCTGGGGTTCCTACTACAGTATAAAAAAAGGCATTTTGTTCATTTGGTATCGCGGAATTTCCTGTTTTGTGAGTGTGTGTCTTGTGATGAAATGGCACCCCTGCAGCCTTGTATATAATAGCCGGTTGGAAGATGGGTGAGATGAATGGATGAGATTTGAGTATTACAACAGATGCTAGTTGCTTTGTGAGGGGCGTTTTTCGATGTAAAGTTCAGGTGATGCTGATCATGGAGGAGCCTCATTTTGACTGAGCATGGGTTCTGTGTTGTAGCCCAACCTGGAGATCAACCATCATGCGGACAAGTCCCTGGACAGTTTTTGCAAGTGGCAGAAGTCTATCCTGTCACATCAGGGAGATGGGAACAGCATTCCGGAGAACGGGATTGCTCATCACGACAATGCGGTTCTCATCACCAGGTAGGTGTTGGAAGTGTGGGACTTCATGTCTTATTTGATGCGTGGTCACATTCTTGAGATGTCCTGCAGAAGGGCCATGGTATTCTAGTGTGGTTAATTTACTTTGGGGTTAAATGTAGGTTTTTTTCTGTGGTATTCTCCTGTTGGATCCCTAAATTTAGGTTTATTGTTTCAGCTTTGTTGGTCGATCAGGTGGGGACATGAAGTACTATCTTGATGAAGTTTAGGCTTTTTGTTGCATTTGGTAGAGTGTGGTGTCAATAGCAACATCTCAAATCATCTTCCATATCCATGCATTCATGACTCATGAAGTAGGCAAGCATGATCACCTTGATATACACCATGAAACACCATATTCATGACCATGAAAATTATCTACTATCTGTGACCATCTGTCGGTCCTACCACACTGGATAGCCTTCATTCACATCCCACATTTACGAATCTCGGCCGCCCATCACCCTGTCGGTGGGTCGTGGTTTTTCCCTCCTCAGATCACTCTCAGTAGAACACCATGGATGACCATGAGCGCCCCACAAACCTGGCCGTGTCAGAGATGCTCTGACTCATTCATCTGGCCATCATGAGTTGGGCCTTGTCAAAGTCATTCAGATCTTTTCCCCGCCCTGTCTCTTCTGCGTTGAACATGTGATCTTTAAGTACCAAATGTTAGCTTACCATCTAATTTACCCCAGAACTTAACACACATATAGTGAACATATAGTGAACATTATTCTTTTCATGTGGGGGTGGTCAGGTTTTGGCTCGTCGGTGTATATGTCCTTTTTTGGTGGTAACCTGTAACAAAAACACTGTTATTTCAGTACCTGAAATGCTGCATCATAATTGAAATGTCTTAGCTGCTTTGAATGAAGCTCAGAACTATGCGCGTTTTCTTACATGAGACATGTCTCAAGGATGGATGTCTTATAGAATGGCCTTCACCTAGACTTTGCTTTTTACTTGCTGAATACAAAACCATATCTGTTTTTTGGTTTTGCCTTGGAAGATACTTTAATCTTGTTAGCATTTAATGAGCAGATCCATCGGGATAATGAATATAAACAATGTCTGGGTTCAGCATTCTGGAAACTTTAAAAGTGTGTCATTAGTACCATTGAAGCATCATCAAAGTATATGACATTGATTCCCCTGTAGTTTTAAAATGTTAAACGACATTAAATGGTCGTTGACAGCTAGCCAAGCTAGAGAGACCAAGTCTTAAATCTGGAATCTTAAGTGACCAACATCTGACTATGTAAGATAAAATTATGAAGTTGGCAGTGTGCTTTTTCTAACAATTACTAAGAGAATCCACATTTCAACTTGGAAAAGTAGTGTATCTACACATGTGTGACTGCATGACATAACGACATATGTCGCTGAGTTTTCTCGTTAAAGTGGTTGGGGTGATACGGTCTGTCAGTTTCATGACGACTCCTGCGTTTCAGTGTGACTTCAACATGCTGAGGTTGTGTCGGCATCTGATTCCAGTCGCTGTGACATGATAGAACATCTAACCCCTGTTTTTACTGAGCTTGGATTGCTGTGTGCTGAAGCCTGCCACTTGCGTGTTTGAACAAAAGGGTCCACGTATTGGAACTGACAGAGCAGAATGGTCCGGTTGAGTTTCCATAATATGCTGTGTCAAGTGGCGGATGGCGAATTCTGTATAAGCTTCTGTAATTCGTCCGAATCTGGTTTTCTTTACACTTGCTTAGTGGGTTTGGCTATGGCACCGCCAACAGTGATGGCGTGTGGAGTAGTTGGATTCAATTCCGGACAGAAACACAATGCTTAGAGGCTGATGCCAGCGTTCTGTTAGGCTCTACATGAAATATTGCTTCAAAATAGGTGGAGCGAAGCCAACTTAAGTCCTGTAGTAAACAACTAGCCGTTGTGTTCTTAATTACCAGTTGGTTTGTGCTCTGGCAAAAATATGCGTCTGTACTGCTCTGTATAAGTTTTCAAGAAGACTCGAGTCAGGCTAGAGAGTCGTCATCTTCAGCTACATTGTAGCCACAGATAGAAAGATAGATACAAAGACAGAGAGAAAGAAATATAGATAAACAGATAGACGGATCCTTTATTAATCCTGAAGGAAACTGCAGGTTTACAGTAGAACCACAACACACATTGAAAATACATTTCAATACTGATACTAATATCGCCTATCCCCATACTGTGTCTTACTGGTTTTGATACGTGTGGAAAAAAAACAATGAATACTTGTGTATCTCCAAAAACGAATGTTTAGGCTTTATAAGAGTTCCTGTTGATGGGCTGGTTATGGCAGACAGTAATATGTGGGATGGTGGGATGGGCAGTGTGGGGCATGCGGGCCAAGTCTCATCCTCATGCTAAACCTATTTACCTGTTTACTGAGATGGCAGAAGCTTGTGGTACATCAGGCCAGGGGTAAGACAGGTTCAGAAGTTAATCTTTAGAACCTTCTGGTTCAGCAGTTGAGGTCACCCAGGTCCATCAAGTTAACCTTTGGTGTTGCTAGAGTCCAAACTAGAGCAGATCAGTAAAACTGTGATGTTGTTAACACCCAGATTGTAGGACCGCATGGACAGCAGCGTTCTCACAGGCAACATCCAACGCAGGTGAGGCCTGAAGCCAGTTGTAGGTGGCACAGGGCACAAGGCAGGGGAACAGCATGGACAAGACGGCAGTCCACAGCAGGACGCAAACACCCTCATTTGCAATCACACCACAGGCAATTAAGAGGCTTGCAGGAAACCCAAATGACATGTCGAGAATAGGCAAACCCCACACACACCTAGAGCAGGGGTGAAATTTGAACCCTCAACGCTAGAGGTGTGAGCAGCAGTGCTACTGAAGTATTTTTTGTTGAAAATTGTTCATTTTTTGTTAAAAGGCTGCACATAAACTTAAACATTGGGTTCTGTAAAACAGGGATGATAATTTAATTTTTTCAGTGTAACATCCACTTCATAAAGCAAAGGAGTAACCAACTGTTTCTTGAAGTAGACAGATTTTCCAACACAAGCACCAGCGATGAGCACCCTTGCTACATTTTAGGTGAATTTGTTTACATTAGCTAATGTTCTTACATTGGATGACTAAGCTGCATGTAAGTATTTCTCGGATTAGCAGTATCTGGAGCTGGATGCTTTGTGAAAATAGTTTGACTTCAGCACTCTGATTACAGGGTGGTAAGAGCTGGTGGGTCTTTGACCACCAAGCTACCTGGTCCCAAGAGCCCCAGGTCATTCTGTCTATTTTTTGGACAGCAGGAGAACATGGAATCTCCAAACACATGGAGCAGGGGCAAGCTGCAAAGCCCCAAGCCTGAAACTGAAATAACTAGATAAAAATAACTGGATCTCGGACGAAGAGCCCAGTTAGATATCAGACCCTGTGTCTCACTTCTGGACCTCAGCCAGGTTCCTAAATGTAATTTTCTCTGTCCTTGGTTTTTTTTCTAAGTTAAAAGCCTGGAGATGATTTGATTACCGATTTTTAGGGGATATAGATGATGCATTTTGAAAGCACACAAACCCTCAGTATCTCTCCACTGATTGATTGATTACATATAAAGGGAGCAGCAGAAAAGTCTCCATAAGTCAGGGCTGGGAGCTGCTCATATTTTATGTTCTTCAAAGCCTTTTCTTTCCTTTTCTCTATTTGCATCTACTTATGTTACCATGCGCAGTAGGCTGACCTCGCACCTGATATGGATTGGGCATATCACTGTAATATTCTTTATAGACCATTAGACTGCTTTGGAACTGATGGGGATTAAATGGACAAAACCTTAAAAGCTGTAAAAATGCATCCATCTATTTTCCATAACTGCTTACCCAGCACAGGGTCACACTGAGCCTGGATCCCATCCCAGCAAGCGCAGGGTGCAGGGCACATACGGTCTACAGTGATATAGCGAAACCAGTCCACCGAAAACATTATATCTCTGGGAGGAAACCAGAGAATCTGGACGAAGCCCACACAAACATTCGAACCCCCAACCCTGGAATGCTGCTTCACTTATAGAAATATTTATGGCAGCCACGCAACCTATTCTGCGACAATAAATTATTTTTCCACAGGTAGGAAAAGCAATAATAATAATACCGATAACAAAGATCAGTTTTGATTTCTTAATAGGACCGATAATGCAAAACACAGACTGGTTCAGCTCCTGCATTAACCTGGGACACTGTCAGGGGGTCCTATTTTTCTTCAAAGGGATGTCGAAAGTCCTGTTTTGGGCTGAGAAGATAGCAAAGCTTCCCAGTACCTGCTGATAGAGAGCTTTTGACGGCCGCAGAGTTCCTTCACGGCACGGGGAATAACCATGCGTGTTGTCAGGCTAGTGGGGCACTCCCGGCAGCTACTGGCTTCCTGTCCTGCCCCTTCAGGGCACCTCCGCTGGCCTGGGGCATTCCGAACCCCCTCCGACATCTAACGAAAGCCTCACAGAGCCAGAAATAAGGTTACCTTGGGCAGGCGCCCAATCCTGATATTAATGATGTCTCAGTGCCGGTGACGCACGTAAGCGCCCTGCATCGTCTCACGGCGCGGCGCACGCTGACACAAGTGTCGATCTGGCCTTTCCTCTGCCGACCCAGAGCGCTGCTCTTTTATGTGGGACAGTTCTCGTGTGGGCTATGAATCTTCATTCCTCTTTCCCCCCTCTTTGCTTTCTCTCTCTCCAAGTCCATCTCTTTTTTCTTAAATGCAGTTGAGCGACGGGTCCAAGTATTAAAAAAATAAAAATTTTAAATCTGGCTGTCCTGTGAAAAAATCCGAGTCTCGGAATGCGCTACGTAATGCTTCAATTCATGGACTTTTTTTACCCCCTCTCCTAGCTGAAGAAGTAACGTGAATGAGAGAGAGCGTAAAAACGCAGATGGGACACAGCTCTCCAAAGGCGCGCTCGTTTATGCCGGCCCGTCGAGGTCCACGGTTAAAAATACATTACAGTTCTCCGGCGAGGACCAGGCGGCTCCTCATACGTATTTCTGGTGGATCTGCTTCCAATCCGCCTTTATGGGTGAATAAAAATTAAAATTGAGCTTGGCATACAATTCTACCGCGTACGGTCGCTGTAAACCCCTACGTGGGAGTTTTGATTAATCACCCTCTGCTCCATGCCCTGGCCTTTAGCCCCATAAAGTGAATCGGGCCTCATGTTGGCAGGTTGCGCCAGATAGGCTTGTTAAAGTGAGGCACCTGTAGCAATATCTGCTAGCGAGCATTGGCTAACGCCATCTCGACTCTGCTGGCTAGCCTCGGCTAATGCTGCCTGAACTCTGCTGGCTAGCCTTGACTACCACCTCCTCGGCTCTGCTGTTTAGCTGTGGCTAGCACCTCCCCTGCTCTACTGGCTAGCCAAGGTTAATGTGCCAGCCCAGCTCTGCCGGCTAGCCTTGGCTAATGCTTCCCCAGCTCTGCAGGCTAGCCTTGGCTAACACCTTCATGGCTCTACTGTCTAGCCTTGGCTAGCACCTCCCCAGCTCTGCTCTCTTGCCTTTGGTAGCGCACCACCTCGACTCTGCCGACTAGCCTTGGCTAATGCGTCGCCCCGGTTCTGCCAGCAAGCCTTGGCTAACCAGCCACCCCGATCTACTGGCTAGCCTTGGCTAAAGCATCGCCTCGGCCCTGCCAACTAGCCTTGGTTAGCACCTCCACAGCTCCGCCAGCTAGCCTTGGCTAATGCCGCCCCGGATCTGCCGGCTAGCCTTGGCTAGCACCTTCACAGCTCTGCCAGCAAGCCTTGGCTAACCAGCCACCCCGATCTACTGGCTAGCCTTGGCTAAAGCATCGCCTCGGCCCTGCCAACTAGCCTTGGTTAGCACCTCCACAGCTCTGCCAGCTAGCCTTGGCTAATGCCGCCCCGGATCTGCCGGCTAGCCTTGGCTAGCACCTTCACAGCTCTGCCAGCTAGCCTTGGCTAACGCTGCCCCGGATCTGCTGGCTAGCCTTGACTAACACCGCCCCGGCTTTGCCGGCTAGCCTTGG
This sequence comes from Mormyrops boulengeri, assembly GCA_026781065.1. Taxonomy (NCBI): domain Eukaryota; kingdom Metazoa; phylum Chordata; class Actinopteri; order Osteoglossiformes; family Mormyridae; genus Mormyrops; species Mormyrops boulengeri. Next base: position 1,756,589 of record JAODLD010000124.1, read on the forward strand.
TTAGCACCTCCACAGCTCTGCTGGCTAGCCTAGGCTAACTCCTCCTCAACTCTGGCACACAATCAGACCTCTTCCTGAGTTTCCCTCCTGCTTTTATCCCTGTCTTAGGCCAGTTCTACAGAAATTGGTATGTAGTTTTTTTTCCCTCCCCTTTCTCTTGAAAGCTCTTCTTCCATTCTCGTGAAATGTGTTTAAATGACTTTTGTATTGTCTGGGGAGTGAACCATCAGGCATTGTTTGCCATTTACATGACAAACTTGTAGCAGTACCTGGATACAGGAGCACACAGGAGTTTCACTTCACTTTAATAATCTGAAAGCTTCTTAGTGATGTTATATGTTCTTACAGGGACGTCTCTTCTCCTTCTTGTAGGTACGATATCTGCACGTATAAGAACAAACCCTGTGGAACGCTGGGTGAGTGACCTCAGATTCTTTAACTTCTGTTTAACTTGCATTTATTTATCAGTTGATCAAAGTTTTATTTGTAACATAAACCTTTATACTCAGTGTAATGTGCAGTGAAATGTTTGACTGCCAAGCTTCAAGACTATGAAACAGGAAACAAAACATTAAACTTTAAATAATAAACATAAATATCCATAGATAGTGTGCAATTTGCAATGAAGTGACATTTAATGAGTGTTTATGTGCTTGGATTGGAATACAAAGCCATACTGAACATATCAGTTACATCCTGAAGAACTGAACGCACTCGTTTGAGCTTTTTGATGATGAAACTCAGAAAGAGGCTTGTGATTTTTTTTCCCCATATTTTAAATGTCCACCACTTAGATTCCAAGTGCAAAATGATAAGGAGTGAGTCTGGACGAGGGGAATGTGTCGGATTCTTAGAAGCACGACCTGTCAGGCTCTCTGTTTTAGGTGCATCTCCCTGGTCGATACAGGAGCTTTGGGTGACGGTGGTGAAGCGAATGGAATTCTCCTGTAAGGTCTGAGATCTGCTTGGGCCGCGGGCCACTGCTGACTGCCCCCACTCAGCGCCTCTTTCTCCGGTTACGGCTGATATTTATCCACCTGCAGATAAACAGCTCACAGCTGATGCCTTCCTGTACTAGTGGGGGGTTGGGGGCTCTTTCAGCCTCCTTTTGGGGCAACAGGGCCTCACCTGGCACTGCTAGGGCCCAGACATGCCAGTTCCCCACCCCCTGCCTCAGAAACACCGGGCTTGGGGGGGGGCATACACACCTCAGTGTGTGTGTGTGTGGGTGTGTGTGGGGGGGGGGGGGGAGGGCTAAGCGGNNNNGGTGAGAGAAGGAAAGATATGGGCTGCAGGCCACATCCAGGTCCCTGCTCATCTCGGGAGAGGTGCTCCAGGCCATGGCGTATATCTTAGAGGCAATATGGTGACTGCAGGGCGGCTGGATTGACAGACTGACCGCATTCGTCACATTCCCCAGGCCGCTGTAATTGCCCCGGCATCTGCTCTTCTTCCTCCCCCGTCCACGCCTCCTGGCCCCTCCCCACCTTAACCCCACATACTGGGCGGGATCACCCTCCCAGTGTCAGCACTTCGGCCTTTTGGGGTCAGGGGGTAATCGGAGAAAGAACCAAGTACCCCCATGACCTCTGCGATAAAAACAACAACGATTCTGACCCTTAAGGGTTAGGTGGGGGTGGGGGTGGGGGGGGCTGCCGCCTTTTTTCCAGGTGGCCTGGCTTCCTCGGCGCTGGGGCCCCGTCGACAAGCCGGCTCTTGTTCTCCTGACAGAGCAGAGCCCCCTGCTGGCGCGAAGTTGCTCGCACCAGCTTCCTGAAGTAGCCCTGCTAAGCCTGGCTCTGTGCGGGTTTGCCGTCTCTTTTTATTGCCAATGTCTGTGTAACATGCTAAGGCTCACCGAGGCTCTTAGCATCTTCAGCTCATAAATGGATTTGCGTAAGATGCGTCCACACTGCTGTTTCCCCACTGAGCGCCCGCTCTGAGTTCACGGTACCACCTGAGTCGTGCGTCACCCTGGAAACATGCTCTCGCATTGTTTTCCGGCTTTTAAAGACCTTGCGAAGTCGCTGTTTTCCGTCATCGCCCCCTTTTAAACGGGTCTTATTGCATCTGCCCTACACATAAATCGCAGTTGTTCGCAGGAAGATGGATCGCTTTGATTTGGGGCCAGCAGGGAACGTCGGGGAACATCACAGTGTGCTACATTCCTCAGTTAGCGAATAGCCGTAGCGGGAACCCCACCCAGTTACCTGTAGGTCAAGCCTGTGAGAACGGATCTCCATTCCACGGTTGCCATGACAAGGTTTGGAGAAACACGACTGGAGACACCTGGATTTTTTGGAGAGCCTCTTTTTCCAGGGTTCAACACCTTAAAGCATCCCCACCCCTCCTCGTCCTCCCTTACATACCTGCCCCCCCTAGCCCCCTTCCCCCCCAGCCGGTTTCCTCAGAACAGCCTGTTGTGAGATCTTCAGCACTGGTCTCCTGCTTATCTGTTTATGGTCCTTGTCTGGTGCTCCAATGTCTAATCAGGACCGGTCTGTCTATCAAGCAGGCAGACCCCACAAAGCTGTAGCTACTTGCCTGTCATCCCTGAGCTGTCTGCAGAATCTTGTGCTCAGTGGCTTCAGGAAAACACAACAGCTGAAATATTTACTCCAGTTTACCGGAATACTTAAAACACCCAATGCGGCTTTTTAACGCAGGAGAGAAAACGCCTCTTCTAACAACAGTGTGGTTGGTTGCTTGAAGTCTGCCGTGCATGGTGGGTTGCCTGTTTTGGGAAGGGTGGAATATAAAAGTAAAGTAAATGTTAACAGCTAACCCCAGAAACGGCCTAAGTCTGTGTCCTTCCCAACAGTCCAGTTCAGCTTTCAACAAACTTATAATGGTATTAATGATTTTTCTTCTGGAAACATTTTTTAAACAATGAAAACTAAATTCAGGTGTTTCTTTAAACAGGCAATCATGTATATGCATGCATGTGTGTGTGTGTATATATGTATGCAATTGAAAAAAATTTTTTTGAGAAAATGTTTACTTAAATTCCCAGACCTGGCTCACATTACTAGGTGGTCCCTGGTTACCGGATGTAAAATTTATAAATCTAACCCCTTGTCTAGACATTTTCCAGCCCCATCTGTAGTTCAAAAAAATATTAATGTCTGGCTGGCAATGTAAAACTCCCCCTGGTGTTAACATTTTGCCAGCACCTTCATCAGTACTGTGGGGGTTTATGGGTGAGAATTCAGCTTGGTGGTATTGAGGATGGGGTGGGGGGGTACACCTCAGCCTCATCCGCCGCGTTCCTCTTCGATCAGGCTTGGCGTCGGTGGCTGGAATGTGTGAGCCGGAGAGGAGCTGCAGCATCAATGAGGACATCGGCCTGGGCTCCGCGTTCACCATCGCTCACGAGATCGGGCACAAGTGAGTCGCCGGGGCGACTGTAACCTGGGAGACAAGTCCACTCACACATAGAATATGCAAAAGAATACAGTTAGTTTACTTGACGTTAACATTATCGATGCATATTCTAGCTACTTATCCGGTACAGGGTGATGATGGGCCTGCAGACGATGCCCCCAGAAAGTGGCTGTGCACAGCCTGGTCAGAGTGACATTAACATCATTATCTAGTTAATCTAGAACATCAGGAATATATGTATATATTTTAATTTTGTCTACACTAATGAGGTATGTGGCGTTATTTTAAAACTATTCATAGAAGCTTCTGGACAATAGCATGTAAATGCTCTCTGTTTAGTGACCTTTAGCTAACTTTCTTTTTTTAAAATGTATTTTTATCATAAAAGCGACTTCATTATACTTGGTGCCTACTTCTGTTGCTGGGCAGTTATAAAAATATTCCTGGCTCTTTAATAATAATAATAATAATAATAATACTCAACCAAAGTTTTGGCTCCCTTGATTTATTGCCCAAGTAGAGTGAAATGTCATAAATGTGAGCCTTAGAAAAACAGAGGGACAGTGTCATGAGGACAGGTTTGTTATATACATTAAAACTGATTTGTGCCTTTGGAATTTATGGAAAAGTAAGCTTCAAGTGCTGGCTATTGTGGGTTCGTTTTCTACCATGATATTCAGACAGAAGGAGGAAGAGATACAGATGGAATTGTTCTTTCTGCTTTTTCGGGCACTGGAAGTGTTCCTGACTGCGTCAGCAGGTTCGTTCACTTAAGGTGCTCCGTGGGCCTGACACTGTGGCTACTGTGTCAATCGGGCTCCTAAAGCTCTTTCTCCTCTTCTGAAGTCCTGATTTACAGAGAAGCCGGGGCTCATTCACACACATCTGTCACTTCTGATGTGTTCCGTCTCAACCCGTAATTAGTGAATGACAGGCAGGGCTTCAGGATGGTGATTAGAACTTTCTCGTTCCCCCTGGAGATCCAGACAGCTTCTCACCTTTGACCCTTTCCCCCTCAGCACAGCTGTTTCACAACCAAAAAAAAACACCCCCCTTCCCCCTTTTACAATCCAAGCATGTGAGATATGCTTCTCCACCTAGGGTAACTCCATGTCCCGGTGAGACGGAGCTGCCTGAGCTTGTAGGGAGTGGACGTGACGGGCCTGGAACTCTACTGGCGTTTGCTCGGTCCTTGAAGCCTGTGGAGACTCAGGGGTCCTTGGCCTTGTTCCCCCTCCCCCTCCCTCCCCCTTCAGCTTTGGCATGAACCACGATGGCATCGGGAACTCATGCGGGACCAAAGGCCATGAGACCGCCAAGCTGATGGCCGCACACATCACGGCCAATACCAACCCTTTCTCCTGGTCGGCCTGCAGCAAGGATTACATAACCAGCTTCCTGGAGTAAGTGGAATTCTGGGACAGACATGCTATATTTTCAATGTTGCCTCTGTATCCATTCATCTGCCGATCAAGCTATTTTTTTTTGTCTGCTTATCCAATGAGAATAAGCATAATAAGTAGGACCAATGGGCAAACGGCAGGGTCCATCCCGATGGGAAGCCCTGCCTGTCACTATTCTTGTCTCTCGCTTCACATTAAAATAGCTTGGCAGAAGAAAAAGAAACAGTAAATTACCGAATTGTGTTATACGTGCCGTAACATAAGAATGTGATATTTTTCAGTCTAAAGTTAGACATGAGGAGCAGTCCGGCACTACACGTTGAAAATACCTGGTCGTATTTTATGTCAGCTCATGTCCAGGAAAGATACTTTTCACATTTGTGCAGAAAAAAATAGGAAACGTTTTCAGCACACTGTCAGCTTGACTGAGAACCCTGCTGTTTTAGTGGATTGTCTGCTATAATTAGACTATTGTTTTGCATTATTGTTATTACACAGGTACAAAGGAGTTATTTAGTGAATTGCAGTTTTCATCGGCATGCCTGCAGGTCAATGCGCTGATATTTTCACGTAGTAGCCTTTGCCTTGGTCTCCATGTCCTATGAAATACTCAGTGCTGCACCTGACGTATGTTTTTTCACTATACATTTTTTTTTATGTGATATTCAGTTAAATATTATGTAGATGTTTGGCCAACAGTTATCTGCCTGCTGTCAGAAAGACTGGTATTATGAGAATTTACCTTGGTAACGAATCACTCCATGTTTCTTGGGCATTTACTGAGTTGAGTTATAAACAAGCTGTTGCGGAAATTAAACTCATGGTAGTTTAAATTGTTTAAATATGTTTAAATTTCTTATGTTCTTATACTCGTGGCCATAAGTGGAAATTAGTGGGAGAACATTTTAAAATGAACTTGAGGAAGCACTTCTTCACACAGCGT
>JAODLD010000124.1:1762418-1779445 GCA_026781065.1 Mormyrops boulengeri
TATTAGTTAGGTTCTCCCCAAACGAGCTTGATGGGCCGAATGGCCTCCTCTTGTTTGTAAATTTCTTATGTTCTTATACTCTTCTTCTTATGTTCTTAGTAAGTGCTGCTAGCACACAGCTTTCACTCTCAATGTCTGGCGTCCTTTAAGATGCTCAGTGAATTCCAGATGCCCCGATGTCATGCCACAGCCACCTCACCGAGCTTAGCTCCCGTCCCAGATTGGCATGGATTATTGTGTAACACTCCCTGCAACATCCCAAAACAATCAAGAAACTGACATAGCAATCATCTTGTCTGAATCTCTGTAGATGTCCCTTCAGATCATATAGATCGCTGAGTGATTCTTGAAGTTGAACAATCTGACCAAGCTCTGCATCGCCCCCAGTTTGAAGGTGTCGTTGTTGATAAATAAAAATTGCAGGCCGAAATCCTGTACTCTGAATCCTATAGGTAGAGTCCAGTTTTTATACCAAAGATATTTAACTCGAATGTTCAGTTCACTAAATCCATTAGAAAGAAAACATCTTCTGAAAGATGACATAACGTCTAAATTTTGGCATTAATTGTTTCATGTTGATTAATTTATCGGATGTAGTTTTGGGCTGAAAAGGCGTCACAGATAACAACAAACCACAGAATGAATATAGATGGATTGTTAGGTAAGACTTACAAACAAAAGCTATTGGTAGCCTGTTGGTAGTTTATCAGCACAGTCTAAACAGTAACTGATTTGATTATTTAACGATAAATCAAGAGCACGACCTGGATTCAACGCAATATTCTGACTGTTCAATGCATGACTAGCAGGATCACGATTTTTACAGTGAAACCAGTGGCAATTGGTTGACCAGTAAATGACCTGGGTCATTTATGACCATTTTGATCTCTCAGGTTTTCCCTGCACTGACTCGATTACCTTTCTGTTCAGCATAAGTCCATTAACAAGGGATTCAGATCACCCGGAGTTAATGAAAGCAGAGTTTTGTGACTGTGATTTAAAGGCCAATTCGGGCCGGGAAAAACTGCAGTTGAATAATAATGGAAAGACTGATTAGTGCAGCCTCCGTTACGAGCACAGACAGCCTAAACTGTCCTGTTTGAGATTGATTCAAATCGCATGGTAAAAAAATGGCTGCCACTGGATGATTAAGTTAGTGACAAAACACGAATGTATTTGCTTTGTTTGCTATCTGGTTCAAACAGCATTAAGAGGTGGGAGCCAATTACTTTGCTTTCAGAACTTCAGAACAGGTTAATTATACTTCTAAAGCGATGTGGAAGCAGGTCCCCTTTAACGGGACGAGAACATGCCTTTCGTCAAATTCCAGCATGTTGGAGACAATTGTTTCTTCCTAAACTTGCTCCTTTTGAGTAGCCTTTATTTCACTCCCCCTTATATATTTACAACCCCCCACCTTTGCCTTCTGGGGCTTATGAATCAGCACAGGTCTGGCCTGGACAATTGCGGCTTTAACAGAGTAAAGGAGTCCTAGCTGTGGGAACCATATTCCCATCTGTAAATTAGCGCCGTGGCTATGGGAAGAGATGGGCAGACCCCGTCTGTTCCTTCCTTGAATGGCAATATGACTCGTTATGGCTGTCAGAGGTGTTTTTACCAGTGAAAAGCTTCAGCGAGAATAAAACGGCAATGCCAGCAGCGGAGATTAAAGCACCACGGCTTCCCACCGGAGCACAAGGCCTCGCTTGTGAGGCGCCTTTTGCTGCCGCTTTTATTGCAGCCTGATCGCTCAGTGTAATCTGCTTTCTCTTCACAGCACAGCGGGAAACTTAAAAGAAAGTTAAAGTGCACGTATGTTGTGCATCTTCCCCCAGTGGGTGAATGACCATCAATGGTCAAAATCTTGATTTATGGGCTGTACTGTTTCAGTCAGTACTGTTTTGGTCGCATCTAATTAATGCGTGGCCCCTTTCAGCTGCTTTTGAAATGGGTCTCCTCCGTTGTTGTCTAATTGCCGTTCTTCTCAGCTGAGGGGTGTCTTTGAGGATGCCTGTCCTCTCTCTCTCTCTCTCTCTCTCTCCATCCCAGTCTGATTTTTTTCGGTTATTCATCGTGTTTCCGCCCGTCGAGTCTTGGCTGTGTGGTTGGCCCCCGTTCATGATGTGGTTCCCCATTTAGGGAGCTCTGGGGTGGGGGGGTTGACAGAAGATGAATGCAAGCATAGTTTGCAGTTAGCAGTCTCTTTTTTGCCCTTATGTCATTGCCATTAAAGTCATTTATGGTTCCCATTTTTAAATACCGGTCCACATATGGACTTCTCATCCTGCGTTATATATGGGATATGTTCTGGTTCTGACCATGGTGTCCTCGAACTGGGTCGGCTCAGCCTTCAGGTATTCGGCACCTTAGCGCACGCGCCTATTTCGTCCTTCCGTTTTTGTTTTTTTTCCCTCCAAATGAACAAGCAGTGGAGTCGGTTCAGGGGGAAAAGGGCCTCAGTCTCTTTCTTTGGTGCCGGGTCCTTCTGAAAAGATGAGTAAAAGAGGATTATCCCAGCGAATGACTGAGAGTAAAAGGAAAATGGAGCACATGAAATTGAATACCACATTCAGCATCCCACACCCCCCATGCCATCCCCCAGCCAAAAGCTCAAGTGTTCTCTCCTTTATTATGCTTTTGATTTAGCTTTCAATTAGCTAGGACTTCCGATATTCTGGTGAGGGGCCAAGGATCCTCGTCTTGGCTAATCCCCGGGGCCACTCTGCATAAAAATAGGATCCTTCCGTCTCGAATGTGTGTGCTCCATTGGTAGCCTGGTTTGTAATCGCCATCGACGAGTCAAGGGCGCACATGAATCAAGTCCTTCAGAAGGGCGTCCTTTTGTGTTTCTGCCTGTAAACAACTGTCACACCACTAATCTCCTCCATATATCAGTCAGGATGTGTGCTGCAAGGGCAGGAGAGTGTGTCATATTTTGTGCACGCAGATTCATATTTGGAGATTTAAAAAAAAATTAACTAAAATAATCACTGTTATTTACTATATTTTACTCTGCTGAACATATTATGTAGCATGTCATATATCCTGCATATTTATTCCAGATTTGAACAGAAAATAATTATTAATTTTGTGCCTAGTTGTCTAAATTAAGTTTAGAAAAATATGGTTGGTATTATAATGTTTACTTTTTGTCATGTGGAACTGTCCAACATAACTGCTTATTATTCAGTTAGGGTAATGATACTGGAGTTGAATATGCTCTTGCCAGCGATTGTGACATGCAGCATTAAAAAAGGACCGAGAGGATAAAAAGGCCAGCTCCTGAGCTGTGAACAGGCAGACGTCGACACGAGCCACTCTACTTTATTCTCAGTTTTATATAGGTCCTTCATATGGCACAAAAATAGCTTCAAATGCAAACTTTTTTTTGTGAGTGTGCATATTTCTGTATGACAAACAGACTAAACAAAGCTCTCTGGCTTGACCAATGGCCACCAGGCCGAGCTTCTCCTGCTCTCGGTCTCCTTAAGGTAATACAATAGTTCTGATGTTCGGTACCATACACATATGGTACTATACACATCTGGACGTTCCATGGAAGCGCGTAGCTCTTTCGACTTCTCTTCCAGGGTTGTTTATATGGGTTATTTTAATGTTTTTAGTGTTGTCTATATTCCTTATTTCAGTTCTACTGTTTTGTTTGTTTGTTTGATGAAGATGAGGCAAGATTGCTTGCTCAGTGCTACTTTTCACTTCCTATGTGACTTTTCACTTCCTGTGTCACATTGCAAACAGAGTCATCAGGATTGTCTTCTTTGATGGTACCTGGTAGCTTTTACCTGGTGATTTGACTGAAACGTGAATCTTTCATGATTTTGCAGCGGTTTTAAACGTACATTATTTATGCTTTACACAGATAGATCTTAAATAAACTTGTAAATAAACAGAATTAGTAATAGTTTTGTCATTTTTGATGACTGAACTTAAGTAGGGTGACCCATGTCAGGGAGGACACTTCGAGCTAGGACAGTATTCCTAAAAATCATTTCAATGAAAAGTACCTGGATTTCACTGAATTCTTGCTTTGTGCTGATTGGTCAGTCTCCTATAATCATGCATGTGTGACTAATGTTAATATGAAACAGCTGGATGAGTCTTTCAATCAAGAAAACAAACCAGTCAAAGCACAAAAACAACTAAGCTATTTAGCCAAAGCACAGGAGCCTTTCAGTTTTAAAGAAGTTTGTAAAACCTGAAGTAGCCCAAAGTGTCCTTCCTGACATGGATTATCTGGTCACCCTAGCTTAAGTCATGGGCATCCTAAGACGTCCATGGCTGAGAAATCCCCTCCCTGTCGGCCTTGTACGTCTTGCCATCACACTGTGAAGGCAAACAATGTACGTTTAAGTCCGTGGGGCACAAGTGCTGCATGTTTTGTGGGTGGGATCTGGTGGGCCGCTTCCGTGTGAGTGACGGGCGATCGTGCTGTGCCAAGAGAAACTATTCTATTGTAGGGTTTGTTTTTTTGACAGCTCGGGTCGGGGGACGTGTCTGGACAATGAACCTCTGAAACGAGACTTCCTATACCCCACAGTGGCCCCGGGGCAGGTGTACGACGCGGACGAGCAGTGTCGTTTCCAGTACGGCGCCTCCTCCCGCCAGTGCAAATATGGGGTAAGAAGCCTGTTTCCCAGCGGCTTCCGTTGGTCCGACGGGCAGCTCTGCGATGAAGCAAAACACCATCACGGAATTTCAGAAACTTTCTGATCAGAAATTAGTGGAATCAAACATCTAGATAACAATCGATCTGAAGAACCTTTCAGTGAAGTTCACGTAAAGGATCTTAAAAAGAGCAATCTTCAAGAAGAAGTATTATATCTTTAGTCACTAACCGGAGGGATGTTGGCTGTGGGATTTGGATTATCCTGCTAGTCAGACAGGCTCCTGCAGACATCATATCAACTGTCCTACTCTGTAGCAACAGGCGGAATCCAACCTGCTCTTATTAAAGTAAATCAAGAGTGAGATAAAGGGAACATTGAGCTCTTTCTGAAAGAAAGAAAACCCATTTCAAGCCATACTGAGCATCCAGGTTTCCAGATTAATAATAAGATCAATAAGAATCTTATAATAAGGTCAATAAAATGTCACAAGAAGACATTTTTTCATCCCTTGTCTGCTAGCGCATTAATTCAGAATAAAGTTACTAGTCTTTGAATATTAATTATCTTCTTGTAAGTAAGAAACTCAGGCAGGTTGACCTTTCCTGTTGATCAAACCCACAGTCTGCTTTGTCCCAGTAAGAGCTGAATGTTTTATTGGTACTTGAAACATGCTTTGTATGAGTAAATTTAGATACCGAAGAATTTCGGTCTCTACCAGATGAGTTTCTGCTTTCATGCTATGTGTTGGTTTTTCCTCCCTGAACAACCCAAGGTAAACAAACAGACAATGAGAAAAACCACAAAAGCTGGAGAGCTCGAGTAAAGCCACAGGCAGTGATGAACACTGTGGCATATTGTGTTACATTTTAGCAAATGTGCACAAAAATGGAATTCTATTGGTAGTTTCAGATGTGACTTTATTTAAAGGGATATCGCTAATGTATTAGTAATGATCCAGACATGGACCAGTTCCTTTTTTAATGTGACTGCCACGTTACTATGAAATTGACCATGACATTAAACCCAACAATGATCAAAGTTGGTGGAGTGTGATGCTTCAGCCTATTCAATTCCAACCTGTAGATGTTAGCAGACCATTCAGTCATACAGCCATTTTGATGTTTTCTTTGTCCATGAAACTGGAAGACTCATCGGGAGAATCTAAATAATAAAACAGCAGTCTTGCATCATTTCTGAACATCCTGTTGTGACAAGAGGAGTAAATTGTATGCCTGTGACATAATTTACGTGGAGACGATGAAATGACGGTATTACTTAAAAATACCCACACCCTGTGACGTTTGTGACTGTTAAAGCAGTAGGTCTAGACAGAAAATATAGGCTGTGTGGCACTGCAGTGCAGAGAAGAGCGATCTTCGCGATGTCCTGTGTTCATGGCCATTTCGTCATGTCGGTTTCCTTGTTGTCTGAGCAGAACTGAGCCAAACACTGAAGATGATCTTTCTTATGGAGAGCTGGATACTATTGTAATGACATCGCTGAGTGGGACAAGGCCTCAAAACTATGACTCGAGGCATAAACTTTAGGCCACTCTCTCACGTTCCAGAACTTTCCATAACGTTATTGATGTGTGCCGTTTAGCATCCCGGGCCAAGTTAGCGTGCCAGGGCCTCTCTGAGGCCCTCCTGCATTCCTGAGGATGTCTTCTCTTCCAGAGAATATCTAATGAAGTGCAAGACATCTTGCATCAACTGAGCCATGAGGCTGTATAAAGCAAAGCGGCCAAATCTTTGCTTGCGGTACTCGATGTGACACCTCCGTAAACATTCGCCTAAACAGAACGTCATAACAGATCACGACAGTTTATACCAGTCATTGTAAGAAATTATGACACCTGCCTTGACCCGCTATGAAGCCTGGCAATAAAAAGCATTTGAAGAACATTTACTGGTGGATTGCAAAAGGGCATGTGTTCTAATAATACATGATATGGGTCTAACTATGTCTTGGAAGTGTAGAAGTGGGTCAGTTTGTGGTAAGAAACATGGGTTGGGTTGGCCATATTGTAGCCAGAAAAAAATGATCAAAGATGAATGTGAAATAACATGGGAATGTAAACGGCAGGCAACATAGGAGGCTTGAAACTAAACATCAGCTGATGTTCTAGTTTCAGAATCAGAATTCTTTGTCATTCCTCGATCGTACATAGAATAAAAAACACTATTTTTTGGAAGTATCAGTGAAGAACAACGGGCACATGTCACAGAACATTCATTAAAGCAAATCTCAGACCACTGCAGCCTGTGAGACCTGTAAATAAAACGGCACTATGTTTGTTGAAGGCAAAAGCTGGGCATGTAAACTCATCCCAAATGCAGCGGCAGAAAAAAACTGCAGAACAGAAAGCAGACAGGCCAATGGGACATAGTGAGCATTATATTAGGGTTCCTCAGCAGAACAGAAAGCAGACAGGCTGATGGACAGGGTCAGCGTTCCGTTAGGGTTCCTCGGCGGGACAGTAAGCAGATGGGCCGATAGGCAGAGTCAGCATTCCGTTAGGCTTCCTTGGCAGAACAGTAAGCAGATGGGCCAATGGGCAGAGTCAGCATTCCGTTAGGGTTGCTCAGCAAAACAGAAAACAAATGGGCCAATAGACAAAGTTAGGGTTCCATTAGGGTTCCTCAGCAGAACAGAAAGCAAACAGGCTGATGGGCAGAATCAGCATTCCGTTAGGGTTCCTCGGCAGAACAGAAAGTAGACATGCCAATGGACAGAGTCAGCGTTCCGCTAGGGTTGCTCGGAAGAACAGCTCAAGCTGCGGGGGGCCTCAGGAAGGAATCTGCCACAGCCCCCATCCACCATGCACATTCATCAGAGCTGCTACCCTGTCTGTGCTCCTCGCAGCCCGACCCAGCCTGGCCCTGGCGCTCCACTGGTATCCTGGAGGTCTTATTGGAAACAGCTGTGCTGGGAGGCTGGATCGCCTCCCCAGTTAACCACTTTATTTAATCCTACTGGGCCCAGCAGCACAGAGGGTGGGGGTGGGGGGGGGTCTCCTCCTCTTGCTGTCTCCTCAGTGGCTATTCGCCACCCCCCGCAAACCCCCCCCCCAGCTTGTCATCACCTCCTCTCTGTGTCCAGTACTTTGCTGTGAAGACACTGGATTTGACACTAGTTAAAACCCATGTAGCGCCATAGGCAAACGTCATTGTTGGTGCCCCTCCTTCCGCAAACTAGGGGGTCGATTAACACTAGTCAAAGGTGCCGGTTAAGTCCCTGCTGGAAGTACCAGACCTGATTATACTGATCAAGCCAAATGCCATCCTCCCCCCTGGCTACAATCAGCCAAAATCTATGCATAGCCACCTTTAAAATCTAATTACAGCTCTTTGCTCCACAATCATATGATTCAGCCTGACTAAACAAGGACTTCAGGTTGTTTTGATTCCCCAGAGCTGATGCCTCAGACGGTAATCAGTGACGTTGAGTGGTTATCTGTGCTGGTGCTGGATAAGCTGGAATATGCAGGCCTGGGGAAGCAGCTCCTTCCATGCAAAGATTGGCAGCGATAACAGCACTAAGCCCCTTTAAGATCCGCATAAGAATTCTGCTTAATCCTTTTCCTGAATTAATGTGCACAGAAAAACCCGCCAGTGTTTATTTTAATGCTATTTAGGCAATTGAGGTAGAGTACTTGTTCTCAAGGACACTGTGACGAAGCGATGAGGTAATCTTTCATCAGCGTGGAGACATGCCCGTGATCTCAGCCCATTTGCGGCAAGTGATGCCAGGCTCCTCCTCACCATATCTTCTGACCAACTCAATTTCGCCTTCTTTCCTAGGAAGTGTGTAGAGAGCTCTGGTGCCTCAGCAAGAGTAACCGCTGCGTCACCAACAGCATCCCCGCAGCCGAGGGGACCCTGTGCCAGACGGGTAGCATCGAGAAAGGGGTGAGTCTGCCGTGATGGTGGCGGGCGGCATGACCCTCAGCAGGAACGGGGCCCTTTGAAATCACCCTGTTGGGAGACAAATTGCAGGGGCTTTTTGGGGTGAATGAGCCAAACCTCCGTTGATTATTATCATTGTTGTTGTGCTGAAGGACCTGGGTTCGAGCCTGCATCCCTTCTGTAGTTTTATTTTGTGTAGCTCAGTGGGTTGGGATGCTGTGCCTGTAATCGGAAGGTGGCTGGTTTGAATCCCAGTGTCGGCAGAGTGATTTCACCGTTGGGCCCCTGAGCGAGGCCCTTAAGCCCCAGTCGCTCCAGGGACCGTCTGACCCCGCTTTCTCAATTGTACATCACTTTTGGATGAAAGTGTCTGCTAAATAGAAAAAATTAATGGGGGGGGGTGGCTCTGAACTATTATTATAATGCAGTATAATACCAGATCCAAAAAAGACAGGCCACATTCCTATTTAACTGCACACTCCTATTTAATCTATATTCCATCACCTTGCTTGTAATTTAGTAAGTTAGCAGCAGCTACTTTTAAATTTATGCCATAAAGAGGGGTCTGGTTTTTGTAGAACTGTCCTTAAATGTCATTCGCCGGAGCCTGGCAGTGCCACGTAGGCACTGCAGAAGTGACCCTGAATGATCGGCGGTGTCTAGGCGGCTGGCGGTCGCAATGCATTGTGGGAATAAGGGGCCCCTTTCCCTGCACCCACTCTAACAGGAAGGATTAGGACACACAATGAGATCGGGGCATCAGTTTTAGTGGCCATTATGGCAGCATTGTTGCTATTCGCACTGTGTCTTGATGGGGCAGAATGGCTGTGTTTTATGGGCCATCGGCCCTCGTTAATGCTCTTAGGCTCAGCAGGTTAGGGAGCTGTGCTTATGATCGGAAGGTTGCTGGTCAGATCCCAAGGTTAGCAAAGTGATCTTACCATTGGGCCCTTAAACAAGACCCTTAACCTTTAATTGATTCTGGGACTGTCACATGTTGCGTGTCACTTAAATTAAATAAATAAGTGTATGAGTAACTATGATTCGGGAACACCACAGGACATGGGAAGAACATGCAAACTCTCTCACACACACACAGGCCATAACCCTAATCCCAGCTATGACAACCTTAATTAACCCCTATCCTTAACCATGAGTAACCAAAGTGAATACAAGACTCTCTACTTTTTTAGTTTTTTGATTGCATTCACAGATTTTTGTAAAATTTGATTTTCCCTTGTGGGGAACGGAAAATGTCCCCACAAGCACAAAATAGCAGGTTTTTATCAAACTGTTGGGACATTTGGTCCCTGCAATGTAATACATACATGACCACACACCCAAAGTGGAGTCAGCATCCAAAACCTCGGCGTCGGAGGTGTAAGGTGGCTGCGCTCGCCTCTGAGCCTCCGCACCATCCTGGATAGATTAATTAATTAGTTTTAAGCTATTTTATCCCATTTTTATTTCTCAGGGAGTCTGTCCTGTGCTCAGGATGTATCACAGCTTTATTGTCCAAGACCCACGTGACGTATCAAACCCCCACCAGTTTGAGGTGGGGGGGAGGGTGCCTGGCCACATACAGTGACACAGTTGGGCTAAAATTTCACTCAAACCGCAGACACCCTGTGTTTGGCGATGTGTCATCCTCAGAATGGTCCTGTCCTCCCCTGGCGCCGTGGAGACCAAACAGCGGCCCCGAAATGGGCCGTTGCCTTCCGATGTGTCATTATATGTGAGAAAGAATCGCTCCGGGTCTGAGAGTGCATTACTAGGGGGCCTTAGCCAACATCCACACCAGGCATCCTCAGAATCCAGCCCCGAATAGCAGCCTGGCTGTTACAGGTGGTCAGGATTCTTTACAGAATCACAGTTTGCTTTTATAATCGGTCTGTAATTAGTAACGTCACATGTCAGATAGTAAACGCAGCCGTGTGGTGGTTCAGCCTGTGGTTATAAAGCTTGGCCCTGGCCCTGTGTATATGGAGTTTGCATGTTCTCTTTCTCTTCCTGTGGCTTAAAGTTTCCTCCCACCATCCAGAGATGTGACGTTTGGGGGCGAATCTGTGACTCTGAATCGCCTTGAGGGTCACATGGTTTGCAGGGCTTTCCGTTGACCACTAATTTGTCCCAGCTGTTCGCAGACGGCGAGCAGTAATTGTCTTATTGCGAGCGCGGTTTATTTCACCGGCCTAGTCGTCTAGTTGCAGTGATCATTATAGCGCTGAGTGTTATGGTCAAAGTCAAAAGGTCGAAATGCATGATGAAAATGAATCGCCTACGTAATGCACTGCTGGTTTAACCTTGCCAATGTGTGTGTGTGTTTTGCCCCAATAATTTAAATGACAAAGTTTTTTCCATACGGCTGGGATGGACGTTTTAATTGCCGTATCTGCATCACAGGGATCGTTTATGGAAAACAACTGCAGACACGCTTAGTGGGATGAAACCATTTAAGAGCTGAACAAAGGATGGATCGTAGCTTCTCGTTCAAAATTGGAAGTGCTTGCGAGGCCTAATTTGTATGGAGATGTTGCAGATCATCTCGCTGCGCTGGCTCTCGTTAAAAACGTCACCCTGTCGTCTGTCACCAATATTCCTTGGCAGCAGCATCTTGCCCTAATCGCTCGACGTGTTTGGGATGGTGCTGGGGCGGGAACGGGGGTGGAGAGAGGCTTCTTTAGGCCAGGCAAAAGCATGCAATGAATCAGGATGGGAGACACAGGTAGTGACCCTCTCTCCCCGATACGGCATGCCTGGGGGCTATTTTGGGCCTGTCACACAGCGGCCTCACCCTTCCGGCCTCTTACCCTCCCTTTCCTTGCTGTCACCCTGGCCCAGACGTGTTAATCCTGTTCATAAATTGTCCCCAGCCTATCATGTCAACAGGTGACGCCAACTAGTGGACACACCAGTTATTAATCCGTCTCTGGGAGGGGTGCAGCTAAACCTGATTTGCTGATAGTTTGCTTGTGAAGACTTTTCTCAAAGCACCAGGAAGGGCGTCAGAAGTAAATACTCGGTGAGGGTGAAGTTAATTTAAGTAATGACAGGCTTTTCGTCATGGTTAATCCAGAAAATCAATGACAGAAGTGTGTGTAATACTCTTTGAGGTGTGAGTATCTGAGCAGTGTTACTGACGTCTGAAAACACGGGAGACATGAAGCATCCAGATGTCGATCAGGATCTGCTCTCCATTATAATTGTCTGTTTTCTGTTCCATGTTCTCTGGCTACAGTCTGAAGATGTTAGGCTGACCTGTGTTTGATATAAACCTGTCTGAGACCGCAAAAGATAAAACTGATCAGAGGTTAAGCTGCATTTAATTAGGTTTTATTCAGCTTTTTGCTGGATTTCAGTTACTGTGAATGAGCAATCATGCACACCATTACTCTGTTGTTGTCATTTAGTTTACATTCGTTATTCATAAAATATATTGTATAAAATATCTTTAAGCATGCATCACTGTTATCTGATGTTAGGTGTAATACCTCTATTGTTCTTTGACATTTTATTTACAGTTTTCATGAGTGAGGGTTACATTGCCGCAGATCATAGCTGAAGCTTGAAAATCCTGATGGGGTGTAAATGTTGCATTGAGCAGATTGTGGGGATTGTAAAACACCCTCTTCTAGGTGAGTTCCACAACAGAGTAACAGAAACAACAGTGATGATTGTGATAAACCATCACCCCCTTTCTCTCCCCCCCCAGTGGTGTTACCAGGGAGAATGCGTGTCATTTGGGACATGGCCCCAGAGCGTGGACGGCGGCTGGGGGCCCTGGTCCATGTGGGGCGAGTGCAGCCGGACTTGCGGCGGTGGCGTATCCTCGTCCGTGCGGCACTGCGACAGTCCAGTGTAAGTAGCCAAAGGAAACCAGACCCGGCTGGATTCTGCCAGACCGCAGGTCCTGCCTCCTGAACGGGCTCTTTGCCTCTCGCTACGCTGCTAGTCAATCGCGTGCATCTGTTGAACCCCCTCTCCACATCACAGATCTTCATCATCACAGCAACTTTGCCTCACACCCCTGGGACCTGGGTTCGAATCTCTACCCTGGCTCCACGTGTGTAGAGTTGGCATGTTCTCCCCATGTCATCATGGGGTTTCCTCTAGGTACTCCAGTTCCCCAAAAATGTGAAATGGAGTTGCTAAATTGTCCGTAGATGAACATGTGTGTGTTAATGGTGTGTGCCTTGCGACGGGTTGACGCCCCAACCTGGGTTATTCCCTGCATTGCGCCCGTAGCTTCTGGGGTAGGCTCTGGACCTCTATGACCCTGAATTGGAAAAGCAGTTGCAGAACATGGATGGATGAGTTGCATTTCTCATTAATTAATTAAGACCATTACCAAAACTAGCTGTGCAGGTGGGGAATGTGATACAGTTAAAGTCTGCAGGTCCAGGAGGAAAAAGACGTACACTCAGGATAGCTTTACACAAACTGAAAAGAAGGTTTCACTCTTCAGGAGAATATATGTCATGTGCAGATGTTTACCCAAGATTCCTTTATCAGTGTGCAATGAATGTTCTTTTGATCCGTTCAAATTTTACTTTGTTTATGCATGAAAATTTCTCATTTGGCTTTTTGCTGTCTCGCTGCTGTAATTTCAGGGTGATTTCTGAGGTTTTGTTGAAGTTGTGGCTATGTGTCTATTGAACTAATTAATACGATACCATAATTCCTGTCATTAAGGCCGAATAAATGCTTGGTTTGATGGTCCGTTTTACTTGGCGTTCATGTTTGGCACAGGCCTGGCATGGATTCGAGCTACAAGTCAAGCCACCCAGTTGTTTCATGATGGATGGTTCCAGGGTGGAGGTGCAGTCAGAGCACAGAAACAGTTGCCATACTAATTTAATGAGACGGCACTATGTTAATTTAAGCTGCCCAAACAAAGATGGTAACAAGGAAGTGGCCAGTGTTGCAGAATGCAGAAGCTGTTTTTGAATTCGGGGCTTGCCTGTGTTGGATTTACTTTTTAGGATTCTCAGAGTGGCCTGTCTGATTTGCATATCCCATCCATCCGTCTTCTAACTGCCTATCCTGGTCAGGGGGGGTCACGGGGGTATCCAGGGTGTATGCCTGCCTTGTGCTCTGTGCTGCCTTGGATAGGATTTTACCCCCAGCCATTGACAGAGAGTCATTCCCGCTCCTGACTTGTGCAGCTGAGCCACCACACTGAGTTGATGCCACCACACTGTCATTAAGGAAGCACTGTCATCCACCCGTGCGGCTCAGTACACATAAACGAATGTGGCCGACTTGAGAAAACTGGAGAAGAGTTCCAGTGTAGCCGCAAACGCTCCTGGCTGGGCACCCAGCAGTTGCTGGGAGCGGGGGGGCACCTCCCGACAGAGTTAGGATTTCAGCTCTGGTGGGTGCGGAAACGTCTGTCCTCGCGCCATGCCCTCCGACAGTGGAGAAAGTGTGGCCGACGTAATGCATAACACCTGTGGAAAGGCGATCGCCCCTCCCGGGCGGGGCACCAAGCATGTGTGGAGGAAACCAGAGTTCTTCAGCCAGGCAGGCCTGGAAAACATTCATTAGACGGTTGGGGGGGGGGCTGGCCAGCTGTACTCCCAAGTCCTGGGGTTCCTGTCCCCAGCCACCTACCCCCACACTGTCGTACCCCCGCACCTCAACACCGAAATGGACCAGGCAGCCAGGCTGCACCGAAATGGACCAGGCAGCAAAGAGATCCTTCGCTTCGGTTGGGCTGCCGTGTCTCTGCCGCTTGCTGAATGGTCCCCGTTCACTAACAGACATCGAGTTTTTATTTTGAGGCATGATGTCGACAGACGCCGCAGGACACCGTCAGTGGGTCCTCATTGTGCCAAACATGCCAGGGTGTAAAATGAGGCCAGCGATGTTTCCAACGGCTCATTCTGCAGGATCGGTGTTGATTTTTAAAAAAGGCATAAGAACGATAAATTTAGACTTTCTGCCCTGAATTAAAAAACAACACAACACCGAGCAAGCATATGCGTGGACTGTGGCTGGATCTTCAAAATGGCCAAGGGGAGTTACATTGCAGGTCTACTCTTTAATACAAAGAAATAGCTACTGTTGTCCAGTGCATGCTTCTGTATGACAGTGATGAACCTTGTTTTGAGACGTCCAACACAGGCAGATGAATCTGACACGCAAATGAGGAGGCTGAATCGCAGCTACAAATCCAGTAATCACGTAATATGCCCTCATTGGAGTGAGCGAAGATGCGAAACACTCATATGTTAGATCATTTCAAATCATTAACGCCGTTATTAGCAGTGGTGGACAGGGTTATTACAGGCTAATTAGTGAAGCTAACTTTTTCATTAGCAGATTAGTGTTTCCTCTAATTTTGAAAACCATTAGCGGACGAACTAGCTAACTGTAAACCTGCTAACATTTTTTCACAGGTAAAGTTTAACAGTCAAAAACGTTTATAAATCCTAAAATCACACATATAGTTGTTATTTTCTGGGTTCTGATTGACAGATCTATATATCAATAAAGAGCTGTGACCCTCCATCCTAGTTCTAGGTAGATGGCACCATGTTTGCAGTCTCCAGGCGGTTTCACTGAGGGACAAATGTCAGCAGTCATGGAATAGGACACCTCGGACAAAAACATGTATATCTCACAAACAGAATATCATTGAAAGAAAATTTATTCCAAAGACTCTACAGAATCCAGTGATCCCCAGAAGTCCCAAATAAACCCATGTAATCACTCCAGCCATGTGGAACTATATTGCTAAACGGGTAAGGATTTCAGCTGTCTAGGTATGTTTTTAAGGGTTTCAGAGCCCAAAACCAAACCAAAGCTAAATTCATATAACAAAAATTAGCAGTCAGTGTTTATCTTTGGCTTGTGCAAATTTTTTTAGCGGTTTATCTCGTTAGCATTATCGAATTTAACTTTAGAGTTAGCGGATTAGCGATTATCGAAACTTCTTGGTGAGCTGTACTCCTGGTTATTAGTCAGTAAGCAAATACCCATTTGTTGAACAGTGCCTTCAAGTAAAAAAAAACCATGGAATCGGACAGAACATCTTTGTGTACCACAAATGACTATCAGGTTTATGAGCGAGGTGGTAATCACAGAGCCGTATACAATGGGCGAATCTGAGTCCAGCATTTGCCAGACTTGCGCAAACTCTGGGTTGAATGTATTTGGGAGAGTGATGTTTGACCTTACTGACCCCACTCACCCTGAAAACGTTATCTGCTCCACTCAAATACCACACAGGAGACAAACAAAAACAATACACGTGTAGTCTTTAAAACCAAAGAAAGATACTTCTGTGAATCTGCTCTGGGTCTTCTGGAGTGTCAACCAACAGTGCACATTTTCGGATAGATGAAGATTTTTGAGAAAATGCTTACCTTTAAAAATATGTAACCTTTTGACCTATACTTGTGTCCTATCCACATGCTTTTAGGATCAGTATCAGTACATTAACCTCAAACACAGTGAACTAGGGTATTTCTTATGGGAGATGGTCATGTGAATGGTCTTTGTCTGTTATGTCCTTCACCTGATTTTTTTTACATTTGGCAATCTACCACAAAGCTAAACCATAAAAGAACCAACCATCCCTTGGAGGTCCTACCAGACTCTGGGCGATCCAGACCCACGCGGATGAGGGTCAGCGCAGTTATGATTAATCTTCCTGAGTGGCTGAAGGTGGGTAGATACCTAACTCACCTTTGCTGTTCTTGTTTGTTCCAGACCCTCAGGTGGAGGAAAGTACTGCCTTGGGGAGAGGAAGAGGTACAGGTCATGCAATACGGACGTGAGTGTACTTTTTGTCTCTCTCTTTGTTCCTCCCCCCATCACTCCTACCATTTCTGCCTTTTCTTTGTGGGGTTGATAAATTGTTGGGCATATAATTCATCGAGCCCAATCACAGTTCTTCACAGATGAACAATGATCCAAAGTCCCGATGAGGAGCCTGGAATCATCTTGTCATTGATGGGTCCCTGACAGTCATGTATAAGACACAATAACAGAGATTGGATGACCAACTGAGACTGATCATTTTTTTCAAAATCAGTCAAATGAAGGTGAATATTAACCAGAAATCCCTTTTCGGACAGAAAATTGGACAGAAAGGGATGTTGAGTTATGCTTGAAATTGACCTGAAACCATCCTTGCAGAAATAATCTGTACTGAATTTACTTTTGAATTTGTGATCTCGGGGTCTACTTAAAGACATGCCTGTTAAATTAATTAAGGCACCATCAAGAGATGTCAATGGATGGTTGCATTCACTTAGGGTTCTGCATGCTTGCTGTACTGCTTCCAAATGCATAGTTTCCGTCATGCTTCAGGAGGGTAGGAGGACTGGCGTGTATTGGTTAAATGGTTACAGGTAAAGCGTCCAGCATCCTTGTGAATGGGCCCAGCTATGCTTACTGCCACAGGCCTCAAACAGGACCCTGTGTTTCCAATGTTTGCTGGGAACAAATATTTCAATGTGGCTGACTGCTCTCAATTTGTACTTCC